>CM060955.1:50477970-50575470 GCA_030765055.1 Mantis religiosa
ACATTCGTCTTTCAGGATAAGGGAAACGCCGGAGAAAACCTTATCCAGGTAACTCACCCTGACCGAGATTCGAACTCGGGACCTCTTGAACGTGAGGCAGATATGGTACCATCTACACTACCAAGGCGACTCATATAACATTATTTTGAAAAAAAAAGAAGGTAAAATTACATTAAAAAGACTTAAAATTTTTTTAAGTAAGCAATACAATAAAACGAAATATTTTGGGAGCTTTCTGTGCACGTGAATTTAATATAATTTATTATCTCTACAATCTTAAACCCTATCTTCTCTACAGTTTCTTTTTCGGAGGAAGGGTGGTTGTGAGCGGCTGGAGGCGACACCTTTCCCAAGTCACTGTGCATATCTGTAATCTTTCTGCCATTTAGAACGATATTTCCGAGTCTAAAACACTAATTAATTAAATAAATAACACATATTCAGATAAAGTATAATTTTCAAGAGTATTCTCCCTCACAATCATCCTTTACACGAAAAATTGTTTTACTTTTCCAAAAATGGGTCTGTTTTCGTTAACATAGGTTTAAAATATTAAAATATCTTCACGAACCAAGGGCATATTCCGAAACCGTGAAGTGTCCTTTATATGAATAAAATTCGAATAGTTGGTAAACTAAGATATAAACAAAATCTTGTTATTAAGGCTAGGAAGTTGAGGACCTAAAAATTGTTTAAAAAAACGACCTTTGAAAATACCTAAAATATCCCAAAAAGGATCTAAAGATTATTAAAAAGGACATAAAGACGTTTTGCTACACTTAGTTTTTGGTGTGCTGCGACCACACTAAAACCAACCTACCTACTCCTACCCTCTGGTTGAGGTCATTGTCACGATGCTGTTCAACATTAACGGGATATTTAGAGAGGGCTTACTAGGTGCTTTGCTGCTGCTGCTAATGACTTGAATACAATAGAAAAGGTCCTCTCACCTTTACCTGGAGTAACCATTCTTAGGAGTGCATATTAGACATCGGGATTCAAGCGAGACTGTTGAACCGATTAAAGATTGTCAAAAGAAATTAAAGTTGCCAAGATAAGCTGTTAAACGAAGCAAAAGTGCTACAAAAAGGACCTTTAAATACAAAATATCTAAAAAGACAAATATAGGACAAATAAAATCCCCATTTTATGACTTATAAAACGTAACCCATGGCGTAGCAACCCAAAGTGGGCCTGAGGCTGCCAACCTGACTGTAAGTCTCACGCCCACATACGCAAGGTACAGGGGGGGGGGCGATCCCATCCAACCCATCCAACAGATAGGAGATGTGGTCAGCATTTTGGCACCCCCAACCGGAAAGTCGGCTTTCTAGACCAGGGTTCGCTACCTCAGTTTTCTCACAATGCTGAGTGGGCACCGGTCCTATACCCGGAACTTAAAATCCGAACCCCCCAGGGGTGGAATGAGCCCGGGTACGCATCCCGGCGTACAATACTGTAGCCACCACTACGCCACGACATAGTACTTTTCTGGCCTATATTGACCCATAATTAACCTATTTTATATTGGACCTCCTCTTCAGACATTAGGGATAAAAAGGATTTTTTCTCAACTTCTTAGCCGTACTTTTTACACAAAAAACGTACATCTCGGTAGAGCGCACAATTTGTGTCAATTAAAATATTTACGATTGTAACCTTTCCAAGATATTCTTAGTTTTAAGCTTTAGTTTATAAATACTCCTGATTATTTCAAGAATAATGATTTATTACCTTTTTTACTGTGATCAGAGGAATTACTGTATAAGATTCAAAATTTCCATCTCGCGATTTCACCGCAACTTACGTTTTCTATCTCGTGGAAATGCAAAGAGCATGGGATTTTAAAGTCATCACAAAACGATTAGTATTTCAAAGATATGATTATCGACTTCTTGCACTAACAAAGAAATATGTATTGAAAGTTTGTCTCTAGTAACAAGGCTAGATAATAGAATAAGCTTATGTAAGAAACATTTGTAGCATTAGTGAAACTTATGTGAATGTAACAGATCAAATGGCATTACCGTGGACTCTCCTGTAATTTTTGGCTCATTACCTCTGTAAACATTGAAAGAAACTGTGGGAGAAAGAGCATAATTGGTTTGTAGGAGTAATGGTGCAGCGATTTGAAAGTAACCATCATGACACTTTTTTCATCCTCCCCTCATGTCTTCACAAAACCCGACTACAATTAGTATCTTCACTATGTAATAATTAGGTTCCTTTGTCAGGAAAAACAACTTTTACTTTTTATATAGTCTCGACCACAGGCTGCGGCTTGTACGTAGAATGTGGTATTACATAACAACTCCCCCTCGAAAATAGAAAAAAGGTTACCACAGTCGAAAATTGCCTCAATATGACTTTATTTTTCTCTTTTGTATCAGTTTTGAATTATCTAGAAAGTCTTAATTTATTTTCTTCGTTTCTTTTACCCACTTCTACTGTAAAATGTTCGAGAATACTTGTAGAACGGCGAGAGATATATTGTAGACGTGTGCAAATTATTAGACACATTCATGTTTTTTTTTCTTACTTTGCTTCAGTTTAACATTCAAAATAATAGTTTATTTACCGCCGTAACCTATTTCAATTTGTCGTAATTCTTTTCCTTGCTATAACATGAGGCATCTCCAATGAAATTTCTCTCTTAAAAATAGCTGGGGGATTTTTCTTTTACTTATAGTAATATGGTGGTAGCTCTGAATTAAGAGCAGCCACTTTTTGTTGTTGTTGTCGTTGTTGTAATTTACGTCCTCCAACTTGAAGTCATATCGGACGATGAATGGAATGGGTGAAATGATGCTCAAATATGTCCGGGGTCCATAGCTTAGAGTAACCCGACATTCGTCTTTCAGGATAAGGGAAAATCCCGGAAAAAACCATATCCAGGTAACTCACCCTGACGAAGATTCTAACTCGGGCAGCCATTTTCTTCAAGTCTGTTTATCCAACTGGTGATATTGCTTTCATTTGGTGAATGTAGTAATTGAAGATTGTTAATACTGCCTTCATTGTGTTTTATGGCTAATATATCCTCAGTATTTATCAGTAATTAACTAAGGCAGTACGGTACAGAAATATCAGCCTCAATAGTTCACAGAAGAAGATTATGTGAAGCAGGTTTATCAGTACGCAGGCCTCGTAAAAAGGCTAAACTTTCACCTGCAATGGCAAAAAAAAAAACAAGACAAAACACGAGTCAGTTGGAGAATTTAATGTCATATCGGCACGTTGACCATAGTAGCTTAATGGTTTAGAGCGGCTGGACGGAGACCAGAAGATCTGTGGTTCAAATCCCGGCTATGGCATTGAATTTTTCAATCTGGCTTTACCCTCTCATAGTGCGTCCTGCACACGCTAGTGTGAAACAACAATTCATTTCCATAGTTTAACAAGTTCAATTAAATAGTTTATGTCTATTGTAAGATAGAGTGTTTCTCTAAGGGAATGTGGAATTAATCTAGTTGCTACTTGTGAAACTGGCACTACACACACTACACATATGTTGTAATGCAATCTTTATATGGTAAAAGGACTTAAATTTGTATTCTATCATGCCAAGGTAAAAAAAAAAAAAAAAAAAAAAAAAAATGTTTCTCTAAAACTGTAAATCAGAGATGACCTGTAAGTAAGAAGTATTCCTTCGATGACGAAGTGCAATTTTTGTTACTAAGTGTGCCTTATGTCCAGTGCGGATATTAGGATTGGGATTACTACGGAGGAGATTCGTCACCGAAACTTGTGGTTTATTGCACCTAAGGCTCAATGAGTCATCCCCAGGAAGAGGGATGAGGCTAGAGGAGACGGACGGCGGCCGACCCAAGGAATCACGACAGTGCCAAGACACCCACCGACAATTCTACCTCGAAAGAGACCACCAGATGAGAGATGGCGTAAAATGTTAATGAAAATGAAATGAAGGAACAGGAAATTAGGGGATGTAATTAAGCTGCCCAGCATTCGCTGGTGACCCGGGTAGACCTCAAAAAAAAAAAAAAAAAAAAAAAAAAAAACGTACATGGGTCAGGTAGATCGACCACAAGAATCGATCCCAGAAAAATCACTTTACCCCCTGTGAGGCTGGAACTCACGACAGCTAATGTGTGGTTGTGATAGAAGTTTCTCTAATATTGGGCAATGATCACATAAAATTATACATAAGGTGATTGAGAAAGTTAATATAAATGTTTATCTTTTATTAATTTTTTCTTTACAATTATTAATTTAAATTCTTCGTAATACTCGGAGTTGACAATAGCCTCTCCTTCAAATTTGATAACTGAAAAAGTTGTTTCTAACATATTATAAATTCAATATTTAGTGGCAAAGTATAAGTGAAAGTGTAATGAGATCAACAAACCTAGGTAATTTTTAAATACTTCTGCCTTCTGTTAATCCAATTTAATACGTTTTCTAATGAATACGATAAAGATATCAAGTTAAGTTCACTTTGAACATTCTTTAGGTCATTAAAATCTGTGGCCTTAGAATGAGAGTAACAAAACAAATCCCGGGGTCCTGTTCTGAAGCTGTAACCTTGAAACAGGTAGGATCTATTTGGAGAGTGTAAATAGGTTTTGGCAGAACGATAACCCACTTTTCGCTGAATCACGCAGACTTTTCCAGGAAGTAATAAATGGCATATCACACAGAATATGCCGTCACATTTCTAGGAACATGACAAACCACAATGAAATGCTTGCCGGATTTCACATGGATGAGCTGCCAGAGATTTGCCTCACGCGGTTATGAAACCAATAGACCGCCCGGCCCCCAAGAACGGAAATCACTTTCGGATCCCACGGTGCCCATCAAATTCCTTGGAATTTTGCCACAAGGGCATTCATCACTATATTACTAGAATTATTATTCTACCCTACAATTATTTAACGTCGTTAACAAACTCTGGTTTTTAACGTTGTTGAAATTTGCGAGTAAAGAACAGGAGGTTAGGAATTTGGAACTATTATTTTGTGTACCAGTAACGGTTATTTAAACTAACATAGGTGATTTATATACATTATTGATATAAAAAGTTCATTTTACCTCCAATTAATGATGATGACCATAACAGCTGGAAACGGTTTGAAATTACACATTTTGTCATTTGGGTACTTGATAACGGAGCTATTAACGAGTAAAATTAATTATTTTATAATGAAATTATAAAGGAGAGAGAAAAAGTTACAATAAATAATTATACGACTGATGAGGATCGGAGGGGGACTGAATACCTCTAAGAAACATTGTACTCCCATGGGAGGGCGGGATGAAGTGAAGGTACACTAAGGGTTATCTTACTTGTTCAGAGACGATAGTAGAGTCCATAACAGCGACAGATGTAAAGGATTGTATAACCGAACCCCTTCATCCCTGGGGCTGATATATCTCTGGTATCCCGAGACTCAGACAGCAAGTGATCTGCCATATAATGCCTAAACTTTTGCCGACACCTAGAACCTTGAAACAAAATAAATATTTTATTTGTTAAAGACACTATTAATGCCAGGATTACTTCAGTGCTGTCGATGTGCCCGAATTTCGGCCCGCAGAAGTTATTTCACAGACGAATGAAGTTACTGAGAGAGGACTGCCAACTAGGGTGAAAGGCGAAGAAAAATGAGAAGTGCGGTAAATTGGATGAAAAAAAAAAAAAAAAACCATTCTGCGGAGTACTTATCCTTCCCAGAATTTACCTAGAGACCCTGAAAACCCCCTGAGGGTCACGAGAAGCGAAGCTACGACCTCCGGAGTGCGAACAACAGATGATACCGTCTGAGCCATATGATTTAGTATTACAATTAACGGTGTCTAAATTCAAATTCCATGTAACACATGAGGAAGCCTGAATTACAGCCAACAGCCAGGTAATTATGCAATTTATATGATGTCATTAACGAGTTTCATGTTAAGGAAAATCAATTAATATAAGGCCATGTAGAAAAGGAAATTACTCAAGGTGTACTTGGAAATCAGATGCCTGTAAGTGGGGAGTCCAGTTGCTATGTTCGTGGACATAATTCTGAAAATTGATAAAGAATTGGAGATACATAGAACTGAACAAGGTCACAGTAATATCGTGTCTCATATGTGAATTAGCAACTTTAAGATCTGTGAACATTTTGTAGCAATATTGGTGGAAGTAATGGGCGCTTAAGTGAGTAAAAGGGTTGTATTTCTAGAATTCAGGTCTTTCTCGTCCTACATTTACGGTAGTACATAAGTGTTTATTGTGATGAATTACCGGAGGTTAGTAGGGTTCAAAGACTGTACTCGAATTGTATAATGATTGATGCAAGGAAACTTTCCTCTTAATATTTATGTGCCTAACTGCAGCGTAAATTCATATTATTATTTCAGAATCAACAGAGTCCGGTTACATAAAAGTTAACTGGTATAGTTTAATAATTTCTATGTGATGATATTCAGCATCAATGGAATTACTCAACCTAAACCGGCGACAACTCACTTCATCAGCCTCTGTTAAATATATCTTCAAATTGGTGCAGTTTCTCCTCACACTCGCCCACGAAAATCCTAACATAAGGTCTACATAGTTCATCACTAGAGCAGCTGGTAGCAGGTACATAAGATTGCAGATGGCATCAAAAGTGACGTACAGCTAACAGCATCACTATTAATGGGGTATATCGTAGCTGATATTGTCTATAATTAACATCAAATACTTCGTAAGTGCTTCATGCCACGGGAAAGGTTAATCTGACTCATAGATCTGTTTTAACTACGGTTAAATTTTTTCCGTAATTTACGTCCTCCAACATTGTCATATCGGACTGTGAATGACAAGGTGAAATGATACTCAAATGATTCCAGGGTCCATAGAGCTTAGAGTTACCCGACATTCATCTTTCAGGATAAGGAAAACTCCGGAACAAACCTTATTCAGGTAACTCACCCTGACCGAGATTCGAATTCGGGACCTCTTAAACGTGAGGCAGACATGCTACCACCACGCTACCGAGGCGGATGGTTAAATTTTGCTTGCAATAATTTGTTTTATGCTCTTTATGATTTTTATTTGCAGACAATTCACTGGAGATAAAAATGAGTTACTACCTTACGGGAAACTGAAGATAAATATTTTAAACAATTCGTATTTAATTAAATAATGAAATTACATTGTGGAAACGTAGAGTCAGACGGAAAAATTCAATGCCATAGCCGGGATTTGAACCACGGATGTTCTGGTTTCCGTCCAGCCGCTCTACCATTGTGCTACTATGGCCAAAGTGCCGATATGACATTAAATTCTCCAACTGACTCGTATTTTCCCGGTAAACCACTTAGGAGTTCTCATAAACATATGAGACAACTACCTTAATGGCGACTTACGAAATTACATTCTTTAAATTATATTAATTAAAGTGTTTAACTACTTTTAGAAATGGAAAATGACACGTTGTTATATTAAAGATTGATTGGATGGGATTTTTTTGTGGAAAAATCCTCCATATACTTAAAAATATACCGCATATGGATATGAATTTTTTTATTTCTCGGAATAAATAGGTTTCTCTCTCCCTTATTTTGTCCGTTCGTCTGTGTGTCTGTGTCTGCCTATCTCTCTTTCATTTACACACTACATGGTCTAGATATATCTTTTACTCTACTTCGTTTTTGAAATTTCCCTAATCTCATTTGCAATGAAATATTTTTTGGGTAGAACTGAAACTTGCTATGTCTTTGTCATACTCAAATTCTGTCGTGTTGGCTGTAGGTAATTACTTTCATTATCATTTACATATACTTTTTTATTAACAAATAACTTTCGTATCAGTGTCCTGCTAGGAACCAAACGTGTATTTTCAAACTGGAAAGTTCTTTTTTACAGGTGTTTATAGTGAATATTTTACTCATGGCAGCCAGTAGGCTATAGCCAATCATGTTTGAAGGACCGTTGTTTTAAAATTAATCATGGTCCTCATTCAACAAAACTCTATGGAAATCCCTTTACCATCTCTTACGTTATTATACAGGTGCCGAATTAGAGGGAGCAAGACAAATTTTGCTCCGTATTTACAATCCAGACATAAAATTAGTGTACCCAGAGAGTTGCCTTCGACGACTGAGAAAAACCTGCAAAGAACCTGCCATGGAGTACTGGTAGAATTTGAAACTTAGGCCTTCTTCATAACAGCTCTGTCATTAATTTTCAAGCAATTGAAAACAACTGTATTATACCTTGATTAAATACCTAGTAACTGCACTAAATGTTTAATTGATACCAGACGTTAATGAACAATACTAACCTTTCATTATATATATATATCTTGGAGCTTAAGAACATAACTCCTCATTTTTTATAATTACAAACAGGTCAGATTATTGGCTTGTACAGTAACTAAATGAAGAACACTATTTTGAAGCTGTACACAAATTAAGAGAAAGTATGCTTAACTATTTCGTAAGCTATATATTAAACATAATATCAACGGTCTAGTTCCTTCGAATCCTTTGGGTTGGCAACTGCATATTCAGTAATACTATTTAGTAAACAATTCAGTAATAATATTTTAAAATATGGCTCGACAGATGACAGTAAATAGTATTAAATGTTGCAGTTCTTCAATTGTACAAAGGAAATGATACATAATTTTTAATTCTTACCAAACAACACCGCTGTCGTTGTACATATGTTTTATTACTATATTTTAATAATCATTATTTTTACGAAAATCACATCATTTTATTCGTGAAATAGTCATAGCTACGAATCATGATCTCATCACTTTGTGAATTTATCGATGATTTGGAAATCGCTTTGGTTGGTGGTGGAGGTTTGCGTGAGCAAGGAAAATGAGCATCAAGGTGCGCCAAGCTGTTGAAACAATGTCGTCTGTCTTGTGTTTGCCCTAGGGGTTCACCCGCACATCCTGCTTACAGCGAGATGACCGCCGGCCTTGCACCAAGCTTGCTCATGGTCACTTGCGTCACTACTGACGTCATTCTTCAGACTTCAACATTATCCTAGTAAATTCGACCCACGGGACCTGAAAGGAAACACCAATTTCACCGCGCATTGTTGTTATGTGTCGCCCGCAAAATGCGCATTCGGAATTCGTACTGCCATTTCGGCATTTCTTCTATCGTGTACTTGTGTACAAGGAAGCCTGTAGCATAGACATGTATTTATTAATTAGACTACAGTCCCAATTACACTCTAAAGTAGTTGTGAAGCTCTGTCTCTCTGTAAAACTCAGAAACAAAATCTCTGTTTAACATCAAACTCGGTATTCAAATTCAGGCAGCACCTTTCAAGAGTGCGACATAGAGACTTTTAAGAAAATATTCCAATTTCAAGATACCCTTCACAGAAGAAATTGTTTCGTTACTTTCTTTCTCAAAATGGGCTCTCACATTAGAATACCATGTATTTAATGTATTTAGATGAAAAATGAAATTGCTCTCCTAGGTAGCGTAGATGGTTGCGTGTATGTCTCACGTTCAAGAGGTCACGAGTTCGAATGTTGCTTACGTATAGTTATCTAGATAAGATTTCTTTCAGGGTTTTCTCTTATCCTGAAAGTGAATGTCTGGTAATTATAAGCTCTATGGACTCTAGACTCATTTTAGCATCATTTCACTTATTTCATTCATCGTCGGATATGTCTTAACGTCGGAACACCTAAATAAAATAAATAAACATGATAAATGAAGGATATCATGAATTTTCTGCGGATAGCGTAAGAAAACATTCGCCTTGGAGATGCATTTTGTTTAATTTTATGTAGGTGGCTAGTAAACTGTATCGTATAGAGGAAGCCTACTACACAATATATGTATCTTTGAAATACACAGTACATTTTGAGTAACTTTCCGAGATATTCTTATTACTGATTTGAATTTCTTTTAAGTGACTTCGCCATTCGGTTGTTTATCGCGATGATTTGGAAAGAAAGTTTAAGCGATAGTTAAATGTTTTAAAAAGGAAACCATAAGGTGCACAGAAATGCCGCTCTATGAAAACGAGAGGGAGAGAGAGAGAGAGAGAGAGAGAGAGAGAGAGAGAGAGAGAGAGAGAGAGAGAGAGAGAGAGAGAGAGAGAGAGAGAGAGATCGACAGAGAGAGAGACAGAGAGAGACACAGAGAGAGAAGAATAACTTAACTTAGCACACATAAAGTACTAAATAATGCAAAACAACCGCAAAAAATTCTCGTAATAGTTAATGGAACAACATTGTTAACATAAATCTTGTAATTCCTTTCTTGGAAGTGTTGAAAACAGTGTTGTTGTGATAAATTAACCTTAAAGAGAGTGGATTAATGACACTAAACAACACTTACTTTTAAATTTTTCCGGAACATGATTCTGAGGCTTTGCCTCTATCATCAGCCGGCTCTTGACTGGTTCTCATTGGTGTAGTTGACGATATTTTGTCAGAGGTCTCCTCTGGTGGTGGTTCAAGGAACTTGCTGAACAAATCTTTCTGGGGGATGTCGAAATTGAATACTTTGTTCCTATTTTTTGAAATGAAGATTTGTTCCCATGTGGATAGTTCTTGTTTTCCTGATGTATGTTTTAGTAGTTTTGGTTCTGGATTTATGTTGTGTTTTTTTTTCCCAAAAATGTGTGGCAACTGCTGATTTTCCTAATTGTTTATATTTTATGTTTCTAACGTGTCCCTTTGCTCTTGTTTCTAAATTTCTTTTGGTTTTTCCAATATAAATTTGACTACAGTCATTGCATTCAATTTGATATATACCAGATTTTTTGTTAGATGGAATGGCATCTTTGATGTTTGAGCAAATTAGGTTTTTTAAGGAGTAATGGTTCACTGGAGCTAGTTGAATGTTTTGTTTATTTGAAGACTTTTTTGAATTTATCATAGGCCCATGGATGGTAGGTGCATTTTTTCAAAATCATATTAGTTTCTGTAGCTGAGAGGGTTGTGGTTTCCTTTAGTAGCTTCTTCTTTTTTGCTAAGTTCACTTTTTTGTCCACTTACTAAAAGTAAGTGTTGTTTAGTGTCATTAATCGACTCTCTTTAAAGTTAATTAATAAATCTTGTGTTTTAACGTAAAATGCAGCGTCTATTTCTCACGTTTGCTAATCATACACAATGATTCCTAATGAAAATGTTAGATCCAATCTCAGAAAGTTGAGTACTTACCTTTTATTTGGCACGAAAATATCTTAAATACATAGCATTTTAATCAAGACCTTGGAACCAAACTTGGAAAAATTAAAAAAAAAATGAGAAAAAGTGTTCCATTGAGTTTGTGATGGACAATTTTCTTGAAAGGCTTTGCCCTAGTATTTGAAAGATCAACTCAATGTTATTCAGAGACAAACACATATACGGATATATACAGGAATATTTTTATTTTATTTTTGGGGGAGCATTTCCATAAAATCTTCATATAGAAATTTTTAGAAGAATGCAGACCTCCTGTGCTTACTGTAGGTATGTGATGAGAAAGTAAATATGGAGACGATATATTTGTCTTATTTTCAGACTACCTGAATTCACAAATAAATGTTAAAGGTTTTTAGAAAAAGTTCCGCATATACGTATAATCATGTTAATGGGCATAACAGTTTGCAAAAATAATTTTATTCTACAGATATTTGTAATAAACACCGTTGGTATGGAGAAAGGACATAAGAAAACTTATACTTAAAACAAACTGATAGTTATTAGGGCAACGAATGGGCTAAAGTAATCAAAAGTCACTTGATGCTCCGGTAACTGGTGGAATAAGTAAATAAATAAATGTTCGATAACTACAAATTTTCTATAACCTTTTAACAGAACATCAAACATTTTTATTCTTTACATGAAAGAAAACTTGTTGTAAGTTACCAAAGAAGTTAATACCTCCAAATGGATTAGAAGTAGTAACATTACCAGAAATTGTATCAATTGAATGCCTATTTTATTATTTAATTTATTAATGTGTGCTGTAAAATCATTTACCGAATATTTGTTAGATATTAGTTTATCATATCTATAGAATAAAATAATGTATTATACAAGTGGACAAACCTCTATTATCCCCTTCGGGTCGCATTTTAAATCGTTCTACTCATTGATAAACCCTCTGTTTTTTCCTCTTGTATAATAAATTAATACTATCACATGTTTCGTTGTAAGTACAAGGTTGCTTAGGGAAAAGAATCTTTTGTCAGAGTTTAAAACCCATGTCACAATATGTTTGCCTTAAATTCCATATTCGTCCTATGATATCGCGGAAAACAACAGAATGCCAACAACATTTCAAATGAAGAGGTATTGAACTAATAATATCAATAATAACGGATATTTATAAAATGACTATTGTAATAAAAATTTACTAAATTATGTTGGTGTTTAAAAATATCTACTTATCTGCGTAGTAATATATTTATGTCATATGGCTAACCAGTTACCTATACAAAATTATACAAAGTCCCCTTTAAATAAGAGGGAGGGGGTTTACTGGCTGTAATCAGAAAATTCAAAATATACACTTTGTCAAACATGTAAATATCACAAATATCTAGTATTTTAATAAAAGTTATTAGTCATTTTTGAAAGAAAAGTCGACAGTTTAAAAGTCTACTGCACTAATGTAGTATGAACTGGGAAATATTCTTGAATATCTTCGTGTCGCATCTTTAGAATTTGGTAAACCTAATTCCAAGCTTAGTATTTATCATATTTTCCGTTTTTGGAGTACGTATGTACATATACGTACATACACACGTACATACGAGCGGGATGGCTCAGGCGGCAAGTCTGTGGTCCGCATTAGGGAGATCACGCGTTCGATTTCTATAGCCGACTTCCTGACCTTGGCATGTTTCGGGTGTTTTCCTGGGTCACAAGGCGAATGCTGGGAAGCATATTTATCTCATATCTCCAGTTTCATTTCCATTCAGTGTTCACCTGGGTATAGGTGCTGTGGTCGGCAGACCCCTTCCAGAGGGGTCTGACTGATCAGGCGGACCTGGCTGGTTAGTGGTGGACCCTCTGTTGCTATCTGGAACTTCTTCGGGCTGAAGAAACTGATATTTAGAGGGTTTACTAGGTTCTCTTTGGTGCTAATGACTTGAATACAATATAAAGGTTCTTTCACTTATTAACTGCTGTAGGCAGTCTTAGAAGTGCATGTTAGAAATTGAAATTTAAGCTAGACTCTGTTGGACAGGAAAAAGGTAGTCAAACGAAGTTAAAGTTGCCAAAAGACGTGTTTAACGAAACCGAAATACTAAAAAAAGATGTTTAAAAATAGCTAAAAGGGCAAAAAGGATAAATAAAATTTCTAAAAAGGACTTTAAATAAGAAATATCTAAAAGGCAAAAAGGGACAAATAAAATACTCCATTTTCTGTCCTATAGTGACCCATAATTAATATATATTTTGTTGGGTCTTCAGACACAAGGGGAAAAAGGATTTTCCCTCAATTTCTTAGCCCTATTTATAACCATATATGAAACACGGATTCATCTCCTCACACCTGACACAAATAGTTAAAACAATGCCAGGCAGAATCGGATCCAAAGAACCAAAAACTGTTCTATCTGCCAGTAAGGTTATTTTTTTTTGGGGGGGGGGTATGTGCAGGAGAACATTTTCATTATCTTCAAAAAGAAAAATTAATCTTCAGCAATCTATATGTAAACTTTCGCAACATTTGTGTGATGAAATCAAGAAGATAGAGTCGCATTTAATAAAAGGCATTTAGTTTTTACTTAAAAAAAAGTTCACACATTCCTTGTCATGTTGGCCAAAATCAATGAGTTAAAGTTCCAATTGCGTCCTCACGCATCTTCTTCAGCAGATATAGTTCCTCCTGGTTATTTTCTGTTTCCAAACATATATATATATATATAATAGTAGTTGAAGATTTGTTAACAAGAGGGCTTTTCATCGCCCTTTCTAGCCCGTCTCGGTAGCGTAGATGGTTGAATGTCTGCCTCACCTTCAAGAGGTCTCGAGTTCGAATCTCGGTTAGTGTGAGTTACCAGGATAAGGCTTTTCCGGGGTTTTCCCTTATCCTGATGGACGAATGTCGGGTAACTGTAAGCTCCTTGGATCCCGCACTCATTTGAGCATTATTTCAACCATTTCATTCATCGTCCGATATGACGTAATATGCAAAACCTAAAAAAAAGGTCCTTTCTAGACAGCTCCAGCAGTGGAACTTTAAAACTCTTAGATCCGTAGTTAGATTGTGTTGCGTGCGACCTGTAGCCTTCTGTTCTTCTATACTTCATGCCTCCCATTGGGAGCTGGAAGTATGTTTATCGTGGAGCGCGAGGTGGTCCAGTATTACGCCCTCCAACGTTGTCATATCGGACGATGAATGGATGGATGAAATGGTGCTCAAATGAGTCTGGAGTCCATTGAGCTTAGAGTTACGAGACATTCGTCTTCCACGATAAGAGAAAACCCCGGAAAAACCTTATCCAGGTAACTCACCCTGACCGAGATTCGAACTCGGGACCTCTTGAACGTGAGGCAGGCATGCTACCACCACCCTACCAAGGCGGGCGTATGTTGTATAGGTAACCTATTGTATATTTGCTACTGTCTTGGTCTAGTTTTAGTTCGGTTTGAAATTGCTATTTTGAGAACAATTGACGTTTGGACGCACTACATGCAGCTTACTTATGGGGGAGACTTCTGTTGAGTTGAACTGTAACTTTAAGGGGTTACCACACGCCATTAATTGAATAAGGGTGTTGTTGTGCCTGCATGTGTGTGAGTGAATTTGTGTACCTATCTACGTATAATGTAACGGGTTGCTCCATAAGCTCAGGCGTTCGTTTGAGCTAATGTTTTGCATTCAAAATAAAATGATTTGACAGTGGGCTTTGCTATTCGATGCTGTACAAAATCGCCTATTTAGTTTTTGGATTCTTTCATAATCTTTGTTCATTTCAGGTCAATTAAATAGTGTCAAGTCGACAACAAAGAGCACTTTTGACACCTGATTTTTGCATTGAACTGCGATATCAAAGCCACAGAAGCAGTTCACGAAAGCTTGCCAGGTCTTATGAGCCAACTAATTAACTACTGTGTTTGTCTATTTTCTAAAAATATACCATGCATATATTTTAAATTCTAGTTCTTTTAATTGTCCTATTTGTAATTTTCGTAAATGCGGTTGAAAATTGAGAATGGTCATAGCAAAACCTTATTCAGAAACTAAAAGAGTTGTGCCATTCGTAATACTCTGAGTTAAAATACTATTTAAATATCGATATAAACATATTCATTATCGAATAGTGCTATAATCTTGAATTTTCAAAGGTGAACAAATGTCTGAAAATGCAACCGCACTCAATTATTTCTTAGGTATTCCCATGTGGGAGGGTGGTTGAGTCTTCCACCCACGAGATATGCTGGGAACCTGGGAATATTGGCAGATGTAATCTCCCGCAACCTTCACTTTTTTTCCCCTTAAACGTTTTCATCACCTGTCTTCTCTACTGCAGCCTTACTGGTTGGCATCTCCAACTTTCACTTGGTTTTATTACCTTGAAAAGATTTCTCGTCTCGAGAAGTGAACCCCGGCCTCATTTGCACGAAAATAATTAATTTTACTCATTTGGAAGACCTCCCTGAAGTAAAGTCACTGAATGTACATTAACGCAATAATTTATGCGCTACCAACAGCATTAGTTGTATCTGCTTCAAAACCAAGGTCACCAGTGAAGAGGACTTGCTGCTACATTAGTGGTAAAGGATAGCAAGTTGTGTACATGCACACACTAACTACACTTGTATACAGGATGATTCAATCAAACAATATCTACGGCTATGGAAAGTTAAGTAAATCAACAACTATATCTACCTAAGCGTTTTATATCTCGAAAACTAGGTTCTGCAAATCCGCAGAGGTAAATTGTATATGCTATTTATATATTTAATTTTCTCTACCACGTATCTAATAGGTGGATGGGCCAATACTTTAAATTCCAGAAATCTGATATCGATATTTCTTTAGAGGAATTCAGAAAGATCCTACAATGTCCGTGTATGTGTTGCGCGCGCGTGCTTGCGTGTCTGTGTGTCTGAACACAGCAAAAGTTAATTAAATAACAAAATTGACTAATAGATCCAGCATCTTTCAAGGATACGATACGAAGATTTCCCTCTCTCCTCTAGTCTCCAAATCGAAAAAAATCCATATTCTTGATTATTTCAAATAGACTAGTCATTTTTTTAAATACCACATGGTCAAGATTACTGCATGACAAATTAGTCGTATAGCTTGACTCTTTTTAAATAACCTATGACCAACTCATCTTTTCTGAATCACTTGCATTGTAATTGCAAAACCTTAAAAAGATCATACTGTAAAAGTGGATTTGACTGCGTGTCAAATTAATTTTTTTTCGACTTAAAAGTTTCGAGATATATGTTGTTTTCACATGCTTATAATTTTGCAACTATAAAAAACATATTCCTTTTATTCATTCTCTGTCATGGGTATAATAGATATAGAAAGTATCGAGATATTAGTGAAAAATAAATATATGTTTGATGTTCTCTGAATCTAAAAATATGACAAATGAAATGTGTATCTTGTATTTCTTTGGGAGTAGCCTGTGAAGTTTTCTTCATTTTGAAGAAATTAATATTATTTTGTATAAAAGTAAACGTTAAGCGACATAGGAAAATACATTACGGTTAGCTCTTTAAAATAAAAAAAATTGAAACAAATGGAACAAGTTATGTATTGAATATCGATGTGTAAATGTGTATTGAAAGTCTATCTTGGATATACAAGAACTGGATTATAATAACACAGTTTTGTAAGAACAGTTTGTAGTGTGAACAATCCGGTGGATTGGTACATCACATCAGTGGTGCATAACATATTATTATTATTATTATTATTATTATTATTATTATTATTATTATTATTATTATTATTATTATTATTATTATTATTATTATTATTATTATTATTATTATTATTATTATTATTATTATTATTATTATTATTATTATTATTATTATTATTATTATTATTATTATTATTATTATTATTATTATTATTATTATTATTATTATTATTATTATTATTATTATTATTATTATTATTATTATTATTATTATTATTATTATTATTATTATTATTATTATTATTATTATTATTATTATTATTATTATTATTATTATTATTATTATTATTATTATTATTATTATTATTATTATTATTATTATTATTATTATTATTATTATTATTATTATTATTATTATTATTATTATTATTATTATTATTATTATTATTATTATTATTATTATTATTATTATTATTATTATTATTATTATTATTATTATTATTATTATTATTATTATTATTATTATTATTATTATTATTATTATTATTATTATTATTATTATTATTATTATTATTATTATTATTATTATTACTATTATTATTACTATTATTACTATTATTACTATTATTACTATTATTACTATTATTACTATTATTACTATTATTACTATTATTACTATTATTACTATTATTACTATTATTACTATTATTACTATTATTACTATTATTACTATTATTACTATTATTACTATTATTACTATTATTACTATTATTACTATTATTACTATTATTACTATTACTATTATTATTACTATTACTATTATTATTATTATTATTACTATTATTATTATTATTACTATTATTATTATTATTACTATTATTATTATTATTATTATTATTATTATTATTATTATTATTATTATTATTATTATTATTATTATTATTATTATTATTATTATTATTATTATTATTATTATTATTATTATTATTATTATTATTATTATTATTATTATTATTATTATTATTATTATTATTATTATTATTATTATTATTACTATTATTATTATTATTATTATTATTATTATTACTATTATTATTATTATTACTATTATTATTATTATTATTATTATTATTATTATTATTATTATTATTATTATTATTATTATTATTATTATTATTATTATTATTATTATTATTATTACTATTACTATTATTATTATTATTATTATTATTATTATTATTATTATTATTATTATTATTATTATTATTATTATTATTATTATTATTATTATTATTATTATTATTATTATTATTATTATTATTATTATTATTATTATTATTATTATTATTATTATTATTATTATTATTATTCCTCTTTTCGTTCTTTCTCTTTTAATGTCTTGTATTTAACTAGAAACATAATACTGGTGTCCGTGAGCAAATCTGTTATAACGTTTGAAAGCTGAATTTAAAATGGTTTAGCGGTCCAATGAACAAACTTTTAAAGAAACATTAAATATATTTGTTAGCGATCCTGTTATTTTATTTACTTGTAAAGCATTAAAACATGATTTGGAAGCTTTCCCGTATTAGCTGTAGGCAGCCTACTTATTCACTTCATTCGCTGTTTCTGGAGCCTATGGAAGCCATTCATATCACATACTTAAGTCGTTGATATTTTTACAATCATAGACATGAAGGTAGTTATATTTTCAGTTATATTATAAAGTCTATCTTTAATGTCTTCTTCCCTCATATAAAGCTAATTTCTGCATCATGCTTTACTTTTATAATAGCATGCCGGGCAAAAATAACCGAAAGACCTTAATGTCGTTTTTAGGTTATAACCATACTATGTTGTATCTTGATTTGGATATATTATGCCCCACAGAAGAACACATCATATTTAATATGGCTTTTCAGCATCAAAGTTTTCTCCCATAATAGTAACGTTTTAGTGTTTTGCTAAACTCAGGCGAAAGTAAAGAATGAATTTTCCTGGCTTTGTTCAAATCGATCAGTCGTTTATTTTAAATTAGATTTCCACACAATATTTTTGAAGTAGGTACTGCTCAGTATTTTATACTTCAAAGAGCTGTTAATGAGCAACAAAGAGGAAAATATTATAGTTAACCAAAAATAGTAAGCAATATAAATGTGTTAAGTGTGTAACAGAAGTTTTCCTAGATGCTGTTAGGAATCACTTACAACCTTTATAAGGCAAAAGGTTATAAACTGTGAGATGAAAATAAAATACCAACCACAAATGCAAATTAAATAATAAGTTATTATTTTAAAGAGGTGATTATTATTTTAAAATCACGCTTTAAATGCGAAAGGTTTTATAAAAGGAAGTAAATGTCATACACTCTACGTGAACTTCACATTGAACTTTTATTACTTTACACATTGCGTTCATTTATGTAAGTTGGTATGCCTGAAAAGTGTGTGTAATTGGAATTACTGTCGCGAATAAACAGTAACACATATGTCGGCCTGTGGCTCATCTTGTCAGACGGTTTTTTAACCTTCAACGTAATAGAATTAATTTCTTTATATTCGTTCCCTTTAAGATTTGTAAAGATTAGATGGTTTTAATATGCCTAATTTTTTAAAATGTTCTCTGAGAAAGTGGAGCTCTGATTTTCGAAATGACTAGATTTTTAAAGAGCCACCTTTAAGCCTCCATGGAAATCTAATAGTATAGTTCTTGCACGCTCTTCTCTTCCTTTCCACATCTCAAAGACATCTATCAGGTAATACAATTCTAATTGAACGTAACGACATTATTTGATAATACACACTGTAGCTTGGTAAATGTTGCGACAGAAACGGAGTCCATTTACAGGACTTTCTTTTCAAAATGTTTGCCTGACGACGGACCTCTTTCTTGGAAATGCTTCTTTTTATTTCCTGTAGAATTTCGATATTAATCTTTCTGTTGGAAAGTAAAACTTACTTTATCTACTTATTATAGATAAGTAGTGGAGAATACAATAAACTATTACTTTATCCTTTAATTCAAATTACACTTAATATGATGAATAAGTTTGTTTTATTGATTTTTGAAGTAGTTATCATGGACTCTTTATGTTAAAAATAACATCGATATTTGTAGTTATACGAAATCGTGGAAATACGATAAGGAACATGTGGTTATTTTGAAACCTGTAGTGTTTCCTAATGTTCAGGTAAAAATAAGGCAATACTTTTAAATTTAGCTAATTAAAAACAATGTCCAGGCACACATTGACACGCCATGTACGATGACCTGTCACAAAAAGAATGCTTCGCAAGCGAGGAGATCTGCGCCTACTGTCATCAATGCCTTGTTTCTTTATTTATATTTCTCATATATAGTAAAGGAGGAAATAATGTTCAAGTGCAGAGTCATCGTATTAAACACCACTTGGAAATTCCGTACAATGCCTTATGGAATAACCTAGGTCTGCTGACCACGTCATTACTTCCACTGTGTTTGGACACCTCCCCATGTACGAGTCTTGAATATCTTACGATCCTTCATTTTTTTCCGTTTAAAGTCAGAATAATGACGGGTACCGCCTGTACACTCCTTACCGATGCGTTTTTTTTTCTTCAGTGTCTTTCAGCTTTGGCAACCAAGTTGCGCAAAGGAGCGTTAACCCAAGGTAGTCAGAGTTCACGGAGAGGATTTGGAAATGAGTGGGTGGAGTTCCTGGTAAAAAGATGAGCGTCGTTTCCAAAGATCATATGATTAATTCTGCGGCGAGTTGTTCACGATTATACGTCAAAGAGTCTTTGACGAGTCCCGATTAAAATATGTCTGAGAGAAGTCGGATGCGCTGATTACGGGTTCCATGGAGTTTGTAACTGCACTGCAGCTCACTCCTATTTCACTGTTGTATCATTCCCTATGCACTCACACTTACAAACTTGTGATGGCCCGCCTCGGTAGCGTAGATGGTAGCATGTCTGCCTCACGTTCAAGAGGTCCCGAGTTCGAATCTCGGTAAGGGTGAGTTACCTGAATAAGGTTTTTCTGGGGGTTTCCCTTATCCTTCAAGACGAATGTCAGGTAACTCTAAGCTCCATGGACCCTGGACTCATCATTTCACCCAATTCATTCACCGTCCGATATGACTTAACGTTGGAGGACGTAAATTAAAAAAAAAAAAAAAAAAAAAAAAAAAAAAAAAAAAACCCACACACACCTTGTGATACCTATATCATTTATCAAAGCTATTATGCTCTCTTCCGCTTATAGGCCAGAGATGCATTCGAATACAGGAAGCAAAACTGGGTCCATTTTTAAATAATTTAGAATATTAATTAAATCCATTACAATGATTTGCATGATTTATAATAGCAGGCTTCTCTTGATTGATGCGACCAGCATCCCATCGGTCCCACGGTACTGCAACACGAATGTGTTCGTGCAGTAAGGAAGAAATGTCCCTCCCTTGATTATGATGTAATCTGTCTTATATTTGTAGCAGTTATATGAAGTGGGTAATGGTGTAACCATGGCAACGGATTATGGTGAGTTGTTGAGTATTTTAAAAAGATTTTGTTCTTCTGTTTCTGAAAGTATTAGGGGCAAGACGTACATTTGTCTATCCAAGTGTGTGCAGAAATAATTTTGTGTCTACATCAAAGATGTATAAGTAGCGCGTATGAAACAAAAGATATAGTTAACTGTGGAATCTGTCGCTGGTTGTAAAAATACTACATTAATAATATTGGCGATTGTTTCAAAGAATTTAAAATTGTTTACGGAGAATTAAAATTCCATCTTTGAACAAGAAAAGCATTATTCATTCTTTAAATATAGTAATACTATTTTTATCAGCCTCGTTACCACGATTCTGGGAAAGATCTCATCCCTCAACGGTTATTCGAGGGTGGGTCAAAAAGTAATGCCTCCTATTTTTTTTAAATAACTTAGATGAAAACTTTGAATTTGGCGCAATTCCTCAAAGCTTCTTCTCCAACCCCCTGCAGTAGTAACTTCCTAAGTCAACAGGTGGCAGCACTACATCCTCTTGCAAAATGGCTGACATCGACATTCGTATTAGACAACGTTCTGTGATTCAATTTTGACTGCGGAAGGTGAAACGCCAATTCCCATTCACGAAAGGCTAAAACATATGTGATGCAAAGGTGGATGTCAGCGCTGTTAGACGATGGGTTCGTCGCTGTAACGAAGCTGAAGGGCAAACACCATTGCCAGATGAAAAGCGAAGCGACAGGCCGGTGACTGCAGTGACTCCATGCAACATTCAGCGAGTCGATAACATCATTCGTGGTGATCGCCGGGTAACAACAGGTGAAATGTGTTGCATTACCTCCCTCAGTAAAGGCAGTGTGATGACGATTATTCAACAACAGAGTTACTCAAAAGTTTGTTTACGTTGGGTATCAAGAATGTTAACCGCCCAAAACAAAGAAACAAGGAAAACAATAGCCTCCAAACACTTGCAGCGCTTCAATTTAGAGGGAAGGAATTTTTGGAAAAAATTGTTACTGGAGACGAAACGTGGGTTCAGTTTTTTGAATCTGAATCAAAGAGGCAGTCAATGGAATGGCATCACACAAAGTCACCAGTGGTCGGTAGGGAAAGTTTTGGCGATAGTGTTTTGGGATGCAGAGGGTGTGCTTATGGTTGATTTTTTGGAGCAGGGAGGCACAATAAATTTGTCCAATACGTCAGAACTCTCAAAAAGCTGAAAGAACTTCTTCGCGAGTTCGCCCAACAAAAACTATGGTGGATGTTCTTCCTTTGCATGACAATGCAAGACCACTCACCAGCCGTTACACCACTGCAGAAATTGAGAAGTTGGGATGGCAGGTCTTACCTCACTCCCCCCCATAGAGCCCTGACCTGGGACCATCAAACTTCTATCTGTTCGGGCCACTAAAGAAAGCTCATCGTGGGATTCATTTTGAAGATGAGGAGGCTGTGAAAACGTCCGTGCGTCAATCTTTTAGGAAGCAATACCGTGTGCTTTACCACACTGGAATACATACCCTAGGTAAAAGGTGGACCAAAACTCTGGAAAAGGATGGAGATTATATTGAATAGTGACAAATTAATCGTCAGTGTTGTAGTTTTCAAGCTATGTAAATTGGATTCAGTTTTCTTGGCAGTTAAAAGAGAGAGAAAAAAAGAGGCATTAGTTTTTTACCCACCCTCGTAGATGCGCCTAATTATCCAGAGTTGCAGGAGAAACTCCTAGATTTATTCACCAAAGGTGTGAAATTAATCTACAAACACCATCATCCCAAAATATTACGTCTCAAAGACGAAATGTCCCTCTCTGGATTATGCTATAATCCGTCTTATACTAGTACGTAAACATATGGAAGGGGAGACAGAGTAAGACAAATGCTTTAACAAAACAGAGCGGAAGAGACCGAGGTGTGCGGGGAACCGACTCTATAACCACCCATTAATTTTCTTGCACCTACCATCAACCTAAGAGCGTTCCGTTAAAATATTTTGTGTAACTTTACCAACTCTCAGGTATGTTTTCAACAAAATCATTCTAGTTTGAGAAATATTATAAGTAGTATAGATTTGGGAGAATCAGCACAGTGTAGATAAGATGTTGAGCTCTCCTCTGTGTTAATATATGAGTGATGTAGAATGCTCATTGATTTAGAACTCTCCTATATGAAAATCGAGTTGTAAAAGAAGGGGAGTGTTGGCGTAGTGCCGTTCTCCCCTGTGCAGTGAGATGTTTTTGAGGGTTGGGATGATGATGATGATGATTGTGTGTGTGTGTGTGTGTGATGTGTAATGTGTGATGGGTGGGATGGGTAACGGGGGGGGGGGGGGGTTCCGGGGATGTTTGAATTAAATGTGAATTCTTTTCGATGTGTGTGTGTGTTTGAACTCTCATGTATGAATATCGAAGTCTAGGGTTCGATATTGTGATGGGGCGGGGTGGGTAACGGGGGTTCCGGGGATGTTTGAATTAAATGTAATGATAGTAATTCTTCGATGACTGTGCTTGAACTCTCATGTATGAATATCGAGTCTAGGGTTTGATATCTATTACGTTCAGTGCTTCGATGTCTGTGCTTGAACTCTCATGTATGAATATCGAGTGTAGGGTTTGATATCTATTACGTTTAGTGTATGATATATGATGTAGTATCGTTAATCTTTAGATAAAAGAATATCGAGAGAATGATTAGGTATGTTTACTGGGAGAGATTTATGAAAATAAATGTAATAAGACATTCTGGTAAGGGGTGTTCCCTATGCAGAATCTCTCCTTGAGCTATTGTATCCAAGAGCGATGTAAAGGTTAAGAAAAGGTTAAATTCCATTCCCACATCGAGGTACGAGAAAATATAAATCTATTCCACATTGAAGTATAAGGGTGATGACGTGTTGTCATTCCTCAAGATTTGTGCATATGTGAGTAAATCCGAATTAACAGGTCTCACCCTGTCCCGCCAGCTCGGGAACGAACGTGTCCTCACTTCACACAAACCCTCCGTCCGTTAAGTACAATCGACGATAGGATGGGGAGGGGGGAGACAGGTATGATCACGTTTCATCACCCATCTGCTCACTCGGGAACGAATGCATTCTCACTTCACATCGCAACGTCAAGATGAGTGGAACAACAACACCTATCATTGAAAGTGATACCAGATTCTGGGAGAATCTACGCAATTTCGAAGATTTGCAAAAGCATTGGGTTGAGCACCACGATGAAACGTGTGATGGAAAGATGCATCAAGTGATTTGCAAGAATCCTTCCCATCATGATTCGATCACATCTTATGCTCAATGCGGAAAGAATTGTAAAGTGTACCTCGGGTAAGTAGAATTATAATTGTGTGTTAACGTGAAAGTGTTGTTATGTGTTAGATAACTAATGATAAATATGTTTATTTCAGTAAAGCCCAAAGTGAAGATGTGGCATGCCAGTCCGAACAGGATCAAGGTGAAGATGTGTGCGGTCCGTACAATGATCGTCCGTTTAAGGATATCGGTACATCGAAACCCGAGGAGGAAGTCATAGAAAAGTGAGTATAAAATAATAAGAGTTTTTCGTTAACAAGTGTATTAAATATTCACGATGTTGAGACAGTTCGTGTATGTCCGCAGATCCAGTAAGAAAGGAGACAAGAAAAAGAAGAAGACGAACTGCAAACCGAGAATCGTCAAAGCCAAGAAGACGTTCGATCAAGACAGTTTCATCATAATGATGTTCGAACCCTTCACACCCTTCGCAGAAGAAGTAGAGGAGGAAGTTGCGAGTGATGGTAAATAGTGTGTGCATGAACGATAACGACATCTCCATCAGCATTGACTTTCGTGTGAACATAGGATTATACAATGAACTCCCATCACTTTACATTAAAGACACACATGACGATACGTTTGTGTATATTACAAAAGAGGATTGGGAGGTAATAATGTCAAATTTGTGTGTTTTGGATACGTATCTGAAAGATGGTAAGCATCCATGTGCACCGTACAGTGAAAATATAATATATGCATTTAATATAATGTTATGCATGAATAAGATGCAAGAAATAACGTTTGTGAATACATGTTTAAATGTGGGCAGTATAAATCTGAATAGTACTGCATTCAATGGACTTAAAAGACTAATTCCATATATTGAAAGAAATTTATATCAGTTGTATGATATTCATAAATCATTATGTTCATATGATGCAAAAAGCAGGAGTGCAAGGAAGAGGATATTGGAGATGTATGTTAAAGTCAATAAAAAGATAATTTGAATTTGTAATGTTTTATTTATTACACCTATATGATAGATTGTACAACATGAGTTAGTGGTTTATAAGTGAATAATTTATCATGAATAATTAAACAGAATAATGAAGTTTGTGCAGGAAAATTTGACGATGCTTGAACTTCCAATCTGACATTCACTGCCCCCGTCACAGTATCCTCAGGTTGATGAGAGCAATCGATGACGAATAGCGGTGCATATTTCAGAAAGTCGTTCCTTTTCAAAAGAGGGTAATTCTCCTTTCCATAGTAGGATGATTGAAATTTGGAATATTGATCATACAGAGATGCAAATTTCGAATTGGCGAAATCCAAATTCATATCGTGATAGGGGTAAGATTCACTGTTGAGATAAAGTTTCAGGTTGGTGATATTACAATTATCAAATAGAGAAGCATCCTTAGCGAGATGATTCAATCTATCCACTTGTGCACCGACTATGACGAAACGTGGTTTTTCAAGTTTAGTCGTGGTTGCAATGTTCCATGTGAACGCTTTAGTTTGAGGTACAGCAGGTTGAGTGTGAAGGTCCAAGGTTCGAAATGCGACGTGTAGAGGTTTATCCGATTTGACGAGTTTAAGTTTATCAACTCGTTCAGAATCAGAAAGTCGAAGTACAGGCATCCTCCATTCGAGTCTAGTTAGTTGTATGGTTGTAGGATCGTTTCCAATGATACAATTATTAGAATCCTTAGATCTAATGAGAATAAGTTCAAACTTGCTATTAAGTATGACCTCCTTGTGATCGTCGGCGAAACCCAGCAACATCGAAAGAGGAACGATAGCATTGAAGATACCATTCGATGTATTCACGATGTCTACCACACCTCCAGGATAGATCCATCCAGCATTCAGTAAACGATTCGATTCCAGTTCATTCAGTGCAGCATAGTTACGCATCGTTGATGAAATGCCCGGATTCCTAGTTCTATCAATAGTCGTTCCATTCATATCCAGACGAATCTCATCGAATAGGAATGCCATAGCATTGTTACTCAATTTCGATGTGGCAACGGTGCCGTCGGGTTTAGTGAGAGTCCCCTCAATGTAGAGATAACTTCTACTAGGAAGCGTGTACAAATCTTCAGCTTGACATGGAATTCTAATTTAATCGTTCACATCGAGAGCTGACGTATTGTACGGTAGGAATACGTGTTCTTCCTCCTTACTGATCTTATCATCAAAGGTCGGAATCCCGGTCACGTCCAACACATCCATCATAGAACCTTGAAGCCTAAGTTAGCGAGAAATTGTCGATTAGACGATGTGATTAGCTTGCGGGTCGATGATCGAGTAGAGATCAATCTCGAGAGATGTTTTTTAATATAGCATCGTCTCTTAAAACTTATACCCATTACGACGTATGTGCAATCGTACAGTGATGGTTTCGTTCCTGAAATCTAACTTATCGCCGTTCTGGTCTACCACTCTAATGTCGAGATGATCAATGAGATTCGTATCGATGATTGGTAAATATATAGGACTTGATGGTTCCTGCGAAATATGATAACCTGGAGGTACCGATGGGAAAAATTCATACAGAGAATGACCACTTTTACCATTGATGAAAGATCCCGTTGCAAGACTACACTCGATACGTATGATGCTGACTTTGAATATGTTAACCAAATCATTAGACTCGGTCAGCACGTTTGCCGGTACCCTCTGTTTAGAGGTGAAACCGAGAAGTGAAGCAATAGATCTCTCACGACTAAAGTCGATAATATAGGGAGATTGAATTTCTGATTTCATGGTGTTATTATTAGCACGTAGAATAAAGTCGTCACCGATGTCGAGAGCATCCTTGATCAATCTGGCGATATCATCCAATTCATAAGTACCCGGTGGAATTACTATACGTTCGACTTTTCCATCGCGAACGTAATGGAATAGATTATTACTCTCGTCCACATTCGGAATTGAGTAAAAAGTCTCAAAATTCAATAGAGCTATCTCGTAATGTCCGTTAGGATCCAGATGTAATGGTGGATTTAGAAATGTAGAGAAGCTGGTATCACTACCACTCACGGTGATCGTGTAACTCATCGAGGAGAAACTGAAGGCACAAGTGACCGCAAATCACAGAATCGAATTCTTGAAATCTCGTCGTATTATATAGGAGCTTGACACCCGAAAGGTACGTTTCTATCTCTTCCGGAGGTCTCAGATCGCCGAAACTGTCAAAGTAGTAGGCAACGTCACCATCCTTACGTACAGCAACCCAATGTGTACCAGGGTTATTTGATGTATCCAGATTCACTACTATTCTCTCATAGTATCGAGGATGTGGAGGTAGTTTATCGATCATGTAGACACCTCTAAAATGTGGAATGCGTAGACGTCGTGCATACGAATCGATCTCGTTAGCACTCAGGGCTTTTTCCGGGATAAATATAGGCCTCGCCCCGAGTATTTTGATCGAAGATATAATCCTCTACCCTTACGACGTCTCTTACGGCGAAGACCTTTGCCCTGAGCCAAAGATTCCATACGCTCGTTGTGACGTGTTAATTCCGCAAGTTGTTTTGCATCCGAACGTTTCTTATTGACAGCCGTAGCAATCTGAGCAGCACCTCCAGCTAGACCACCTGCTGCACCTAGAGCTGCTAAAAGTGGTAGCAAAGGTAAGAAACCACCTCTCTTGTTGCGACGTTTACGCATGCCAGCGCCCGCTGCCAATTTACCCTTCATAAGTGTAGTCACAAGTCGAGCTGCAAGTCGTTCGCCCAAAGAAGCGTCGGCAGACTTTACACGTCTCCAAGCTTTCTCTACCAACACCTTATCGGCTAGACGACGAGATTCTGTATCAGTACTCTCTGCGTAAGCCCGATCGTGATCGAGACACGCTGAATCTAACCCGTTCACCGGTAAGTCACCTCTCTGCAAGCGTTTATGTAGTTTCGTTCCGGGACCGCAGAAACGATAACCCGGTAAATGTGCCTCAAATGGTAATGAATTAATCAAGGAATTAAGAATTCCCGAACCTTTGCGTGCACGTGTAGAGCGCATGTCTCACTATGAAATAAAAAAGGCAAAACGTGTGCTTTATAAGTATACGATTCCTATGACGATTGGCTAAATCCAGTAAAGACATAGATTGCCCTTATCACGAACGAAATAAAAGACAAAACTTATGCTTTATAAGTATTAGTCGCGATATGGAGATAGTAAAGCAAAAGTGTACGCTACCCATACAGGTGTTAGATTTCGAGGATGACATTCGCAAAGGACGACACGGTACGTTGTTTCCGAGTAACGTTAGAGCGCTCATACTTGGCAGTTCAAATGCTGGAAAAACGAACGTTTTACTCAACCTGCTTATTCACGAGAATGGTCTGAGATTCGAAAACCTCTACATATACTCGAAATCGTTGCAACAACCTAAATATCGATATTTACTCAGGTTACTGAAAACTATACCCGATATAGGTGTATTTACGTTCGATGATGGTGATAAAGTAATTCAAACGTCGGATGCTAGAGAAAATTCGATATTCGTATTTGATGATGTGATAAATGAAAAACAGGGTAAGATAGCTTCATATTACAGTATGGGTAGACATCGTAATGTCGATGCTATATATTTAGCACAATCATATGCTAAAGTACCTAAACATTTAATTAGAGATAATGCAAATATGATTATATTCTTTAGACAGGATAATCTCAATTTAAAACATATATACGAAGATTATGTAAATACCGATATGTCCTATGATGAATTTAAGAATATGTGTAAACATATATGGGAAAGTGATGAACGATCCTTTGTTGTTATAGTACCAGAATATCCACTGAACGAGGGACGCTACCGTCACGGTTTTGATCGCTTTATCAGAATGAATAAATAGAATAATCCATCACTTAAGCAATGAGTATCGACAGGTTCGGATCCCGAAGAATCATACCCTCTAGGGGTGTGTTCAATCGATATATCATAACTAGAGATGGATCGGGAAACTATCGATTCAAGGGAAAGCGGTTGTGCAATATTCACGACCCTGAAGAAGGTGACGATGCATCGACTAAACGTTATGTGGATACGCATACGGCTGACGTCGAGAATCGAATGCAGATCTTCAGCGAGCAGACCTCGTATCAGCGTATGGGCGAGTTTGAAGCTATGCTTAGGGATCACATACAAAAATAACTCGAAATCCAATACAACAATTTAATGGAGTACTTAAGTAAATATGCATTTAAACGTGATTCCGAAAATAATGTCATTATAGATGGTATAAGAATGAAAACGCTGTTGGACCCCCTTCACGAACACGACGTTCCTAATAAAAAATATGTAGATGATAGGATTCCAATTCACGACTCTAATGAAACTCTATCATTTCGAATGAAGAGATTGAAGGATTTAGCCGAACCGATAGATGATAGTGATGCAGTCACCATGAGTTATGTTAATCATTTCTTTATACAGAAACATAATGAATTGCAAACGGGTTTAACTGAGACTATAACAAACATTGTCGATACTATTACACGGAAACAGAATGAATTACAAAGTCAGTTAACTAGAACAATCACCTCCGCTAGCGAGACTATTACTACAGCTGTAGAAAAAGAAGTGAAAGAACTAACCGCACGACAAACGGAACTTGATAATAAACTAATCACTATAAATAATGATATTCATACTATGAAAACACGAATGAGAAATGTTGTAAACACTATGTTACAACAATTGAAAGCACAACTCATAATTTCATTGCAAACACGTCCGTTTCGAGGTCCCTCTTTAAGGTATACGTTAACATCGGGACTCGAATACTATAAAGTTCCTGGAAATGGAAGTGTACTCTCGTGTTCCATCGTATCATCGGTACATCCGCATGCTGTAAATGATACATTGTTTGCAATAAACGGAAGATTAGTTGAAAGATATCCTGTAAGAGTTGAAACTGGCGATATTCTATCGTTTACAGCGCCAGTCGGACGTGCTAAAGATGGTCATATATTAAGTATAGAACTGATAGTTTCATATAAATTAGCAGTAGCTGATTAATTATACATTCATTTCGATATGGATGCTGAAGCTATAAGACTTAAGGAATCCATTGCCCGTCACAGTAGGGCAATAAGAGAAAAGTTACGTTCTCTCAAAGGAATGAAATTCGAAACGCAACGAGTCATGTCTGAAGTTCTTCAACCTGTAACCGAACCATTGAAAGTAATAGCGAAAGCACACCAAGACAACAACGACGACGACGACGACGACGAAACTACAGATGATGCTAACGGATCTGATCTCGTGTCAAAGTATCTACACAAGGTTCGAACTGCCAGTTCGAGTGACATGGACAATACTTACGGCATACGTTACGAGGATAATGAGTATAAATTGGGTAACAAGACAGTTGTGTTTAAATCTGATGGTGTTCAGATAGGAACAGAAACGTATGAACCCACAGCAGGCTTATATGAATTATTATTTAAACGTTTACCTCGCAAGACATCGTACACAGATGATGATTTAGACGTGTATTCGCAAATCTTACAAAATACTCAAGTTTACAGACACGGTTATTCAAGAGATGGACGTTTAAGAGCAAATCGAGGGTTCAAGTATCGTCATATCATTCGTGACCTTGTTAGTAATCGAACTGGATTTGGTTTACGTTGGAAAGAACATGTACCGCAGAGAAAATTAGATTACGTCTACTGGAACGATCCGAATGAAATAATAAACAGATTAAGATTATTAGTTGCGTCGAGGGATGCAGGTAATTTGAATCACTCACCCGAGATAGAAGAAATTATTACAGAACTTAAAACATCAAAAATTATAGCATGATAAAACGTCGCATTGCAACCGAGTTACATGCACCAGCTAGAAGACGATTTTTACGTCGTAAGATCATAAGCAAAGGAATGAACGATTTAGTACAAATAGATCTTATGGACATGTCTAATTATGCAAGAGACAATAGGAATTATAAGTATATTCTTCTTGCATGCAATTTTTATTCCAAGATGGCTTATGCACGACCATTACGTGATAAAAGTGGTATTAACGTTTCGACTGCTATGGAGGAGATATTGAATGAAATGGAATCGTTTCCGAAGAATGTTCAATCTGATAAAGGAAGGGAGTTTTACAATAAACATTTCCGCGAACTAATGAATCGTAATAATATTAATCATTACAGTACATTCACACACGTTAAGGCTGCTGCAGTGGAACGTTTAATAAGAACGATCAAACTGATTTTGCATAAGGAATTTATTGTTCAAGGCTCATATCAATGGATAAACATACTACCTAGAATTATTCATACCTACAATAATACTTACCATCGAACGATTCGTATGAAGCCTGTAGAAGTTCGTGACAATTCTCTCCTGCTCAGCGTCTACAAATATGATAGAAGTCTGCGTGAGAAGCGAAGATCTAGGCTTCATCGTGTTGGTGACTACGTGAGGATTTCTAAGCATAAAGGTGTTATGGAGAAAGGTTATCTACCAAATTGGAGTGTTGAAGTCTTTAGGATACGTACAGTGCAAAGGACACATCCATTGACCTATCTCATCGAGGATCTGGAGGGTAAACTGATTGAAGGAGCATTCTACGGTTATGAATTACAGAAAACTCAATATCCAGACACATATTTAGTTGAAAGGATCATCAGACGTCGTGGTGATAGGATTCTGGTGAAATGGTTAGGATTTCCTACCCGTGAATAGATTAATGAGGTGGACATTGTATAAATAAAAAAACACACAACTCAATAAAGAAATATAATTTTAATGATATATTGTGTTTGATTTTTTTTTTTTGTTCACATTGATTCCTGACATCTTCTGTAACTGCTAATTCACATCTCCTTAACTTAAACATGATAATAACATTTTTATACTTTTTTAAAAATCTTCTGTAACTGCTAATTCACATCTCCTTAACTTAAACATGATAATAACATTTTTATACTTTAAAAAAAATCATACATGATTATAGTTGAATTAACATTTAATTGTAGAGATTTTAACATAACGTACATGCTAGTTCACATTGAGTATATATAAATTCACCTACCCTTAACGTAAACATGATAATTACAATTTGAAGTAATTAGTAATATACGTTAAACAAACATCATACATGATTATAGCTGAAATAAGAGCCTTTGTACATGCTAGTTCACATTGATATATATAAATCTCCCCTCACCCCTTAACGGAGACATGATAATAACATTTTGATATAATTAGTAAATATATTTTAATAAAAAATCATACATGATTATAGTTGAATTAACATTTCATTGATTTCTGCTATCTAACATTTCAAAACGACATGAATAGGAAAAAATATTCCTTCACCCCTAACATAAACATAAAAAAAAGCAACACGTTATCTTTCAAATGAAGTAAATATGTTATTATCATGTAATTAGTAACACACTTTACAAATATACTTGAAACTCAATTATTTCGTTTTTTGAAATACAGTAATATGTTATTATCATGTGCCTAGTAATACCTTTTAACTCAGTTGTAACACACTTTACAATTATACTTGAAACTCAATTATTTTATTTTTTGAAATACAGTAATATGTTATTATCGTGGCCTAGTAATACCTTTTAACTCAGTTGAATCTATGCTTTATTGAGAAAAGAAAAAGAAATTTACACTTGACAATTTTCTATAGCATAATGTCCCCATGCTAATGTTGAAAATGAATTATTGGGAATGTATCGTTTTGTATCGATACCACTTAAAGCTATCTTATTAGATTCAATAGTATGAACATCATGTTTATAACTTCTGAAACATGTCTGCATGCTTCGATGTATAGTGTCAGGATGTGTAATACATGAGAGATATTGTTCAAAGGTTATGAATCTCATCGAATCTTTTGTTACACCTTTTGATTTTTTAATCACTTCAGTATCATATCGATAACTATATAATTTCGATTTCAGCCCTACATATTCAGTCATCACTCTACCGGCTAGCTCATCCTTGAATAATCCTGAAATTTTCTTATTTGCTAATGGAATACCATACACATTATCCATTGGATAATTCGATGTATCGAATAAATGTATATTGGTTTTAATAAATTCATATATATCGCAGCTAGATTCAAAGAGAAAAGCATCCGTGTCCGTATAGATTAAAGTTACATCTTTCAATTTTTTCTTCAGAATTTCATAATAAAAATCATACATTTTATGTTTGGATAGATCCAGGATTGCTTGTCCTATGTATATTGGCTTATTCATCAATATTTCATCTCTGACCAATTCTATACCTATTAAATTTTCATCAAAAATCACGTACCTTATACATGTCTGTCGAGCTAACAATTTACGCGCTCGTTTCCAGCTGGTAGCTAAATGAAATGAATTATAACGTTTTACATTCTCTATAAATTTTCCATAAACACAATTATTCATTAACTTCCATAGATTTTGACCAAATTTCGTCTTATCTTCAATACGTTTACGAACGTTGAGTTCAATGTAAGGATTTATCCAGTTAGATTGTTTGTAACCTATTACTCTATGTATACGCGATGGAATCAAACCAAGTTTAACACATTGTTGAAAATTGAGATAATGTAATACGTATTTATTTTTATCATTCAATGTTGTTAGCAATTTTGTATACTTATCACCTGGCGCGATTTCATTCAAAGGGCATAATGGCAAATCATTTTGTATATCATGAAGTTCCTGTGGATATTTAAAGTCTACTTCCAACACATATCCCACGTCAGAATCACTTGTAATAGACATAAAATCTATTGATTTAATTTCAGCATCAGTTAGCCACCTTATATCAGTGTATGGTAAGCTATTATTTTCCATTGTATAACTATATAGAGAATTGCAGTCAACGTACATTAAATAATTAGTTGGTTGAGTGTTATCATAGCTAGTCATGTATCTGTTATTCGCCTTTGCATAACGTTTGGACACAGTGCAAATTCCACCTCGTATTCCTTTTTCGAAGAAATCTAGCATAGTCTTATCTGTTAATAATGAAATCTGTACACCAGTCGTTCTTAACATTGCATCATAGGCTAACCCGGGAAGTGTGTAATACTGACACGGGTCGAGTCCGTACAAACCGATACTTAATTCACGGAAGCGTTCAAACACGTCCGTTAGTATTAATGTATCGCACTTAAGATATATATTTAAATATTCACCCAGATTTTTAACATTGAATTCATTCCATACCGTTCTAGCATGACTATAATCCTCATCGCTTACATGATCAAACTGATGTTTGGATGGTAGACTATTCTCGTATAATTTTTCTATAGAATCCACATACGTGTACGGGAAGACACCTTTGCGTTTCATCAGTTGTCTATGCAAAGGATTCGTGTACATATTATTGGTATAATGAAAATCACCTGCTTCTAACATATCCGAAAGGTTACTAAGTTTTGAATCCAAAAAACGATAGCTATCCAGAAATCTTAGATATATACTCATTCCATTCGAATTTGTATATCTTTTGCTAAAGGATAAGTAATTTTCAGAAGTTTGTGCAATACAGTTGATAGGTTCCGTATCGTAACCTAGTTTCTTTACTATGAAATGAGCATCGTATTTTGACAAGCAATGAAAGAATATTGGTATGAATCCTGGCATTTTCCTATTTAAATTGCAGTGCTTATGAGCTGGGCCAACGTAACTTCCAGTCAAACGACAATGATCACGAACCTTTATACACGAGTTAAGAAATTCACGTTTGCATATGTGACATCGTGTTGCATTTTGATATTCTAGCTCATCCACATCTCTCATACTTATTTCAATTTTATTAGCATATATATTAATGACCTGATTTGCAATTAACGTTAATTCTTTAAGAAAATTTTCAATTGCATATGGACCTTCAAATGATTTGAAACGTGTTAAATTTTTATCATAACTACAGACCAAATGTAATGCAATTGCATACGCTTCATGTTTATGAATGCTACGTGTCCAGCTTTTACTCGATACATCTTGACACGAATCTACCTTACGTAAGATACATTCTATGTCTGCATAAACCACGAATGGAACTTTTAGACATTTCGAATATGCGTTAAATTCAACGAGATCAGTTTTACCAGCCCCGGGCATTCTGATAATTTGATTCATCATACACCTCTTTTTATGGCTATTTAAACGTGATTCTGATGTGAAATACAAGTTACAATTGTTACATAACCATTTTCGCCCATTATGTTTAGTTAGCTGCTTTCCTAGCAAACGTGATAAGTCTGTTATCAGACAATAATGTCTTTTATACATTAAAAGATTAACATGATGTGATTTTATCTCTCTTGGTTGATATAAGAGAATAATCGATTTATTTTCAACACCGTATATCGTTATTGAAATATTTGAATTTTGATTCTCGAATTTTTCTACATCTTTCAATGATACGGGGAATGTTATATTCTCAAAGTTAAATTCGTTACGAAAATCATATCTTTTATAGGAGGTGGGTCGATTCTTGTTACGTTCTACCGGGTATTTGGATGCTAACAGACAGTATGCAAAGCAATATTTATCAGTATTACGAATGTTATTAACAGCTCTCTTCGATTTTATAAAGTCGGGTAATTCAGTATACATCCCTGCATTCAATGAATCGTATTGTGTCACATATATTGTTAATTTCTCAATACTGTATAAAGCTTTTGAACTGGTACGCGATTCAAAATTATCCATATGATCTAGTATAGGTTGTACAATCTTCTCTTCATACCATATAGATTTATCTGTAGATTGCAATATCACCTCAAGTTTACTGTTAAAGTTAAATGTATGAATATTATCGCTCTCTTGTGATATTATGACATATTGACAGGATAAACAGGATCCTATCTTAAGACCTGATTTATACATGTTTAAGCCCTTATCAATTTCATTCAAAATTAAAGGTTTGCATTCTGCTAAGAATATGACGGGGTCAAGTATATTAACACAGTTGTGAATTTCGTAGGTGGTTAATCGTTTTTTGAAAGCAGACTCACTGTGAATACATCGTAAACGTTCAGCCTGGGTCACGTTCGAACAGGTTTCATCTTGCTGAATCGAGGGTTGTCCAGTGGCAGTATCGGAGCATCTTGTCGTCGTTTCTGAAAAAAGCAATTACAACATTCGATTAACTTTACATACGGGAACATTGATTTACATGTATGTAAGGTGGTAACAGAAATAACATACATGTTAATAACTTTTACATGTATGAATCTCAATTTTACGTAAACTCTATACTTTACGTAGAACGTAACATGCATGTAACTTTTACATATGAAAATAGTTACATAATGATTATGTATTTTACAATTATTGCTATCATCACGTAACTACAATATTCAGATAGTATGTAACTGTTTTACGTAATGCTCTCTCCCTTACATAAATGATAAAAACACACAACGTAAACCATATAGATGTAAAATACCGTAACTGAACTACGATATTCACATGTACGTTTTACACATATAAATTAACGTTCTTTTTTCACCTACAACGTTACTTTTACGTGTAACAAACAAACGTAACTAACATGCATGTGAAATAACGTAACTGAACTACGATATTCACATGTACGTAATTATTACACATGAAAATTAACCCTACAACGTTCACTCTCAATTACTAATACTACATGACGTGCGATAATTAACACTTTAAGTTCTAATACAACATGTACGTACATGCAAGTAACTACATTCAATTACTAATACTACATGACGTGCGATAATTAACACTTTAAGTTCTAATACAACATGTACGATTTCACATTTACATGCAAGTAACTACATTATCACTTTTTTTATGAAATTTTATTCAATAATTGTACTCACCTTTTGACGACATTACGGGCTGCTTAAAAAAGACAATTTATGTCGTTTGAAACCACTTTCTAGTGTTTCCTCGCCATGGTATTGGAGTATGCAGTCACCACGATTTAGTAGATCTTTCTGCGCTGCGGTCATATGTTTGAATCTCTCCGGGAGGAAGACTTGGAAATCTGATGTTTCGACGACGACCCGTTCACCATATCTGGTCTTCACGGTTTTGACGGATCGAATGATGTGTTGAACGGACTGATCTAATTCACGTAGTTTCTTTGTGGGAAGATGTGTTCCACCTTCAGCTAGTTGATTTAGCTGTAGCATCTCATGATCTGAAACATACATATAAGCACACACGAATCAGTATTACTTCAACATTCTTCGTAAACAGAGATAAAAAATGAATTACAATATACAACTTTTCTATCTTACCTGTAGGATCCATATTTCCAGAGAATCGACTGCCTCCTCACTCATCCGTGCCGCGGTATTTATTAACAGTTGCTCCGCCCCCCCTCCGTCCGGGAGAGGTGTTACTGTCTACATATTACGCTATATGTTTAAAGTAGTTGTGACTACGTTATAAGTTAGAAGGTAATACTAGTAACTTTATTATCATAGTTTAAACTTTATATAGATTCATCATTTTTTACACCCCCTCCAACCGTATCTCTCCTTCCCAAACACCATGTTGCGTGCGCACACTAACTGTGATTCGTTCCCTACATCTTGGAGGGGGGGATATAATTACACATTTCTTTACACACACATACTTGTACAAAATATATTTTTCTGAACATTTGATTTTTTTACATTTGGTATACTAACACATTCATAGTATTGTTTCATCATTCATACAAATATATAGATTCATTCGTTTAATTTTAAAATATATTCTTTTTTTTCCTAACGTTATTTGACAAAATTAGACTTCGCTACAGCAATAGGAATGTTTTGATCACCCCTGTCACCAGTCTGGAGAGATTAACTCTTTTTTTTTCTCTGACCCACATACCAAAAGGGATGACGTTCAGTGGAGTATTCGTAATACTGAGGGGAGATTTTCTAGACAATTTTTTATATGGAGGGTGATATCTTACCATGGATAGTTAGGATATCTACACTATAGATCCCTAGTTGCGTATATATATTATCGTATTGATTGATCAGTTTTGTATTACTCATATATACTTAAAGATGAGATACTTTTCTCTCGTTATCTTAATCATTTTTAAATAGATGGTTAGTGCTTTTATTTTATTTTCGATGTTATGTTCCACTTTTATCATGCTTAGAGGGAATATTCTTTTTAGGTTATCGAGCTTAGAGGGAGCGTTCCTTTATCATGAAAACCCTTTCAAACAGATTTACATTTGCATTCTTATACTTTTCTCTCAATATTTTTTTATCATTCTTAAAGAGATGGGTAGTGCTTTTATTTTTATTTGCATTTGCTATGCACCACTTTTATCATGCTTAGAGGGGACATTTCTTTGTCATGCGACCCTCTCACATAGATTTACATTTCCATTCTTATACTTCATCAATGTGGAATAGATTTATATTTTCTCGTACCTCGATGTGGGAATGGAATTTAACCTTTTCTTAACCTTTACATCGCTCTTGGATACAATAGCTCAAGGAGAGATTCTGCATAGGGAACACCCCTTACCAGAATGTCTTATTACATTTATTTTCATAAATCTCTCCCAGTAAACATACCTAATCATTCTCTCGATATTCTTTTATCTAAAGATTAACGATACTACATCATATATCATACACTAAACGTAATAGATATCAAACCCTACACTCGATATTCATACATGAGAGTTCAAGCACAGACATCGAAGCACTGAACGTAATAGATATCAAACCCTAGACTCGATATTCATACATGAGAGTTCAAGCACAGTCATCGAAGAATTACTATCATTACATTTAATTCAAACATCCCCGGAACCCCCGTTACCCACCCCGCCCCATCACAATATCGAACCCTAGACTTCGATATTCATACATGAGAGTTCAAGCACACACACACATCGAAAAGAATTCACATTTAATTCAAACATCCCCGGAACCCCCCCCCCCCCCGTTACCCATCCCACCCATCACACATTACACATCACACACACACACACACACACAATCATCATCATCATCATCATCCCAACCCTCAAAAACATCTCACTGCACAGGGGAGAACGGCACTACGCCAACACTCCCCTTCTTTTACAACTCGATTTTCATATAGGAGAGTTCTAAATCAATGAGCATTCTACATCACTCATATATTAACACAGAGGAGAGTTCAACATCTTATCTACACTGTGCTGATTCTCTCAATTCTATACTACTATTATAGTATAGAAAGGAATACTTTTAACTCTAATTATAAATTTCTTTTCAAAATTATGCCTATGTATGTACAAGCATGATATCATGTGAACGCACGCATTATTGAACACTCGAAGAATTTCTGTATCCGAAATATTGAAGGAAAAAAAAAAACATGAAGCATACTTCTTATTTCGTCGAAGATTTGGGGATTTGTCGCATGAACTTTATCTTTAAGCATTTTTCCAGATAAGAGACTGGAGAACGAACAGGCCAATTAATGTTTACTTTCTTCTAAAGTTTCACTTTATAGCCCCTTTAAGTTCTATGGTTATGTAGGCAGGGAAATACTTCAAAAAGTCTGAGGAACCTGCTGCTGGGACACTTTCGGGACCGCTTCTGAGTTGATCTATGAACTAGCTGCTGGGCCCGTTTCAATACCGCAGTAAGGGGGCATGTCCGTTGTCCTGGCCTGCCCATGTAGGGATCCTGCCCTCTGCATTGTCATGGCTTCTTGGAACGGCTGCCCTCTGTCTCCTCTCGCCTCCTCCTTGCTCCCGGCGGTGTCCCACTTGGGGGCATAGGTACAACGGACCACGAATGTGATCCGTGCCGAATCCCCTCCGCAGTAAATCCTAATTCTAATCCCTAAGACCTGAATAATGGAAAAATGCCTCTCTTCTAAACTCTGCCGGGTATAGAGCTGGACGTCGGAGCCAGAAAACATAATGCTGGCCACCATGATATGTAAACAGTTATGATTTACTTTCTGCATTATCTTGTGACCAAGTTCGCAATGCTTAATTTGAGCTTATTTCAAGCCAAATCATATAGCAACATAATTGGAATAGAATTACTTTTTATCAATTAATAAAGATCGTGTGAACTTATCACATATTCTATAACCAAAATTACTCATATGTTTCATACAAATTATATTACCTGTTGCATCCGGTCTGTTAGGCATAAAATTATCAGGGCCTTCATTAAAGGAAATGCTAATTGCTTTAACCAAAACTTATAATCACCTTAAAGGTCATATGCTCGTTTTTGTTTTTTAATTGGAAACAAAGAAAATGATTTTGCAGACTACTGCTGTCTTTGTTCTTTTATTTAGAAATCAAAATGACTTTTTAATATTTCTAAACACTTCATTCAGTGTTGAAAGTGTGACTCTTGAAACAAGCTCACCCATTTTATTTCTATGTACTTATATATCAAATACTAAATTTTATACACAGTTCCTTCAGAACATATTTGTCTCTACTTTAAACAAATGTAATGTGCAAAATTTAAATTGATCATTCTATATGTTTAAGTACTTGAACATTAAATAAATAGCAAGGGATAACTAGGAAATATTTAAATTGTTGTTTTAATGATATATTCTTGGGCAGAAAGATTTTATCTATATCTTAAATTCACAATTAATTTTACAGTTGTCATTCGAGTGAACAGGGTTTCAGATGCTTTTTGCAGAAAATATAATATATCCATTCCATTTAAGATGAAAATATCTTAAACATATGGAATATTAGTAAAAAGAAAGCTAGGAGCAATTTTTGAGAAAATCAAAATTTTGAAACAATCTCCAATGAAAGTGTAATATTTGGTGGAGGTTTCTTCAAACTTTTGTGTCATATTCCTTAAAGATGCTATATTTAAATACGAAGTTTTGTATTTAAGCGGCAAACACACATATGCACATGGATTATTTTATAAAAATGATTTTTCTTTTTTCTAGTGGAATCTAAAAATGTATATTGTCGTTGAAATATCGATATCGAATTTTTGTGAGGAATACAATAATTCCTCTTAGTATTAATGCTTCCCGTTATATACCACTTTATTAACAATCAGCAATAGATGAAGTAACATTTTAATAGCTTTGAGAATGCACAGAGGAAAGTTTCATTTTAATATGCAGAAAGAATAAAACACATCAAAGTTTACTCGTTTTAATACATTTTTAATTAATGCAATTTTAGCCTCTTAATATGTAGTGATATGAAATTAATTTAAATTTATTTAATAGATCCGACTTCTCTGCTAAATTTATGATGTAAACTGATGGTAAATAAATTGGAGAAGGAAGAGCTATGTTTATGAGTTTGAGTAAAAGTGCTGATAGTTCTGATTTTGATTCCTTTTCTTAGCACATCAAAACACATTTTCACCATTTTCACAACAGAAAGGCTACTAAACGCATTAGAATTTTGCTATAAATACCGCAACGTAAAGGTTGAAAAATGAGTGTCGTTTTCTTAAAAATTTATAAATTCAATAGGACGAAAAGTATTTGAAAACACTAGAGTGCGTAATCTGTGATTTCAATAATTGTTTCTGCATAATTTAGGGAATTTTATGTCAGTTATTCTGTAGTATAAATGCTTCCTTAATTGGAGTTGAAGATTTTCTGGAGTCATCGTCTGTGCGTATTTTTACGCTGAGGGCTCCTACACAAAGTTTATATTGCTGTTTGTGTGCTAAAACACAAAGGCTTATAAATAATTAATACAAAATATTCTCTTTAAATTAAAGTTTTATTGCAATAAATTTTCCACATAAATATCCAAGGGAGACTAGAAATGGATTACAGACTGAACAGTAATAACAAATGTAATTGAAGTGAGAAAATATAATAAAAACACATCAATAAGAGAAGATTAAAGGAGGAGGAACCAAGAGATAGTTGGGTTACGAGCAACGGCCAAATTGATAATAAGAACCTTATCCAGAGGGGAAATGAAAGAGGCATGGTATCCATTAGCATTTGGAAGGATAAAGTTGCATCTCTAACAAAAAGTGGTAATATCATCAGAAAATGGTGCTAGCACAGCCGAACGAAAGAGGTCATTACCTGAGGGAATTTGTTCTGAAGTAAAAGATTACAGGCTTCGAGACTAGCACCTAGGTACATTTGGGAAATACATAGTAACACTTGCTCAGATGTAAGCATATATAGAGATAGAATATCTGTAGTCCTGCTCATTGCCAGAATGCACTCATCCAGAAGCTCCTTTCTCCCCACCCCCTAGGCTATTGAGGATTTATGGTAGTGGGTTGCCCCATAAGACCTAGAGTTGTTTTTAAATGAAAGTTTTGTGTGCAAATAAACATGTTTAAACAATACATTTTATTTAGAATTATGTGCTCTGCAAAAGTTCTGTTTAATTTTTGTAATCTTATAAACTGCTTGTTCTTCTCAGGTAAATAATTGGAATGTCAAGTTGACAACAAAGTGCATTTTCAAAATCCTCCGCTTTTTGAAGGAGTATTTAATTGAGATGCCAAGGCCACAGAAGCTGTTCGCAGAGGCTGATTAAATTTAGAAAGCATTTTAAGCATTTGACAGTTGCTTTAGTCTCCTGCATCTTTCAATTTCTCTATTGATATGAAGTCTGCAGATTCAAACCCGACTCAGAATGAAGTTTCTAAGTGTGCTTAAAAGTGACAGCCCCATGTCAGCAGATTTCTGGCATGTATAAGAACTCCTGCAGCACGAAATTCTGGCACACTTGTGGCACTTTTATGATCCTGAAATTTGACGGTGTCGAGAGAGAGAGAGAGAAAAAATAGATTCTTATATATTATCTATGGAGAAGTAGCGAGAGTTAGCTTTTGTTTTTAACCGTAATTAGATCACGATACGTTGCTCTAAATTGGAGAAACAAGAGTTATATTTAAATGGTTGATGGTTTTCCTTCTCACACAAGGATGAAATGAAAAATTTGATCTGTTATATGCATAACTAATTTTATTTATTACATAATTTTGCTTTATCGCATGTCTGTTTATAAATGCTAGAAATGTTATTTAAATTGCAGTTTTTCAAAGTAATAATTATTTTATCAGATTTATAAACCTATGCACCTGAGGGTGCAAACGTAGGAGCTGAACCTCCCTTAAAGGGTTAACATCGTTTCTTGATTAGGAGGAAGAGGGGAGGAGAAGAAGAAAACCTTGATTTGTATGTGATATGAATCACAAGGTACAACACATTGGTACGGTACAGCTGATCACATTTATCACGCTTCAACTATTGTCCAGGCACCTACCGCCTTGTTTCTTGTAGTCCACTCTCTCCTCCTTAGGGGTTTCCAAACCTTAAACTGCCCTTGTCCTAGGTAGCCTGTGTTTTGCTTCTTTATAAGCGAATCCAACAACAAATGTGTCAGTTATGTGACAAAATAGCTCACAACACACTCTTAAGATTCAACTGATGCTCAAATGAGTCCAGACAAGCGTCTTCTCAGAATAAAATATGGAAATTAAAAAGAAATCTTGGTACCTCTCCCTAGTCGAGATTCGTACTTGTAAGTCATTGATTGTAAAGCAAATTTACATTCTCCACATTACAAATTTAGAGAGACATTTTATATTAATCTATAACAGTGTGAAACATTATTCTTTAGCATTAATATAAAGTTTAACTTCAAATTATAAAGCTATCATTCTAGTCTAAAAGATCAATTTCTTAGAATGTTTTATAGAGGTTTTACTCGATAAAACGAATCAAAGAAACAAACAAGCAAAGACTGAAAATAACCACAGACTCACAAATATATATTGGAATTTTTAAACAGTTGTGCCAAACCGTAGCACATTAGACAAATGCTTAAATATAATTTACAAGATGTAAAGGTATGAGGACATTTCACAGCATTAGATCATAGAAAGAAAATTTCAGAGATTTGTTTCAATGGTTACATTTAATATTTGTCAGTTCTTGACTAAAGCTTAATTAGACAAAATATACTTTAATGGACTAATTCAGTTTCAGTTCTGAACATCCGGTCATTCTTTAAACCTTTAGTTTCGCAGTGCATGCGGCAGTTTCCAGTTACAAAGCTCTCTAAATTATACCAGCAATTTAAAGTTATATGATGAATATGCTATATGCTAATATAGTAAATTAAAGAAATTACTATCAGTTTATAGATAGTGTTCGTTATATATGTTACTGTATGTTGCACATGAAATATAAGCTATCAACGAAAGAAAGCACACAGTAAACATGACTGTTACAAATGAAACTGTGATTTTTATATGAAATGCTAATTATTTTCGAGGTTTTTTGTTGTTTTTTTTTTTTTGTCGTTTTGTGTTTCAATTCTGGCCCGAGACATTTTTATTTAAGAAGGACGTTCCTTAGTATATCCAGAGTCTAATTATTTGTCTGTTTTATTCGATTTTTTGCTTGTCTAATAGGTTTTGCTTTATTAAGCTATATATTTGGTATACATTGTGTTTTGTTTTTATATGTATTTTCGGCTATTTAACAACAATATTTTAGGATAACTTTTGGGCAAATATCTGAGTAAACGCCACAGTAAATACGTTTATCTCTAAGTAGCTATATAGTTGAGTTTCTCGGCTAGCTTTCAATCTCCACTGATGAATTAACTCATTTCATTTACGTTAAACATTCACCTGAAATATGTTTATGAGTAATCTTCCCTATTATCCATTATAGTTCTAATTGATAACGGACATAACCATCCGTTGATATTAACGCAAAATGAGTGAAACATTGTGACTTCTTTAACCTTCCCGACCGTTTTAAGCCTCAATTGCAAGTCTACCGTTTGTCGGGGAACAATTATCGGCAGTAAAAGCCGTTTTAATTAACTCTAAAATTCCCTTTTTATCGTAAGTGATATCAAGATTGCCTTGATTTACATTGTTTACTGTTAGAGCAGAAACACTAGTGTACATCCCTGTTGTGATCCGTGCACAAAGGGCGACCTGAAGGTCGGATGGAGGCAATGAAAGAAAGGGTCCCACATCTGGAGGAGGATTTACTCTTCTTGTTCATTGCCAGGTACACAGTTCCCACACTGCAGTAGTAACTGCATCTGTCACCCACCTGTTGCCCAGACAGGTGGGGGCCATGTGTCAGGCAAGCGCCCTCACTGAGCTGCAATCATGTTTTTATCCGTCCTTTATTTTGTTATTTTCTTGCTGCTTCTTCTCGCACTTCTGTTTCCTTTCTCCTTCTTCCTTCCTCTTCAATATCCCATTTTTCATCTTTCGCTACTTGTCTTTCTGTATCCCTTGGAATCTTTAAATTCCCTCATCGCATGTTCCCTTTTACTTCTATTTTCCTTTCATCTCCTTTTTTTTTTTTCCATTAAAACTTCGTTATATCTCCGCTTTTCTCAAGCCTACTCTCTCTGTCTCTCTATTTTTCTTGCATTCCTACCTTAGTTAATGTTACATTTTATATGCCACATTCTATTGCATTCTATTTATTTTCCTTTACCCTAGATGCTCAATATGTGGAACTATTCCCAATTTGTTCCTCCTGCTCGTCGTCTGAGGTTCGAACAAACGAACGAAAGAAATGTTCCTTTAGTATAGCATATATGTCTTATGCTTCTCTGAAATGACTGTCGTAAAACTGCATTTTAATGCAGATTCGTCTTATATAACTACATTTAATTGATTACGGCACAAGTAACATATATATGATCAATTGATTATATTTTATGATTTTATATTTTTATTATTATATGATTATTAATATAAATTCATTTGGCATCAATGTCCAGTGTCAAAGGAACTGTATGCAGAAATACATGTATTAATTTTATTATGTTAATAAATTACTTCCTCTTAGGTGAACTTAACAATCTGTTTTTTCTGCCCTTAAAACCACTCGTGTTCTACATTACGTAGCGTTTAAATGCTGTGCACGAGCAAATTTGATAAAGTATGACTAATTTACAGGTGATTTTAAAATATATTACTTAATCGCATTAGAATCATAAGACACTTCATTTCTCTCAAGGTCGTGGTGCTTCGATGTGTGTGTTCATGTGTACAAACATTTATTTTAAGAAAAATCTCCCAAACTAAGATTTACATGGAAGAAGTATGGTTATACTTTATGTAAAAATTACTAACGATTTTGATAAATATACAAAAATATATATGAAAAATAGAATGTCTATAGCGTAGATCGTAGCGTGCGTTCTTCATGCTCGAAAGGTCCCGAGTTCGAATCACGGTCAGGGTAACTTATCTGGATAAGACTTTCTCCGAGGTTGTCACTAATCCTGAAAGATGAATTTCGGGTGTCTCTAAGCTCTATGGATCCTAGGTTCATTTAAGTTTAATTTCATCCATTTCATTTATCCTCTGATATCACTTCCTTTGGAGAACGTAAAAAAGACAACTTACTTTGACAAAAATATCTGTGAGGTTAACCATTTAGGAGTTAATTTTTTCTATTGCTTTGAATTTTCAATTATTTTTCTTTATATACTGCTTACCAATAAGAGCAGAGGTAGTAACTTTTGTCTTTCACCCAAAAATTTATATATATACATATATATATATTTATCTATTTATTTACGTCCTACAACGTTAAGTCATATCGGTTGATGAATGGAATGGGTGAAATGATGCTCAAATGAGCCCAGGGTACATAGATCTTAGAGTTACCCGACATTCGTCTTTCAGGATAAGGGAAAATCCTGGAGAAAAGTTATCCAGGTAATTCACCCTGACCGAGATTCAAACTGGAGACCTCTTGAACGTGAGGCAGACACGCTACCACCACGCTAACAAGGCGGGCCATATATACATATATACATATATATATAAGATAAATGTTTGTATGTATATTTGAATAGGTGAGTGGAGTGTATATATATATATATATATATGTGTGTGTGTGTGTGTGTGTGTGTGTGTCTGTGTGTGTATGTGTGTGCGTGCGTGTGTCCCTCTGTACTGAACAGCATAACTCAAAAACGAAAGGTCGATTAGATACCAAACTTGAACTTTCAATTAAAGATTTGCTCAGGCAATGACACAAAACTTTTCAAGAAACTTCTCCACCCCAAACATTTAATGAGAAAATTCTTAGTTTCTATTTGTTCATAAAGTGACTAATGAGGCTTCATAAGTTTTCACAAAATTAAGTTGTTTTCATGATAAATAAAATGTATCTTGTATTTTATGAGAATGTCCTGTGAAGTCTTCTTCGTTCTGAATGACTTTTATATAAGTGGTAGAAAGCAGATCTTACCTACGACACGAAAGATACATCTTCTCATTAAATCTCACGAAATAAAAAGTTTTGTAACGTTAACTGTATACGAGATGCTATTTATTTTTGGTATGATTTTTAAGTACTTAAATTTTTTCAAATGCTAGCTTGGTATTCGCTTTTAATACCTCCACCATGAACTTAATAGGCAGACAAAGTACTGCGTTCCAATCACAAATTCGATTCCAGGATTTCATCTAAGTATATATTTCGAAGATCCCTGAATTCCAAAAGCAAGCTCATGTGGGTATGCATTTATATGGGTGTGAAAAATATTACTCTAAATGGAAACTTATTCTTCCAAGAAAACTCTTTCAAGGATTTTACAAAAAGGTTTTCCAAAATAATTCACAACCCCAAAATGTCTCTTGGATGCAAATATTCTTTATTTCAAATTTTCTCAAAATGTCTTTAACAACTTGGAAAAACAATGCACGAATAACATTAGCATGAAGAATAAAATGCATTATTAAATGTTTTGAAAATAGCTTTTATAGTCTTTTTCATTCAGAATGTCATTTGTGTAATTTGTAAGCCAGTGGAGGTAAACAAAACGTACTACAAAAACTTTTGGTCTCTTTAGTACACGAACTTCATATAGAATAACTTTTAATGTCATATTGTCACTTTACAGCTATTCCTTATTATTGGTTTGATTGGCTACCAAATGTTTTTAACTCTATCTTCAAGTACTCTGTCGCTGGTCGTTTTTACTTTCTCTACTACCTACATAATGGTAGAGAAGGTATTGCATTTCACCCAAATATTTGATGTCGAGATTTTACCGAAAATATACTATATTTCGGACTTCTTTAATAAAACTAAAGCATTTTGAGAAAAAATGTACAGGCTTTTTGTGTTGTGCCACTATCATGTCAGTTATATAGCAATACAAAACCTGGATGTTCAAATTCAGCCTGTTCCAGGGATGCGACAAACGTTTTTGAAGAAACTCAGCCTCCTTTTTTATTTGTATTACTTTTTTAATTTATGTAGGTGCTTTTAATGAGTGATTTTGATAGAAATGTCATTTGTTTAATATGTATACATGTGAAATAACACGTCTGTGTGGGTGTGAATGTGTGTGTACGAGTGTGTGAATGTGTGTGTGTGTGTGTGTGTGTGTGTGTGTGTGTGTTAGTGTGTGTGCGTGTGGGCATATGTGTGAGTGTGAGTGTGTGAGTGTGAGTGTGTGAGTGTGTGATTGTGTGTGTGAGTGTGTGTGCGTGCATGTGTGTGTGAATGTGTGTGTGAGTGTTAGTGTGTGTATGTGTGTGTGAGTGTGTGTGAATGTCCCATGGGTTTCCATTTAGTTGATTGAATTTGTTATAAGAAAAGATTAAAATTAGACAATGAGGATGTGCTCACTGAACTGCGCAACTTGCGTCAGATAAATGTTTACACAGCTTTAATCGTTTTAGTAATGTTTTTTCTAATGTGAGAGCTCATCACAACGAACAAACATTTGAACGCTGTTTCTGCGTGTTGAGACCTTCTTAGTTCATTTCAAACAGTTCATAAATAAAATGATACATCGTAATTTACTATACTTATAACTTAGCAAGGATAGAAAAAAACTTTCATGTGCGTAGCACACGTATACTTAATGTAACCTAATTTTTAATTGATGGGGAAAGTAGTTTACATGCATCACATCCAATTTCTTTATTTGACTGATTAATTTATGACATTATTTGCATTTCTAATGAAGAGAAATTATTTTGATTATGAAACACTTCCTGTGTTGGGGATCCTACACATCTGTTTCGCTGCACTTTCTGACCTTAACACAACATTAAAATGAAGCTTTCACCTAGATTCATTTCATCATAGCAAGTGAAGTGAAGGTTCCTCCCACGAGCTCCAGTTTTGGAATACCTCCCTCTAATTTACAGTACGAGGTGTAACCCAAATAGGGCCGAGCTGATAGTATTTGTCATTACATTCACTCCTTGAGGCTCATCGCGTGGGCCTTGGACACCTAACTTGGCAGTCCATCCAAAGAACCACCTTCATATACAATTTTAATGGCGTACAATCCTTGGTAATGATAGCAGTGGACTCTGCATTTCATTTCACATTCGCGGAAAGCTTCTTTCGCACCCTGATGTTACCGTTATTTGAACACCAATGTTTTCTGTGTCCTACTTTGCTAAAGCCTCCAGTGCATTTCAAGAGTATCATTTTGGAAAACAACACAACTTAATTATTTTTAAAGCCACTTCCAGCTATGATAGTTGGGGTCACAAGTTCCTTTAGATCTTCTAAACAGGTCATTGGTATTCTTTGAGAGTATAATGTAAGAATTAAGGCAAAAACAATAAAAAATATAAGTTGATTTTCTTAGATTTTAAATGCGGGATTGATAAAACTGCGAATTTTATCTTTAATATTTTTGTTAAAATATATATTAGTCTAAACTACAAATCTCTGCAATTGCGTGGTTACACAGTGAGAACAACTGTTTTCAGTGCATTGTTTGTACAACTATGCTTGATTCAATATATTAAACGGGGGATTGTTGACAAGTCTTTTCTCTGTCCTAGGTAGTATTTTGATTTGATTACAGTTACTCAATTGTTACGAGCGGAAGTAATCGAGGTTTTCCTCTTTGCTCTCATTAGATATCAAGATTAAACAAGTGACTATCGAAAGTGTACTTTCGGAAATCTTTTGAGAAAAATCCACACCCTCTATCCACTGTCGTTTATTTTTACAGCTTCTTCAAACATAATCTATATGAGCATTTGATAAAATAGTTCATTACACCTTTCGTTGTAGTCAGATTTGGGATGTGGATTGAGAATATTAATCGATGGTCGATTTTGAAGAAAACCGGGTCGGTATATGCTAGCCTAGAATTTTCATACAGTTTAATGTCATCTCAGAAACAACTGAACAGTAATACCACATAAAATATATTTAACAATTCGAAATAATAGCAGTGGTTATCCCGGTAATGGCTGATGCAGCAACAAAACCCTTGTTTCAAAGAGATCTATGTGTTTTGCTAGTACGTCTACGTGAATGTCTTTTGCTTTAACGGTTATAAAATTATGAAAAAGTTATTTAGAATGAACAGGGCTTTACAAGCTATTTTCCCAAAACTCAGGTTTTTTATATTTAATCATTTTTTAAGTTCTGCAGTGAAAATTTTTGTTTCTCTTGGCTCACAATTAGTATGAATAAAAGCTGATATAATCTTAGTTTTAAAATTTTGTTTTCTCGTGTTGAGCATCATTAAATACATATTCACTTTTCAGTGTAGTTTTATCTCTTTATAGCTGAAAGTAAATGAAATGAGAAGTCAGAATTAATGAACTTTGGCGTAATATATATATATATATATATATATATATATATATATATATATATATATATATATATATATATATATAAAATTTGCCCTGAACATTGAAGGAATTTAAAGTCCTCCACGGCTCCCTCGCCAAACTTTATAGTGATGATCATCTAGCATGATAGGACGTAAAAAGAAACATCACCGAAGAACCCGCACAAATCCGGCGATTGAAGAAACACTGCAGCAGGCAACGTCACACTTCCGCTGTTGCAGTATGCACTGCACCTCCATCACCGTAAGGACATCTTCGCCCCCACGTCAGTCAGTAACATACTCCTCAACTACAACAGCACTGGCAGTGCCCCTACACCCGAATCCATAGCAACCAGAGTCGTGGTTGTAGAATGTGTCATTTCATGACAGAGAATAACGTCTTGGAGGACATACAGCCATCATTATTCAGGGTTTCCAGGATCACCTTTGCCAGAGGACCGTCACCGTTCCTGCGTCTACAGATGCATTACACACAGGATTCTCGGCTGGCCTAGGAGTCGTAAGAGACTGAGATAAGTCACAGTATTCCTCACTGTTACGGTGACAAATGTACCGTGCAGCCTAACTAACATTACTGCAGCTTGCTGAACATCCATCGGGAATGTCCTGCCCCGTGTTTGCAATACTCTACACTTGTCAGGCAATGACCACTTCACGGTCATGTTTCTGGACCTATCTTAGTGCTCTCTAAGGGCTCTATCTCAGCGCCAAATGCAGGTCACGCATGCAGCCGTCACCACTGTAACACGCGCGCCACCCTACGTTAACTGTGATCAAGAGTTGTGACAACACCAAATTTTGTGATGTGCTCTAAGCCGTCCACTTTATCATCCTAGCAGTCGATGGTCTCCATGCGACAATCCCTGACATTGGCCTTCCTCTCGATTCGCTATAACGGGTAACTAATGTGTGCCTTATGGCAGTGGAGGTCAAGCAACTCCTCTCCGTAAGGCAACTTTGACTAGTCAAAATCTACCAAACACTAGATAACGACAACATCGAGGTCCGCATTGCGTCAGCGTAAGCTAATGCGTATGCAATACTTTTTGATGAAGAGATTATGATCTTCTGGACGGTCTCCTAAATCCGTGGCTGACAGTCAGGGCCCTGTACCATGACTGTACCTCCGGCGCATACTTCACAAACTCTCGGTTACGTATCGGAAGCTATTATGAAGCTTTATTAACGGAGGTGCTCACGTAACATTCTGTCTTTCACTATCCTTGATAGCGTACCTACTAGTCTCAGGTATAAAACCTGCCTCGTACAGGATACATCCTTGGCAGTTTCGATTCGACAGAACCTAATCCAACGCAGTAACATGAAAAATCCACCGCGTTAACACAGATATCACTGAGGGAGATGATTTTGCAGAACGCGGGAGACTTGGATTAGAGAAATTTCGGGTTAGACTTCTGTTGGATTGACAACTCTACCAACATGGATCCTTTTCGTAGTTTCCTTGGTTCGGCAGGCGACTGAGGAGGTGTTTCACCTTCTATTATAAATTTCCATTATTTCGTTTTACCTGTTTCAGGTTTGTGGGGCTAGACACAACGGGTGCAGCAGTATGGTGGTAAAAAATATTTGCGCTATGAAAGTATTTCTTCTTGGCACTTGGCGAATTTGCTTGGCTTCCGTTTCTTCCTCGACTAATTATGGGAACCCCATTTTGGGCTAGTTAAAGCATCGTTAGGCCACACCAGGATTGATGTCATATTAAAATTGTTAGACATCCGTCTGTAGTAGCGAATATCGTGTTTGGGAACATCACATTTTGGGAACCTCTAGAGTGTCTCTGAGTCCACTGGATTCAAGGCTGACTATAGGCCTGTATGTTGCTGTGTTATATTTACTGGAAGACCATGTAGACATTTATCAGAACATGAAGGCAATCACGTATAAAACTCACTGCAAGTAGAATACTACCCCTACCTCTCTTATTATGTTATTGTCCATCATCTCCCCTCAGCAAAACACCCTAATTTGAGAGCGCAAACATCACCTGAAACACCACCAGAACACCACTCCAGGTGACTTCGATAACTCTTTCTACCTGGAAAGACCAGGCAGAGAAAATGAAATTGGTGGAACTGAAATGGGAAGTGTAAGATAAATATCCTTTACAGGATTCTTAATCCGGGGAAAGCCCCGAGCAAAATCAAGTTCAGGAAGGTCAGCCGCGGGAATCAACTCCGACCTCTCGAATGCGGGCCATTGGCGTTACCGTGTGTGCCATACTGCTCGGTAAATCTTACATTCTTACATGAGGGTTATTACAACGTTTTGATATCAAGAAACTTCAATGCATACATCTAAAGAATTATTATATATTATTACACTGTTTCATTACAAACACAGATGCAATATTTAGTAACTGGCAAACAAGAGATAAGAACACAGGATGGTTAAGCTCTTCTTCTTTTGTAGAAGTATTACATTATGTCGTCTATGTATATTTCTTACAACAAAATGTATCTGTCTTTGATTTTATAATCTGGTGAATACAATAACTGTTTATATTCCTGAAGCACTAGGAAATTTTTGCTACCCAGTGGCATTCTCAGGTCAAAGTCAAAGTCTTCTTCGTTAGCATATTCTTTTACAGCGGCAATGTTTTTCTATTCTATGCAAGTCTTTTTAATCTTTTAGTAGTTTGTTAAATAAAATTTGAAGGTGCTTCAAAGCACGAATTGGGATATCCAATGGTGATATAATTTTAAAAGTGAGATTATCCTACAAACACAAACAATTTTGTTCCGTTATATCATATTAGTTTGCAGTTTCCATATTATATACTGTACAATAAGAAAATAAAATATTTATAAAACATTTAGATGTTTAAAGTATATGCTGCTAATGAACATTATGTAAATATATCCAGAAAATGCTGCAAAACTTTCTTAGGGAGGGATTTTAAACGGTTTTGGCACCTAGAAACATCGCTATATACATCTGTGAAAGTAGTAAGTATAAGCTTTGCTGGGACATTTTGTATGATACGCTCTGTCACATTTTGAAGATATAAGCATCCTACACAGATGTCATACTAATAGAATTACACTATACTTTGTTGACTGTATCTTTCGCTTTCTCGGCTGCTTAAGTGTGGCCAGCTAAGTTTCTTTTGTTTCCTCTATTTTTTCATGTATACCTTGTCTTTAACTCAGTGGTCATATCAACCACTTTTCTTTTGTAACATACAGAGTGTAAGCAGTGGTGTTAATTCGTGTACAGTAGGTTTTGGGTCTTTGGGTTTTATACATTATATTCACACCCTGGCTAGAGAAAAACTGTTCTCCTTCCTGGAATTGCATCCCGGACCTCCTGTACAGTAAGCAGTTTTCTATAAATTGAGCAACTAGACCAGCCCATTGAGTTTATTGTTTTAATTATACATTGATTATATATTTAATTGTAAACATATTGCCTCAGGAGTAACAAAAACAAAGGATTTTCTACCACATAGTATTTTAAATGAAAAAAGCCATCTTCTGAAGTATATTCTTTAATTGGCTCAATATGTTGTTATCCTAGTACAGGGTCGGGAAGGAGGACAGTGGTAAGTGTGATTTTAGCCTCCCTCCAGTCCTCACTACCCTCTATACCCAGGTAGACAGTACTAACTAAACCGGCTATAGTCGCGTGGCGTCTTTGCAGTGGTTGATTGCACTGTATCATGAGGAACGATGAAGTTTTAATTGTGACTGGGAGAACGAATACCATTTTTGTTCTTCACGATGGTAAAGCGTAGTTTTGATATTTCCTATTAACGTTAGATAAATTACGAGCTTCACCATAATTAGGAATTTCAATGAGGATCATGCTGGACCCTACAAACCTTCAAAGCAACACACCAGTGCGCAGTTCAGGAAAACGTGGTTTGCATTTGTATAGACGTTTCCCAAGCTGCACCTTTTGGCCAGCAAATTACTGGTCACCTTAGGTACTACTTATCAATGTGAACAATTTTATAGCATGTTGACACTGAACAAGAGCCTGCTACCCAGTAGCTGTTGGGATGAACATCTTGGTGTTCTACGTTTAAGTTCATCTAGTTTGCAGCCAAGCATTAAAACAGTAATATATAAAATGAAACCAACAAGGCACCAACATTGTATATTAATTATGACTGCGTCACTATTTAACAAAGTACATTTTAAACGATTTCTCTGCACTTTTTATATAAATTGTGACAATTATTTTTAATAATGCAGTATAGGAGGTACTTAAATGTCTTTAGCAGCATAAGAGAAATATTTATCAGTACATAAAGACTGTTGTATAATAAAACAAAACAAATGTACTAAAACGCCAATTCTATGAAAAATAATTAACACTATATAATAACAATTGTATAACAAAGCAAAGATAATAAACGTATTAGTTCTATAATAGTGCTTTTGGTCAGCTTAAGGCTTGGCTAAGATTAGTTATGTGGTGAGAGGGCAGTTTCTCTGAGCTGCAGCATTGTCATTAAATCCATCACCCTTATTCTCTAGTGTCATTAACGCTGTAACCAAATGTTGCGTTCAAAAGTATGCATTTGATTACGTCCCAGAAGACATTTAAGCCAAAACCCGGAGGGCCGCCACTGTGTCACACGTTACTTGCTTGTTTTCATGCCAAATAGAAGGAAACAGGAAGGGCTGACTATAGGGGGAATGCATTTAACACTTCGGGTGCTCATCTTGCCAGCCTTGTTATAGTACCTAGCGCTCATTATTATTTCAATAAAATTGAAATTAGAAACTGTTAGAGCTTAACACTATTTCCAGTTGGAATAGTGCTAATCAATTGTGAAAGAACTACGGAATTCGGTTATCAAAATTACTCTGCGCAGACACCCGCTCTCTTTGTCTCCCTAGCTCGCCTTTATCGTTCATTGATACAGACGCAATAAATCAAAGAAATCCCCAGCACTAGAGAGTTCGCATCTTGAAGAAGGCTAGACTATTGCCGCCGCCGAGGTCACGAACCGCCTAGCGCCGTTACGGAAGACTGCTGCTGTCGCTGATGAGCTTACCTGCTTCATTAATTACGCGATGTCCATATGAATTAAGATTCAAGAACCGGTCATTGAGTTTCTCAGGAACTACGTATACTTGCAGATGCAGAACTGGGCTTGGGTGCGAATGATGGCTGTCCCGTTACTGCATTCCATCTGAGGTTCAAGGTCAACATTTGAATATCTATCTGGTAACATGAGCTGTACGGAAATACTCCTACATCTGGAAAATAACAGGAAAGTTCCTGACTACAGAAAACCATCAGGTTTGGAAGAATGGCCAAATACGAAATGCATATTTTCTATGAGTACGACCGGATCTAAATGTCGGTTTCTAGGTTACCACAATACAAGAGAGAGTATTAACAATAACACTAATATATAGGAAGTCAGTGATAATCAAATACCCTCAATGTCTTTCATTTCCAAATTTTCCAGCTCAAACCGACATGCATGAGCTATGTCATAAAATATTTGTAATCTTCAAAGTCAATTCCTACCTGGCTGTCAACAACTCTATATCTGCATAACTCTGTATAATTGTCTTAAGATATAGGTAGATATTTACTGCGCAAAATATGTCTTTGGGGGGGGGGCGATGTTAATTATTTCCAAAATATTCCTCGCAGTCAGTTAACTCTTTCATTGCTTTCGATACTTCAACTGCTTGTCAACATTCTTTTGTTAATGTTTATACTGCGCAAAGAGTATATAATATTAAGTCAACGTAATTTGGTGGCCTGTTTTTAAACACTTGACAATCGCGCCAGTCTTCTGTATCTCTTTGTATCTATGAGTACACTGAAAGATGTAATGAAAATATTTCTGTAAAGACATATTTCAGCTGAAATAAAGATTCCACTGTATGCTGTTGTTTTAGAAACTAATTGAAAATGAGTTTTGGTGTATATAAGCACAATATCAAAATACATAGCGATATATAAAATATTTCGTTGTATTATGCAAGGTAAGGCAATTAAGTCCTTCACATTCATTAAAAGATCACAATCCTTGTTTTCTCTGTATATTTTGTCTGTTTTGCTAAACTGTTTAAAGTGTTTTGTAAGTTTACTATAGGTTAAAATAAAACCTGAAGCTTTCCTGGCAACGAATATGTTCAAGATCTCCTCAGGAACCTTTGTCGACATTGGAAATATCTTTGTTGATATCTGTGTTATATCATGTTATAGATTTTGTGGTTATAATATTTCTTAAAATATACTGATGATGGGAACAATGTACGCTCCCGAAACTTTGATCTCTAATCGTCTTTTCACCTGGCTTGTTTTCCAAGTAGATCTTGAACATTACTATAGGTTATAACGTGCATTCATTTTGTACTTGGCATTGCAAAAATACCAGTACTCGACTCTGTTCATGTAACACGCTCCTTCAAATGACTGGGAAAGCAGAAGAATCCTAATGAGTGTTAAAAATTTCCGCCTGGTCTGGACGAAATGATTCCAAAACACATATATCCAATTTATTATAGTCAAATTAATGGGGTAATTCTTCATTAGTACACAGACAGTGAAAACAATACTATACAGTTTACGTGTTTTGGCGTTTGAAAATTCCATCCATTATTCAATAATTTGTGTTTATAAAGCTAATTTAGAAAGACTGAGCACGCGCGCGCGCGCGCGCGCGCGTGTGTGTGTGTGTGTGTGTGTGTGTGGGTGGATGGATGGGTGGGTGATTTGGTGGGTGGTTGTTTGGAGAGCATAACAGCAAAACGAATTGAGGGGCGCTTTTTCAAAACTCGATAGATGCAAAGTTTTACGAAATTGAGTTATATAATCTGTCAGTTGAATATCAAACTCGGTAGTAATGTTCAGCAGCTTCTAAAGATACAAACACGAAGATTTGTGAGAAATTCCTGAAAGAGCTTTATATGAAACATCAACGATAATTTTGATGTTAATAAAACTTTATTTTTACTAAAATCTGTGTCTTTAAGGCTTTTTGTGACAAATGAAACGCACATCTTGAATTTTCTGGAAGTAGTCCTTGAAGTCCTCTACATTATACAGGATGAATAAAAAAAAACCCACCGACAATGCTCAGTATGTTGTGCAGGACGGCAAACGGATCAGGTTCCAAGCAGCAACCCATGCCCGGAAACGCACAGTTTGGGCACAGTAGACCACCAAAGGGCCCGTTCCACATGTCGTCAGTATAACGAAGAAACGGAATGCAGCACAAAGCAGTTTAACATTACAAACGAGGTTCAAACTGGGTACCTCCTACGTCCATGTCGAGCCTACTTCGGTGTCGCTGAGCTTCACATATATGATCCAATAAGTGTGGTTTACCTGAAAGAAATGGCAATCGCTCCATGTACTCTTGCAATGTGATCCTCCTTTGACGTTACAGGAGTAGCGTATTCCTTGGTTTTTATACTAGCCCACAGAAAATAGTCCAGTAGTGTCAGATCTGTTGTGCGCCTTGGCCTTGGAACTGGCCCCCGTCTACCAATCCATTGATTGGGATATGTAACGTTGAGGTGATTCTGCACATTTCTCTCAAAGTGTTCCGGAGCTCCGTCGTGTTGCTGCTGAATGTGCAGTGGGACGTCCTCCAATAAGGTAGGCAAAATATCTTAAAGAAATGCGAGGTAGGTAAGTCCTGTTAGTCTATTTGGGAATAGATGCTGACCAATGATATGGCCAGTAATTATTCCAGCCCATAGGTTGATACCAAACGTGTGTTGGTGACTTTGAACAATCTGCGCACGTGGAATTTCGTCCACTCAAACAAGAAGCTAGGACACAGTTTGACTTTGACGTTCTACAGCATCCAAACCACGCATTTATGGACGTGGGGCCCTTACCAAAAATAATTAGAGTACTGTCCTGCAAAACATATTAACTGTTGCCGGTCTTTTTGACTCACTCTGTATATAATTTTTGCATAATTTTTAAACCGTAAGATATAGACAAAATGTTATCACACAAAAAGTGCACACATCGCTAAAGCACACCGTTTATTAATTTTTGAAACAATTTCTGAGAGATACTATTTTTATTGGTTTTAATTTTCCAACACTTTCCTCTACTGGAAGTCGTTTCTCATTTTATTTTAACTCTAGGCCTTTCTGAACTTCAAAGCCACCACAAAGAGTGCAGCTCTTAAAATATTTGACTGTCCTATGAAGTCTTATGTTCTCCATTCTTAATGTACCTGGAGCAAAATAAGCAATAAAATAATCTCTACAATTATTTGTCTTGATTAACGAGAAGGAGATATGCGAATAAATCTTGAGAAAAGATTTTGCACAAGAGTAGGAGAGTGTAATACACCTTTCCTGTCAGTTTAAAAATATCTTGACACTGCCTGTCATAAGCACAAATACATACAAATATGTACATTCGTAAACCTACAATTAAACAATAATCAGATAATAGTAGAGAAATTTTTGTAATACCTCACAGTGTTATCGAAATCAATTTGTGAAGTTCCAAAAGATGAGTTAATAATAATAATAATAATAATAATAATAATAATAATAATAATAATAATAATAATAATAATAATAATAATAATAATAATAATAATAATAATAATAATAATAATAATAATAATAATAATAATAATAATAATAATAATAATAATAATAATAATAATAATAATAATAATAATAATAATAATAATAATAATAATAATAATAATAATAATAATAATAATAATAATAATAATAATAATAATAATAATAATAATAATAATAATAATAATAATAATAATAATAATAATAATAATAATAATAATAATAATAATAATAATAATAGTAATAATAATAATAGTAATAATAATAATAGTAATAATAATAATAGTAATAATAATAATAATAATAATAATAATAATAATAATAATAATAATAATAATAATAATAATAATAATAATAATAATAATAATAATAATAATAATAATAATAATAATAATAATAATAATAATAATAATAATAATAATAATAATAATAATAATAATAATAATAATAATAATAATAATAATAATAATAATAATAATAATAATAATAATAATAATAATAATAATAATAATAATAATAATAATAATAATAATAATAATAATAATAATAATAATAATAATAATAATAATAATAATAATAATAATAATAATAATAATAATAATAATAATAATAATAATAATAATAATAATAATAATAATAATAATAATAATAATAATAATAATAATAATAATAATAATAATAATAATAATAATAATAATAATAATAATAATAATAATAATAATAATAATAATAATAATAATAATAATAATAATAATAATAATAATAATAATAATAATAATAATAATAATAATAATAATAATAATAATAATAATAATAATAATAATAATAATAATAATAATAATAATAATAATAATAATAATAATAATGGAGATCATGTAGCCACTAGCACTATTTGAATTATTGTGTATTTTAATAAGCTCTCCCTTTGTCTGATTTTTTTCTGTATTTTAAAATATTCGAGTTATGTAAAAGTATATGAAATTCAGTCAAATGGAAGGAATTTCACAACATATCTATTGTCAGAAGATTAAAGTGGAATTGATCTTTCGTATCAATAAAGTATTGCCATTTTAAACACATGCTTTAGATCCACTTTTGAGAAAAAGAAGTAATATTTCTCCTTGTAAATGCACTTTGAAGTGATTATTTTAGAGGGGATGATGATGAGATGATCTCCAAGTGGATTATCTTGAAGCCCCAGGTTTGGAAGCTACCTTGGAAGCTAAATTTTATTTGCGATGATGCGATGTTTGAAGATGCTATGATGATGATTTCTCACCTTTGGTGACGATCTTGAAGAAATCTAGAAGTTTCTCCTGCAACTATGGATAATTAGGCGTATCTGTAATTCTTGAGCGATGAGGTCTTTTTCTTTCCCAGGGTCGCGGTAGCGGGGCTGATAAAGTTAGTATTACTATTTTGGAAGAATGAATAATACTTTTCTTGTTCAAAGATGGAAATTTAATTCTTCATAACACTTTTACATTCTTTGATACAAGTCCAAATATTATTAATGTGGGCTTTTTACATACAGCGGTAGATGCCATGATGAACTATATCTTTCCTTGCGCAGACGATACTTGTGCATCTTTGATGCACACACAAAGTTGTTTCTGCAAACACTCGGAGAGCAGGAGAGCAAAACAAAATCTTTTTAAAACATTTAACAACCTAACACATTACGTTGTCATGGTTATACTATTACCTACTTTACATTACTTTTTATTTTATTATAAATACTAATCTCTTTGACTATTCAGGCCACGCCGTGGCTCAGTGGTTAGATCGCTTGGCTCTCACCAAGGTGGTCCGGGTTCGATCTCAGGCGACCGCAAAGTGAGATTTGTAGTGGACAACACGCCGCTGAGGCGGGTATTCTCAGGGACCTAAGGTTTCCCCCGCCATTTCATTCAACCGGTGCTCCATCTTCATCTCACGTATCATCAGTGTCACCGCCTGCGGTGCCGTATGTAGTAAAAGCGGGCGTTAAACACTACACTACACTACACACACACACACACACACACACACACACACACACACACACACACACACACACACACACACACACACACACACACACACACACACACACACACACACACACACACACACACACACACACACACACACACACTTTGACTATTCTTAACAAAACATGAAATATCTAAAATAACTGCTAAAACTTTGTAATGTGACGCAGGAGTTATACTCGTGATATTTAAAAAGAAAATTGTTTGTATAAGCTGTATAAAACTCTTAATAGAGAAAAAGAGAAGAGATCCAAACGAAACACAGTATACAAAAGTTTGAAGATCTGAAATGACTCAAACAGATATTTATTTATGTACCTATAAGTAAATAACGTTAGATAAGGAATGTTTAAATAATGTTATGTAATTAATTACAGAATACGTCTAAAACTGGAAATGTAATTGCAATATAACATTGTAATAACAATATAAGAACATTGACAAAAACTACAAGACAACTACAAAAAAAAAAAAAAGGTATACAAAAATCTTGATAATATATAGATGCGCAACGCAGAGAAAAAATTGAGCCACATACGAGGGTGATCTGAAGAGTTTCCGACCTCAACATGAAGATGGCAGCACTCGTAAATAAAAAAATAGTGAATTTCGTTGTTCATCTGTTGACAGTTACTCACCAAAGCCACTTTGGACGCTCAGTTTTTGTGTAAAAGTCGTTTGAGTGAGTTTATATGAGCGTTTTTATGAAAATGGACAGAATCGAGTGGGCAGCGGAATTTAAACGTGGCCACAAGAGCTTGGGAGACGACGAACGTTTGGGACGTCCAAAAACTGCAGCTACTGACGAAAACATCGCCAAAGTGCACCAAATGGAGCTAGACGACCACCAAATTAAAGTGAGAGAGGTAGCAGAGGCTATGGACTTGTCAAAAGAACGTATTTGTCACATATTAAATCAATATTTAGACATGAGAAAACTGTTCGCGAGTTGGGTGCCGCGTTTGCTTACGTTAGACAAAAAAAGTGTTCTAATGAACATTTCCAACGCTCTGTTGGCGCAGTTTAGGCGAAATAAATTCCAGTTTTGGCATCGATGAATAACTGTAGATGAAACTTGGATACACCATTATGCGCTTGAAACAAAAATATAGTCCAAACAGTGGAAAGGGGAGAACCGACTACATATACATAAAATTTGGCAGGGAAATTGATGGCGACTGCTTTTTTGGGATAGTCATGGAGTTATTTTAATCGATTATCTTCTAAAAGGAAAAAACATTACAGGAGTACACTACGCATGATTACTTGACAAGCTAAGGGCAGAACTCGCGGAAAAACGGCCACATTTGCAGAAAAAGGAAACCTTGTTTCACCAAGAAAACGCACCGTCTCACACCTCAGCGGTTGTAATGGCGAAAATCAATGAATTACAGTTTGAACTGCTTAACCATCCGCCTACTCACCAGATCTAGCCCCAAGCGACTTCCCTTTGTTCCCTTATCTGAAAATTGTGCTCGGAGGACAGAGATTTTCGTCAAATGAAGAGGCAATCACCTTCATGAACAATTATTTTGTAGAGAGAAACACCGAGTACTATTTGGATGGGTTACAGAGATGGGAGCATCGCTTGGACGAGTGTGTAGAGTTACAAGAAGACTATATTGAAAAATAAAAAAGAAGAATTTCTGAAAAAGATATCTTGTATCATTATTAGGTCGGAAACCTTTCAGACCACCCTCGTTAGAGGAGTAAGGTATAGTGCAAAAATAGAGGCATATTTATTTGTAATGATTGATTTAAACATAGCGGGTTGACGAAAAAGTTAAATTTGACACATTCTGTGTGATTAAAAGCTATTAATATACAAATCAAATGAGGTAAAGTACATCATTATTGTTGATTTAATCTTCTATAAGTTTGATTTATTAATTAAATTATTTAACCAGAATAGCTTCATACTATTTTAAAAGCTTTCTTGAGAAAATAATAAAGGCACAGTTCGACTAAACTAGTGTTATTGTTACTGATGAACACAATATTGTCATACTTGAAGTATGAAACATTAGTACACCAAATCGGATGTTATAGCTAAGCTAAAAGTACCAGAGACTCAATATCAAGATAAATGTGTATTATGCCACATTGATTACAGGTTCGCATAGCGATGTCAAACAGATGGTGTAAATGCTGTTCTTGGCGCTGAGCGGCGTTTTGCGGTCGCTGTTCTCATGTGGGGGTAGGAGGTTTGTGGACATCGGTGATGGCTGAGCCATCTCGTGTCTGCGGGAGGTGTTAGACACAATATATTTCTGTGAAGTTGCGGAGGGTGAGGTGTCCCCCTTCACTGTCTATCCTTATTCTTTACTATGCCACACTGTTACAAAGTTAAATAGGAGTACTTCGCTGATACCAGCTGCACTGCCAGACAGCTCGAGTCATTACTATGGCGGATAGGGAAATACTTATCCCAAAATCTTAATGTCGGATTCTTTAAGGATACTCGCACTTAAAGAGGATGTTTCGTATTTTATCAAGTTTTCGTTTAGGGATTGTGCTATTCATAAACACCCTTTTTGGGGTGTTCAGTAAAGACTCGATGTCACATTTTTGGGCGGAATACAATACTTCTTCTTGCTCACTATACGTACATGATAAAGTAAAAATGTGTATTATTAAATTCATAAGAAATAATGTTGTAAGCGCTACTGAAGGAAAGGTTAAACATTTGTATACTTAAAAAAAAGGTAAGAACAGTAATGAGAATAAGTCTTGGAAAACACAGAGCATGTAAACTGTATGTAGTTTGCAGTTTTTGTATACATATTTATAGTATATTATTTACTATACTGGTAGTAAATAAAACACGAGATACGAGCGTTTTAATTACCGTTATAGTGAAGTTTCATACTACTTTTTATGCTCGATCATGTATCTAACTTAAAGGTTTCATTTCAAAGTATTTATTTCTGGTTTGAGTGACGTATTACAATCGTAAAGTGATACGTATTGCGTAGTACGCAGGCGCAGAAATATTGATTACTTCCCTATAAACAGATGTCAACATGTGACACAATTTAACCTAAAAGAAGGTATAGACAAACTGGAACAAATTGAATTTATTGAAATATAATTTCCAATTAATGCTAATTATAATATGAACAGAACTGATTTTATTTCAAATATAGGTTATATATTTGACTATTTAGATAACTCAATTTGGAGCCTAATGTAGAGTGTTAATTTAAAAATAGAATAGTGAGTCCACAAAGTCGATGATCTAATATTTTGAGACAATTCTTCGAAATAGACTAGGAATACATTTTCTAGAGAGCGAATTTATACCTTTTGATATTCAACCAATCCATGAATTATGAGTAGAATTTCTCGTACATCTTTCTTGACTTTTGTGGCAACAAGTTATTGGTAACATTGAGTGCTGTTGCTGTAATTTCCGGGGGTGTAAGTTCAATGTCACTGTTACTAGTGTCAGACATTTTGACTTTTTTCTAAACTGGCGCTAGTACCGTTCTCGATCGAAACGAGAATAATCGATACTTGCGCTTTCACAATGTTACCTGGCCACTTCTGATTGGTCAAATACTAATACTTTAATGAACAGGTGTACTTTAATAAGGCTCATTAAAGTACTGCTACCAGTGGTGTAAGTACTGAAGTTTGGCATGGTCTAGCATAAAAAATATAATTTTCTCCATGCTGATTTTATACCCAGAAATTTGGTAGCTTTTGAGTGTTAAAATTATAATTTTCTCTAGGCTAATTCTGCAGCCATAAGTTTTCAAGTGGAGATGACAAAAGTAGAGGTGCAGATATTCGCAGATACGGGTGTGTAGCCTCTTCAGAATTCTCCAAGCCATGAAATCTCGTTAAGAACATTTGGATATATTATAATTATGTTTTAATTATAGATACAGAAAGGAATAATCAAATAACTGAAAGCATGCTTTACCGTTTCTGAACGAAGTCTTTTACTACTGTTTATCTTCCATCTTTAATGGCTTCTTCGTTTATGTTCATTTTTCTAAGTGATTTTTCATCAGTGGAAAATGTTTATTTAATTTTCTGGTATCACCTGAGTAGAGGGAAGGTAAATCAACGAACTGGGATGCACCAGGAGATAACAGTATTAGAATTATAGCGTTCTTACTAAGAAGGGGGACCAAGCCCTTGCACCTTATCTTAATTGATTTAAAGGCGTAGACTTAGGGGAGGCGTAAGGAATATTAATGCCCTTTTACATTGACCATGATGAGAGGCAATTTATAAACGCGTTTCTTTCCTGCGGAATGTCTGTTATCTTGAGGTAGGTGCTCATTTTTTGGGGAGGGACGAAAGGCACTGCTGCACCAATGTTCATAATTACGTAGTCAGATGCCCCAAGCAATGCAAAAGTAATTCCTTGTAGTTTGTTAACACAAAGCGTTTTTACTTAGCAAGATGTCAGAAGCTGTAGTAAATGTAGTTTCGCATTCGGGGGGTCGTGATTTCAAATCCCAACATGACTTAAACATTTTCCTGTTATTCCTCAGTCGACAAGTAAATACCAGATTGCATATTCAGTACCACGACAATGCCGTGTACAAAGGAATGAAATAAAATATTCGGTAGAGGAAGTTCTAAAGTAACGTAAATAAAAGTATAGGTACATTGAAGGATACTCCCTTGTGATACGTGAGGGAGGCATAAGCTCAGGAAGTTTGATTTGGAGTGAAAGATGTGCAAAAACATTACTGGTTTCCTCATATTTATTATATTCTAGCTGGAATATCGAGCGTAGCTCTTGTTTTATCCTTATAACATATAGCTTTAGGTTCCACTTGTCTAACAACCTAACGTTTATTACAGGGGTTTAGCCAATATTATACAAGACACTCTCAGGACATTTTAAATACAAAAATAAAGAGAATATACTATACAAAAGCATTTTAAACAACCACATATACCGCAGTTTACTTTGAGGGTTTCTGTTAATGCAGTTGACTGACTTCCATGTTATCCCAGTTGGGCTACCTCGTCATTATTTACAAAATAAATCTCATTGGGATGATATAATAGCAATTTAAGTAATAGCGTATAACCTTGTTTCTTCCAAATGTAAACAAAACTAACAAGAAAACACAAGACAGTAAAAACAATAAAAATAACTGTTTTATTACTCCGTGGATGCCAAAGACATAAAAAATATGAACAAGCTGTCCTTTTGCTAATTTTTTTTTTTTAATTTTATGTCCTCCAACGTCAAGTCATATCAGACGGTGGATGAAATGGGTAAAATGATGCTCAAATGTGTCCAGGGTCCAAGGAGCTTAGAGCTACCCGACATTCGTCTGTAAGGATAAGGAAAAAACCCGGAAAAAACCTTATCCAGGTAACTCACCCTGACCCAGATTCGAACTCGGAGCATCTTGAACGGGAGGCAGACATGCTACCTTTAACGCTACCAAGGCGGGCTTTTGCTATTTTGCGAGGCCATGAAAAAATAAGTAATAATTCCTATATTGGCAAAGTTCGGTATTCATGGTGTTCATTTCTATTCGTTATTTCTCGCCCTCCGATTAAGCAAGAATGACGTCATAATTGACTGAGTCTATCTTGAAATCATAGTGCCCTCTACGCAGATGAAGTGATAATTTTTGCGGAACAGTAAGCAAATTACAGCGCTCTCAGTGTGGCTGCACTGGTAGCTAATACAACCATCTTCTCCTGGATATGAACACAGAGCTAGGCGCCTTCACGGTTGAATGCTACTTTCATGCCGGCATTAAAATTGGTGCGACATATAAATATAATTTAAACCGCTGCATACAGGAGTTCATGCAACGCTATCCGGCATTCAGACAAGTCCCTCGGACTTGTTGTCAAAAGTGTCCAGCTAGCGTCAAATTGACGTACCTTTGTTTGCAACATAAACGTCTTACGTTTTATCAGTATACGATATAAATTTTTGGCATTCTGACGCTTAAGCAAAATGCCTATTAATGTGGTATCCTTATGTCTTTTAAAACCAATTGGTGCCTCAAACATTTCCAAGATACAGAGTCAGTTACTCGCAAAAAGAGAGACACTGAATGTTAAGTGACTGGTTCCGATCTAGAAGCAATAAATAATGTTATGATGACAAAAGGCTTCAAGCATACCTTCTCGCAATACAGATAGTGTTTAAGGGGAAGAGAGAAAGGAAATATAAGAAAATGGACACATAAGTCTACGTACTAGACATAGCTTCTTGTTTAGGCTTGAATAAAGCTTTGTAAATAATACAGCCACCTCCGAAGATTAAACACCTGTTGAGACCAGTGAAAGACAAACTGGACTTCCAAGTTCCGGGAGTTTACCGCTTTCCCTGTAAATGTGGGACACCGTATATAGGACAAACCGGAAGGACCATCGCTACCAGAATAATCGAACATGAACGGAGCATTCGTTTAATGCAACTTGAGAAGTCTGGGCTGGTAGAGCATTGTTTTGAGAACCACCATTAGACCAATTTTCGGGAGACGACCATCTTGGCAATATGCAACAGTTACTGGGAGCGGAGAATTAAGGAGGCTTTGGCGGTTTCCTCTGGAAGGAGCATGCTTAATCGTGATGCTGGATTTCAGTTCAGCTCCTCTTGGAAACCGGCCTTAAAAATGGAAATCTGTCGATTTCAGAAGCACAGATCAATACAGCTTGATAATCAAGTTAAGAAGTTACGTTTCTTTGACACAATTTTCTATACTCACGCCATCTCCTGACCTGGCATTTAATTTACTGTAATGCAAATTTTGATTGTGTTTTGTCTTTGTTTATATTGGTGTTATATCCAGTGTTTCATTTGTGGTTATACCATTTTATAAATATCCTGATGATGGGAGCAATGCACACTCCCGAAACGTCGATATCTAATCGTCTTTTCACCTGGCTTGTTGCCCGAGAAGAAAGTGAGCATTTGTACATATTGTAAACACTAATTTATTTTTCATTCCCAGAATATGTTCTGCTAATTTTATGGTTTGTAACGAAGTTACATTATAAGGAAACTATGGGCGATAGAAAAAGTTTGAGATCAAATTGAAATATTTCTATTTTATGTGACAGGTTTACAACATGCATATATGTCTACTGTAACAGAAAAACAGATGTTAGTTGTGAAATAAGTGTTAATTTACTTATCATTTCGTATATTCTTTATGGTATACTTTTATGGCTGCATAAGTTAGCGTTAAGTTATCGTATCTACTCACCAGGAGAAATTACGCACCTTTATATTACGCGGGCAGACCCACCTCTCAAATGGTATATTTACCTGCTGGTAGAACGCTGATTCCCGCTAGGGGAACCGTATATAAACTCGCTCCATCAGCGATGCTATTGATGACGTCAAATTTTGTGCGGTAAAATTAAAGATAAAAATGAACACCGTATATATAGGCACAACATGAAATAAATAATTGCATGAGGAGTGTAATGTGGAACTCCAGTGTATCAAATTTGACGGCCTCTCTTGCAGCAGTTTGGATGCCATGGATACGTTTGCCGTCACTTGGTTAAATGAAGAGGCTAAGATACCTTTTGTCTCAGAATATGTGTGAGCATATTGTCAAGGATAACGTAAATTCAGTTTTATGAAGTGATCTGCCGATGTTGGTTTTGAGAATGGTATCACTTCTATAAAAATGATATGAAGGTCTTTGTAGCCAAGTGCGCTGCTGGGCGCTAATACTGACCCGCGAATCATTGGGGAGAACTAATCCTTGTTTCACATAAGCTTGCCCCGTATCTCTTAACGGTCACGTGACCTTATCACATCTCATTGGCTGCTGTTGTGGTGAAGACCATTGTGCGGTAAAAATTAGTTGGTTATTTAACATGGTGATATATCTTTATATGTTGGAAGAGTATTGTGAAATTTATATTTTCGTAACTGTTTTAATTAAATATATTGCGCAACAGAGTTGATTTATCTGAAATGCATGTTAATTCTTAAACGAAGTAAAGAGGAGGTTCCTTTGCTCTCAAGCACATGGCGCGATAGCACGTGATTTAGCGGTAGTGATGACATATTTGTTTATATGATTTTTATCACTGACCTTGTTTTGAACTGGATTAGTCATATATCACCATTCGAAGGTGTGTTGTGTCGAGTGCGAGAGCTAAATTATTTTATTGATCGTTTATTGCGCGTGTACTTGTTATATGTATAATAGCAGAGTGTACCGCCAGTTTTTCGCTGAAGCATCGCAAGGGAAAACCTTTACAAAGCGGTGAAAAAAGAATTGTGGTGCATGTGTTCAATGCACTCACAGATAAGAATCCGTCTTTGTCAGTGAGAGAAGTCGAACAGCTGTGCTCTGAACTTACAGGTGTGTTAGATGCGTAGGAACATCGCGACATGAAATTGAGAAAACAGGAAAACTTACCACTCCAGGGGCAATATTGCTGTGTAGCGAAGACGTTATTTAAGGACAATCAGACTGTACCGAGATACAAGTCGCAAAATATACTACCTTGACGAGACTTGGGTGAATGAAGAACATACGACAAGTATGGCGTGATACGACTTTTAAGAATGAAGGGCAAGCATTTCTGCACGGTATATGTGCTGATTTTAAAAATCCCAGTGGAAAAGGCCGAAGGCCTTTCATTATAAACTTGTTTCAGTTTTATTACTCATTCATTCAGTTTCAACTTGCTCAGTTTCATTATAAACCTCATTATTTTTGCATGCCTTCATATTCTTATTTGTATGATTTTATCTATCCTCCTGGCAATTATTATGACGTTTACTGCAGGTTTAAATGTGACGGGAAGGCCTATGGCCTATGGCGCGAAAGCATTAGCCAGTAAGATGAGGGGGGAAGGTAGTTGCACGCGGAGTGATACATGTCAGCGGGGCAAGATTATATGAAACAGAGATTAGGAGTCATTGAAGGTAAGTATTCTGATTCACCAGTTTTCTACTTAAGTGTCAGCCCGTTTCCCTATCCGTTACCAACGTTCGTACACGGCTGCGCTAGAACTTTCGTTTCTAATTTTCTTCTTAAGAGTTTCTGTCTACTTGGTTTTCCAAGCGTACTAAACCTCCTAACTGCATGATTGGAACCTGTCAAGCTAATATGTTCACTTCCATTGCTGCTTTCTCTGGACAAATATTCTCCGACCTTTTACAATATACAATGATTTAACTTATAGAAAGCATTTATGACGGATGTCTCTCTTGCTATCATTCTCTAATCCATTATTTATTCCTGTCAATAATTGGTATTAAACGTAAATTTCAATTTCTTCTCATTCTTAAAGGTTCATATGTTCAGTTCTTAGCTGAAATATAGTGATACGTACATGATGTTCAGTATTACTTTTAGCAGAGAAAAGAATAAATATAATATTACTACTGTTCATTTTTTGATAGCTTGACTATCACATGGATAATCAATTTCCTGCAGCGTGTATCTTCATATCAAAATGCAATTTTTGTTGTCAAACTTTGTTATATGACAAATAAAACTATTTAAAATGAATGTAATATTTAATTGTATTTTCTTGAAACTACCTAGCATTATGAATATAAAATGTATGTGGTAGTGGCCTTATAAATTAAAACATTGTTATAACTCTAATTTTTACACTCTAAGGTTGATAAATCAGTTTTTATCCTGCAAATTGTTACACAGTTTTAAAATTTATATATTCATGGAAGTTTATATTATTCGAAAAAGAAAATTGACATCACATGTAGAAATTATTGTTATTACCACATACATACTCTGCTGTGAAACTGAACTGCTTTGAACAAATAAAAATAAAGCCCAAACATATAACTTGAATTGTAGAGAGGTTTGAGCACTCTGACTGCAACTGAAATTTCTATTCGGAGTTCGCTCCCTACCTTTACTGACTTACATTTATATTTAAATTTGGAATAAATTAGTAAATATCTTAGTGCAAATAAAAAATAGAATTATGCATGTTCTGAATGTACTTATAAATTAAAACACAAAGTGATGTTTCGCCATAGTACTGCCAATAGCCCTTCAGCATCCATGTGCGCCAATAACTTGCAACGCTGAAACACATACTAATGCTTTTCAGTGATTCTATCAACGGAGTTACAAACTCGATAATAGGAAGGATTTTAAGGCATATTATTACATTATTGTTACTATCAAGTATAAGAAATCCGTTTTTATCGGAAATAAACTTTAAGAATCACTAGTAAAAGTTTTAACCGAGAATACACTATACTCCAGGTATACTATACTCGATCAACCATACTCTTTTTTTTTTTTTTTTTTTTTTTGTATTTCAGGTACTCCAACTTTGAGTCCTATCGGACGATGCTCAAATGAGTCCAGGATCCATAGAGTTTAGAGTTACCCGACATTCGTCTTTCAGGATAAGGGAAACCCCCGGAAAAACCTTAGCCAGGTAACTCACCCTGACCGAGTTTCGAAATCTCGACCTCTTGAACGTGAGGCAGACATTCTACCACTACGCTACCCAGGCGGGCCTTTTGCGGTTGAGTTTCCGCTATGAATTTTAATTTTTCAGAACTTTCTATTTGAATTCAGGTGTTAGATTTTTAAATTAACCCGGAAAATGAAACGTCTGGTCATAATTTGAAGCGTTAGAATCTTGCTTACTTTCGTTTAGGGTACATATGCATTTATATTTGCTACTTATAATCAGGACATATAACAGGGTAATCATTTGTTCAGTTTATTATGGAAAGAATAATTCAATTTGAACGTCTGTTTTTCATTGTGTTTACGACAAGTATTATTTTAAAAGAGAATTCAATATTAAATGTTGATTTTGCAGGCATGAGCAACTGCATATCAAGTCTAAAATTTAGCTTTGTTGTTCTTGAGGTTTTTAATGTCGTATGTTTGTTAGTAGAGTTAAGCTAGTTATACATAATTGTTTAACCACGGAAGTAATATACAACAATAATTTTATATTAAGATTAAGTAATTTGTGCTACTCTCTCGAGATAGTTACTATTATTTGTATAGGTAAATTATGGACAGGTGTAAAAATATATTGGGGGAGGTCACCTTCACAGAAGCTTTCATGAAAAGAAGCTCATTGCACTCTATATGTGCAGTTCACTCTACCTTCCTGCAGATTATCTGCAGACTAGACCTACTTATCGACTACCCATACAAGCTATATGCTACATATTGTATAAAACAGGGTTTCAAACACCAACCTGTGACAAAAAATAACACTGTGTAAAAGATTCCTGCATATGAGTTACTGTAAATTATAAGGAGACGTTGTAAATGTTGATCGAAATACTTACAGGGTTGTTTTCCCCATGTTTCTTCCAACAAAACAGTGGCTATAAATTTAATTTCAATTGCATATTGTGCATTGAAATATCACAGATACGTTTGTGTGCTTAGTAATCTAGAGACGGTTACATTCATCTTATTTTTTATTTCTGTTTTACTTTTTAGGTTTGTTTTGTGTTTACAGTGCTCAATAGAGGGTAGGGTAAGTGTCCATGTTTATCTTTATGCCAGTTATTATGACGAATATGCAATGCAAGGAAATGGAACTATGAACCAATGGGCTATTACCTCATAGGTTTTCGCCTTCTAGACATGAGAATCCCCTTCTACCCAAGACTTATTGGTCTATTATTTTCTTAGCGACTATACTGGCTCGCTAAATTTTAGTACATTTCTATATAAAGTTCAGGTTCATTATTAAAACATCCATAAAGCTAATCAGTGCATTCAAAACATCCTTGTGAGAGAGATGTAAGAAAATTATCATTCTTTAATAAAAGAATATGATGTAAGGGTAATGTAGCGTCACTGAAGAACATAGCAGATTAAACTTGTCCAAATGAACCCTAACTGTTTCATTTTGTTTCTCTGGTGGATGTGAAAGGGGATTGGTAACTGTGAAAGTGGCTGTGTACCGTCAGATCAGATTTTCCATCCTAAGCCCTGCTATAAGCGTTTGGTTTACCCCAAGTGTACGTGTATCGGCAACGGGTGAAGATAAAGCGAGGAAGCTGTGCAGAGACGTCCACTTGACTTCAGTTGCGTGCTGTCTATTAGTAGAGGTGGCCAACGCCCAGAACTCTCAGGGCCACGTTTGGCATTCAAGGAAGTTCGTTCGTGCTCTGCTGGACAGCTTCATATCGTATACCTGTGGGAGAGCTCTGGAATGTTATCCAAAAGTGTTCCCTTTATCGCGTGAATAAAGGTTAACCTTAACAACTAGGATCAATGTCTCGTTCTTGATCCACATGGCGATTCTCCTTTAAGACATATGCAAGTATTCCCTTTATTATGCTCTTGATATAAGTCCCCGACAAGTTTAAAATTCTGCGTTATTTTACCCTTAGCGAATCAATAGTCAAATCTTTACAAAACGGATTCCTGTATGCTGGCTGCTTTTAAAATTCTCATTTGAGTGGCCACAAGAAATAACTGAATGACTACTTAGAACTTGAAAAAAGTAGAATTATTTCAAAATTAAAATCAAAATATCAATGAAGCTGTTGCTGCCAAAAACAATATATTTCAATCTAATTGTTTGCCTTTAATTTTACTCAGAATAAGTTTTTGTCCATCTCATGGTTAACCACAATACTTTGAGAATGAAGAGATATTTTCAGAAATTCGAGATAAACATTTTACTTACTTACATTTAGAAGTTAAAAAATAGACCTTGGAACAATTTCTTGGAAAATTAAAAACAATGGAAGCGTTTATGTTTAAACTAGTTAGCAGTAGGAAAGTTTATTGAAAATACTTTTGTCGTATACTTTGAAGATGCTGAACCTATGTACTATTTTTTATCCTAGATGTTAATTTTGAATTATTGTGTGTAAACAAATACATACATATGAGAATTTTTTATATAAAAATACATTTTAGAGAGTGGGTCCCACTGTGCCTCTAAGTGTGTATTTCCAATGACATCTCGATATCGATGTTTGAGAAATGAAATAGTCTTCCGTTTATTATAGATTTGTAGAAGTGTAAGTAAAAGGAGGAACTCTGTATTGATTATGTGTGTTACAGAGAGACAGACAGACAGAGAGAGAGAGAGAGAGAGAGAGAGAGAGAGAGAGAGAGAGAGAGAGAGAGAGAGAGAGAGAGAGAGAGAGAGAGAGAGAGAGAGAGAGAGAGAGAGAGAGAGAGAGAGAGATGGGCAGAGTGATGATACAGGGAGAACAGAGAAAAAAAACTGCTAAAAATGTTTTAATTGGAGATTTCAGATTTGTTTTACCCAATTTTGGTAATTATAAGTGTCTATATTACCTAATATTGCAAAGAGAAAAAATTGTATGTGAATGTGACAAGTCTCTCTCTCTCTCTCTCTCTCTCTCTCTCTCTCTCTCTCTCTCTCTCTCTCTCTCTCTCTGTGTCTGAGTGTTATCTGTCCGTCTGTCTGTCTGTATTTCTGTATTTCTGTTTGTCTATGTGAGTCATTTAAGTTCAACATCTTCCATGGATACCACAGGAAGATTTTCAAGAAAATACTCCATCCCGAAATATATTTGTAATATCATTCAAAAGTAATACTGACGAATTTGATTAAAATGCCACATGTTCAACACATTTTCACGAAAAATAAAATGCATATCTTGAATTTTCTGCGATTAGACTCTGAAGTACTCTTTATTTTGAATAAAGAGTACTGGTTGCATAACTGCATGACTGGTAAATCGTTGAACACAGATAAATCTCTTTACACAACAAATGTAGATATCGTTATAGCATAAAATTCATATCCAATAATTTGCAGTTAACAATTTCCCAGATAGTCCTTGCTGTTGGTTTTAAGTTTTCCAATATTTATATTTTTCCCAAATGCGAAGTCATTATTCATTTTTCCCTGCGGTGGTGCAAAAAGAAAGGAATTTGAAGGCCATCACATAGTGACCAGCTATTGAAAGATTTGACTGCCTGTTAAGCCTACTGTACAAGAAAATGCGTAATGAAACTATTTCTATAATTTTTTTATCTTAATTAAAATTACATAGACAGAAGATTAAGCGTTTGTAAGAATAGTTTGCGAAGGATTGAGTAGAAAAATTATTTGAATATAGCACATTTTCTGTTATTAACAAGAGAAGATTGTTTTCCTCAGTGATTGCAGACCGCCTTTTTTTTTAATTTACGTCCTCCAACGTTATGTCATATCGGATGATGAATGAAATGGGTGGAATGATGCTCAAATGAGTCCGGGGTCCATGGAGCTTACAGCTACCCGACATTCGTCTATCAGAATAAGGAAAAACCCCTTATCCAGATAAATCACCCTAGCCAAAATTCGAACTCGGGACCTCTTGAACTTTAGGCAGACGCGCTACCATGTACGCTACCAAGGCGGGCTTAGCGGGCTGCTTTTCCTAAGATGTAAACTTGGTGCAGAGTCCACATTTCTAACTAGATTCACCTCCAACACATTGTATGTATTAAGGGGTAATATATGTTATAAAGGTGTACCTTTTATGTTATCAGTGACTAACATTTCAGGTACTGTAATTATTTAAATGCTATGGAGCATTTCCAAAACCTGCAGGATTGTCGGGGGTAGGTCATCGTGCAATAATTTTGTAAAATAAAATGGCGGGAGCTAAAGACATTACTTCATCATTCAAGTTTAAACAGTTAGTCTTAAAACATCGAGCAGCGGTGGTTAATCAGAAAAGAGCTTTGGCGCGTTATTTGAGTTTTGATAATCTCCTGTTCAAAGGGGTAAATGGGAAGGCTCTTACTATCAAGTTATGGAAAGGGAAAAAGTTATGCAGTATGATTATATCTTCAAATATACACTTAATTTCGTTGCATTTTGTTATCAAGGCAAAATTGACATACTACCTTACAACATTAAAACCTTTCTTTATTTTAAAACGTATCATACAAAGAAGCTCTTTGGTATATCTAGACATTACTTTGCACATTTATACTACAGGACCCTAGAAAATAGGCTACCTCAGTATTCCCATGTGCAGAAATCTGCGGCATTTAAGCCCTATTATTGGCCTGGTAAGAACTATAGGTTGCCTTGCAAATTCCGAAAACTATTTAGCCTTTATTTTAAATAATATAGTAGTAGATTACTGCTTGCTGCGGCGGGTAAAATTTTGTGTACTTGGACTAAAAAGATATGGCCAAAGTTTAGTAAGTATATCTGATTGCTTCAAAAGCTTATCACTACCCATAGTTTAAACATAACATGTTTGCACTACTTCATTAATATGGAAATTTAAAAGGCATCACATATCTAGAATTTAATTGTGGGTGAAAGCTATAGACTACTGGATACGGGTTGTATATACATGTTTATGGTTTAATCACATGACCAACACATGTTGCTGTGACTGAATGATTGTTTTAATAAACATTTTGAGAAACTCTATACCTGTCTCGCCACTGACCTTCAAGTTAACAATACTGAATGTACAACTGCTTGTTGCAAGGTATTTGCACATATCTCATACCTTAAGAGAGAGAGAGAGAGAGAGAGAGAGAGAGAGAGAGAGAGAGAGAGAGAGAGAGAGAGAGAGAGAGAGAGAGAGAGAGAGACAGAGAGAGAGACAGAGAGAGGGGGGAGACATAAGTAACGAAAAATTGTCTTTGTTTCTTTTGGTTTTATGACCACCTACTACTATTACCTAATTTTCTCCTAATTTATAAGAATTAACTAAAATATTACTTAGGGTTTTTTGCACTTAATTAATTTTTATATTTTGATTACTTAACATTCAAAAGGAATAATAAATGTTGAAAATATAAAAATCATCTGAAATCACTGAATAAAAACCTGAGATTTATAAGTTTACAGTATAATTCCTCGAATATTGCTATTTAAGTTTATGGTTTGTGTAACATTTAAGATTTCCTGCAATAAAGTACTATACTGTGACACATTTAACTGACCTATGTATTAAATTACTACGATCATAAATAAAAATCCACATCTATTGTGAACGAAATGGGTTTAAGATCTCCTCATGCAGCATAAATGAACTTACCTGAATATATGAAATAAAATGATAAAAGTTACATGTCGGGAAATGCTTAACCTGGAGAAAAACGTCAGAAAACAGGATTAAGAGAAAAATAAGTTTAAAATCTATTCTTCTGATAAAGTTCGTTTTTCTGTCAGCTTTGTTAACATTTCAACGTCGGCAATGTTGTACAAATCATTACAAGCTTATAATACATTAGCGTATTATAAATACGTCATCACACATCCATTTTAATGTATTTATTTATACTTTGAAAGATCAGGTCCAGCTTTATTTTCTTGAAATATAATGTTTTAAAAGGTTAGACAATTTCTAACTTCAACAGCCACTGTTGTGCATATTTTTCAAGTCAGATGTTTGTGTTTTTAGTACTAAGTTTTCAATTAAGTGTAAAAAATACATATTTATAATAGTTTTTTAAGAGTTTATACAGCAGTTCAATAGTTCTGCAAGTATGTCAGTATTGTGAAACTTACAGTATAAGATCCTTGATAATTATGTAAAAAGTATGCAAAAGTTAATGGAATCCGAATGTTATAATTTCAGAGCAGGAACTTCTAAAAGTAAATTAATAATCTTTTAATTTTTAATAGATAATTTCCTTCAGGAAATACAACATGAAGACTTACTGATATAACAGCATTTAATATTCTGCTACGTTTGCAAAGGAGTTCTATTTACAGTTATAATTAAAATAACAATCTCCTCCTGAATTATGTTTGCAATAATCTTTCATATTGAAAAATATCAAATCGTATATTTATTTCTGTAAGAAAATCCATACATTACTGGTGAAGTCATGAGCAAGTATCGTATGAGCAGTGTATTCTAATATAAGTGCAGTAAGTATACCTACTTGTAATGGAAAACGTCTGAGAACTATAAACGAAATCGAGAAAGTTGTACTCCAAAGATCCTCCCTGCACTTAATCAGTGTGTACTACATACTGAAAAATACAAGTATTTATACAAAAATAATCACTGCCGCTGTTCAAAAGCAGTATCAAGGTCAGCTGCGATTGAACTGTGCGAACGGATAATCGATTAGTCACGCTTAGTAGTCTTGACCAAGCCACGAACTCAAGGTAAAATGGCTACTTACGGTGAAAGGGTTGTATGAATTAAATCGTGAGTATGTAGGATTAGGATTTCCCTACGGAGGGGATTCCGTACATGGGCTACCATACAGGGCCCATTGTGGGTATGCCTCCGGGTGAAACGATGAGGTGAGATGAGACAGAGGGTAGTCTACCCAAGGAGCCATGACAGTACAGAAGGCAGGGCTCCTACAGTTTACTCAGAGTCTTCCCCAGACAGACAAGGACAACAGACATACTCCCCTGCTGCGGGACGGCAACGAGCCCAGCAGCCGAACCCCAAAGGCCTCTGGCTGGGGTTGCGAAATGGTCCCAGCAGAGGCGCGGAGACCAGCAACTGATCCACCGTAGGAGGAAGTAGTTTACCTCAGAGCATATCATCCTGCCATGCGCCGCCGAGACTCCCGCCGACACTTCTACTCTGAAAGAGATCACCAGATAAGAGATGATATGAAATGATCATGTAAATGAAATGGAGGGACAAGAAATACACATCTAATTAAGCCACGCAGCATTCGCCTAATGATCCAGCAAAACACCTAAAAAAAAACCATGGGTCAGGTAGGTCGACCACGGGAATCGAACCCAGGCCTCCCGAATGCTCGTCACCGACGAAACCGCCTGAGTCATCCCCTTACTTCGGCTTCTATGGCTTTAACATGAGATCCAATTTCAGGGTACGGTCACGGATTATTGGTAAGTGATGGTGGATTTGTGTCAAGAAGAAATAATTTTTCTATACTTTCTTTTCCAAATTATATTTTTAATTTAGTTAAACCACTTTTAAACAACTCTCTTAAACACTTAAAAATAATAACGTTTGATGAAATTCGATATTTTATAGTATTAATGAACACTTATGTTGCTTTAACTATGTTATATGCACCGCGCTAGTTTCTGCAGATATATGGACCTTCACACACACGTCCGTTCTTTACGATGGTTCAGCCTAGAAGAAAGATTACTTCAGCCAATTTCGATTTACTGGTCCTACCGTTGCTATGGTAAATCAACATCTTACTAGTGGTCCACGTCACAACCAATTATATTCGTTGTAATATACAATAATATTTTCATAACTTTTCCTTTATATCATTTTTCTACACGATTTAACACTCAAAACAATATTTATTTTAAATTTAAGTGTAAATTGTAATCTTGTTCTTAAAAATGTAGAGCTATACAGTGTACGTATATCACAAATGTGCAATTTGTACAATTAATCAGCCCTAAACTCTTTTACTAATTTTATATTTCTTCTACTGAGAAAATTCTCTTTATTATACCACGTGATCCAAAATGAATGTCCATAATTGAGATTTGTAATAATTTATAAAATATGAGACACCGGATTGGCAGTATGCCATCTTTTATAATTGCCTTCTTGTGTGGATCTGTAGCAATCTCTAACCTTATAGCTAGTTCGAATACCCTGCTTCCACTTTTTTTTTTTTTTTTTTTTTTTTTTTTTTTTTTTGAGGGATATGGTGAATATCAGTCTATTGCTGCTCCATCTTCCAAGCAATAAACCTTTTCATAAAGCTTTTGATAAGTAACGAACGAGAGTTTGAAGAACCCCCGGAGAATTTTTTTTAAATACATATTGATTCATATCTCTGGACCAGATAATTCCTTTTACTTTTAAACTATATTTTAACTTCTGGGTCCTATCATGACGACTATGTACTTGTGTTCGTTCATATGAAATCTTGTATACCAAACAGGTGGCCTTGATGGCGTAATCGCCTTCCTTTAGACCTCAGTTTGCTCTATGGGTGGGACTTTAGGTCATGTTATTGGAAATACAATTTGTTATTTGTTTCTCAACTGATGTAAACTACGAAAAACCACCAGTCAGATTGAATGGAGCAAGGGATTTGAAACAGTGACCACAGAAAATGTGAGCCATACAGACCTGACGCTTAAAACATCTGGCTCGGTCATGACCACTTAAATTCAAGGGGGGGGGGGGGGAGGAATAAAGTAAAATGAAAAGGAAAGAATGCAATGCACTCTCACGATTTTCTCAGTCAATGGCAAATTTGCATATATTCATTATATAATATAGTATCTAAGGAGATTATTTTATAGCAGTCACAATACTTAACACACATTTTGCCTAGGAACTGTTTCGAATTAAGCATTCAAATGTTTACTCATAGCAACAGCCTCTTATAATGGAAAAAAAGGGAGGGGGAGTAAGAGATGTAAGGTGACGCTTGAGAAACGTCCGGCAAACGAACTTGGAATACTTTGTAAACGGTTAAAGCTACAAAGATAAATAAACAAATAATGTATCTCAGCGATTTCTACATTCCAATAGTAGCCCTGTTAGTATAGGATAAATTCTTACGTAGGGGATTCGGCACTGCGATCAGTGTTGATCTATTGTGCCTATGCCCTTAGGTGTGGCATCCTCGGGAGGAAGGATAAGACGAGAGAAGATAGAGGATGGCCGTCCCAAGCAGTCACGACAGTGCAGAGGGCAGGTACCCTACTACTGACCAGGAAACTTCCAATAGGCGAGTACCATCGACATCCAACCCTAGCCCTCAAACAGCCCACCAGGTCATCCCGGAGATCGAGGCCATCCGTCAGGAGGATGAAGGTGTTTAACAGGAACTCTGAGGCCCTCCCTCTGGGAGTTGTTCGGATTGGGTTGGACTCGAGGAGGCAGTGTGTTCCCGATGCCCCTGGGAGATCGGGTACCTCCGACAAGGCTTCAGCCGCCCGGAGGGGGCAGAGGGCTGCCTAAGAAATCCCAGGTACTAGCCTGCAGAGTTAGTAGAAGATCACCAGGCGGCTCCACCGAGGTTCTTCGGTGGTCTTCCCTGCCGGTGACCTTCCCTGCGGGGTTGACGCGCGTAAGTGGTGTAGCCACTTCCGCACGTCTTGACGTTGTCGATGGGGGGGGGGGGGGCTTTTTAGACTTAAGGTATTGCCCTAAGAAATCAGCCCCGGAGTTTTCCATCGATCCCAGGTAGCAGAGGCCGGAGTCTTCGGACTTTGGGGTAGACCTCATGATCCAGCATTCGTCTGGTGACCCGGGAAAACCCCGAATAATCCATGGATCAGTTAGACTCCTGGGAATCAAACCTGAACCTACCGAACGCGGGCCACAGACGAAACCGCCTGAACCATCCCGCTCAATCAGTAAGCCTGTTAATATTTCCTTGTTTTTCAAAATAATGCAATATTCAATGCAATAGAGAGAAGTCCACATTTACTCTCAGCAATTACAAGATATACATTTTATTTTTCATATATATTTATTAAACATATGACATTTTAACCAAAATAGTTAAAAGAGGTTTTTAAAAAAGGGAAGTGTTCCATGTGAAGGGAAAGACTACATATAAATGTCAAGTATTCATCCTGCTATCACCTTTTGACTCTGCTGTTGGAGACAGATAGACACATACACACGTGCACTCAGGTGACCTTGTTCTAATATGCCCTTTTGGGAAGTTCAGGGATATACAGCACAGGTTCTCAATCGAATTTCCAAATTTGGCTGTAGTACACTATTTCCTATTACATTTCTGGTATGGCTATATGAAATGGTTTGGATTCATGGTCTAGAAAGCAGATCTGTGTGCGCACAGGGAAGAGTGCACATGACCTGATGCGCGGTACAAGCAAGCGTGGGAAAATAACCGTCGCCGCTAATCAGAATCAGTGCACTTGAGATACCCGGCTCGAGCACACGCGTCTCTCAGGGCTGTCCACAAATTAGAAACATATGGCAGCAGAATGCCTACCATTCATCACTGCACGCGACCAAAATACAACTCTCTCCCTTTTAGTACTGCCCAAACAGCATACAGAACAAAACGTTTAATGAAGTTTTAGAAAAAAACAAAATGTACCAACCTAATAGTTCAGCGTCGCTCAAGAAAAACAGTCTTTACATGAAAAATGTTTCGAAAATATTGATTTTCTGAAAAATAGCTCTAACATTTTGTATGAAGTATTAAATTGTTAGGATTTTTAATGAGAAATGAAATGTAAGTATTTCTTGAATTTTCTATGAATAGTTTCAAGTTTTTGTTAATTTGATGAATTTTGCAGAAATGAGAAATCGTAAGAGATAGATTAAATCTGACAAGAAACAAAATATCTCGATATTATGACAAATGCTTCTTCTTCTTCTTAGCTGTGAAGTTAAACATTTCTAATAGTTTGAAATTCCCAATAACTATGTCTTTCTTAAATTGAGGTTGTTATTAATTTATTCAGCATTCTCTAGTAATTTTTACGTTACATTCCAAAAATTTATGCCGAAATTTAGCTGGTAGTTCACAGTTTTCTGTTCCTGAATCCAAAATTCACTTTTATAAGAAGGTTCCTCTGTGAATGTATGTGTCCATGTACCTTTGAACAGCAAAGGTAACTCAAAAACAATAGTCAGTCAAATACCAAAACTGGTATTACGTAAACTGAGTATGTCAAGTACGCCACACGAAGATTTCCAAGAACATTCCACACCTCAAGCTTTCACATACAAAACTTCTCAATAGTTCTGAACTTCAAAAATATTTCTGACTGTTTTTAAAATACCACATGTTCAAGATATTCTGATGGCAAATAAAACACATAATTTTTATTTTGCTGGGAATTGCCTCTAATGTCTTCTTCATTCTGGATAATTTGTGCATAACTTGTAAATGGTAAAACGTAGGCAAAATCTTAACACACAAAGTTATGCAGAGCTCATTAGAATAATTAATTTATTTCAAATAAAGAGTTTACTTTTAGACAGCCAATATCGAGATGTTCTTCATTTTATCTTTTAGTCCTAAAGAAAGTGGAAGTTTGAAACTGTGATATAAGTCATGCCAATCGTCAAGACCTGGGATTTTCGACTTGGAAATAATTGTACAGATCAGTTAGCTGGTTTCCCGATTCTACCTTATATTCTTATCCATATAAAAATTTGTTCATTTATGAGTTAAGTATATTAATCTTTATGAAAGGATGTGATTCCTCTACATATTTTCAAATCACAGCTTCTACATGTGTAAATGAGTAAATATATTAAGCCGTTCAAATAAATAAACAAATAGTACAAAACACATATAAAGCTTAACATAAAATATCAAAGTAAATTATTGTCATTTGTATTATAATCATTAATTTATTTAATGTGATTTGAACTACAATAAATTTCATTTTATTAATTAGTGAACTTCCAATGAAATATGCTCTTAGAGCACTGATGTAGGAATAATGTGAGAGACTTTACTTTTGGGAGGAACCTTATCTTTTTGATTTTAAACTTCTGTTATGAGAGTGGTGCTGTCAGATATCAAATTAAAGCACTTATAAGCATAAAGTAGAGCTGAATCCATTGAATCTACACAATCTAACAAACAAATATTCATATTAAAGTAGGAACTTCTTTCCCCTTAATTGACAACTTTAGTAGACTACTGTCTGAAGGCAGTTGCCGTTCCAAAGGCTTGATGTGTCGATGTTGGCAGAAGAAAGAGATCTAGAAGCTGAAAAATCTCACATTCATGCCGTCTGTCACTGTCGTGTAAGGTGAGCTAAATATCTGCACGGAACATCAACCACGATGGTTTAGCTCCCCCATGAGAACTTTAATTGGTTAACTGATCCCTCTTCTTCTGTTGCCAGTCCCAGCTCCAGATCCAATAGCGATTGAATGATGAAGTGGCCTTCTGTTTATTCATTATAATTTTGCAATACTTTTGTAATTTTGTTAAATAATTTTGCAATTCAGATGGAAATTGCTATGTTAAGACTATCAGATATTAGTAATTATTGATGAGGGAGCCTGTCTCACAAACACGAAGGTATAAATACATTCGCTTTACCTCACTAACACCTGATCACAATGAAATCTCGATATCCAATTATCGAACATATTACGTAGAAAATATTTGCTATGTACGCGGTAGAGAAAATGATATAAGTGACCACACAAATTTCGTGGTACCATTCTCCCTTTATTGGGCTCAAAAAGAAAAGACGAATCCCCGCCTTACCTTTATCTGTTTTTCCCGCTGTTGAGGAGGTATTGTTGCCCATTTGCAGCACTGATTGAGTAGCTGTCTAACAACAATGAGGATTATGGATGTATGAAGGTCTGTATTTTGTTATTGCACTAGTTTTAGGAGCAATTTCAATGCACATTCGTTATATATCTATCTTAAATGAACTTAAAAATATCAAAATGCCAGAAATGGAGTAATTACATACCTCCTTTCCGGAAAAGAAGCCTGATTTGTCACTTAGACGGAAGAAACACATCGTATTATACACTTATCTGTAGTTAGCTTCTTCGCCCAAAAAGGGTCGTTCCAACACAATATACTACCGTCCCCTAGGGAGCAGATTTTGAAAAACAAATCCGAATCACCCACGCTTACCTTACTATTTAACATCCAAACACTACTTCTGTTTTTATACGGCAACATTTTGACACCCTCATTGATATTGTTTGATGCAAATATGTAAATATGTTTCTCTTTACGATTTAGCTTACAATTTGCACAATGTCAAGCATTAGACGCGCTGTAAGCCTTAAAGAAAATTATTGTGACTTGAAAGTATCATACTTTTTTAAAAAAATTTAAAGTTTTTAAAGTTTTGGTACTTGTTAAACAAATAGACTCTTCCATAATTTTGAATTTCTCAAAATCGGCTCTAACAATTTTTAGCATAAATGCATCATTTGAATTTTCCGCGAATTGCCTCTGATGTGCTTTACATTTTCAGATTAACGTTAATACGGATAATAAGAGTTAAATGATGAAGCCTGGGACTCAAGTACTTACGATTGTAAGTCGCTACAAACGGTGTATCTCGAATACGAGAGCCCCTAGTTGTTTACCCGGGAAATATACCAGTCAAATGAAGAATTTAATGTCAGGACGGTATGTTGGCCATGGTAGCTCAATGGTTTAGAGCGACTGGACGGAAACCACCAGATTCGTGGGTGAAATTCCGGCCATGGCATTGAATTTTTCATGTTAACTCTGTTTTATATATAAACCTTAGCATATATACGGCTAATGTGAAGAAATGATTAATTCCCATCAATTAACTAATAGTTAATACGGATATTTAAAAATTTTTCTTCTGTACCTGTAAGGAAATATGTAATAATTCAACCATTTTTACGAACATCTATCTCGATTAACATAAGTAAGCAGAACAATTGACGTTTTAAGAATAGTTTGTGCAAAAGTATGTAAAGAAAGTTGAAGAATAATCTAGGTATTTTAGCATAATTTTGGCATATACGAGGGCTGTTCAATAAAGAACGATTTTATTTTTTGGCAACGTACCTTTACTCATCCTCATAGTTTTGATGGTCCTTTTCAAAATAGTCTCCCCTGAACGCGATGCACTTGTCCCAGCGTTTCTGCCAGTCTTTAAAGACATGCTAAAAACCATATTTTGGGAGATCCTTCAAAATCGCCTCCGCAGCCTTCACCACTGCTTCTGATGATGGATAACGCCTCCCACGAAGGCGTTTCTTGAAGTTAGGGAATCGAAAAATGTCACATGAGGCTAAATCCGGACTACAGGGAGGGTGAGGGATGCACTTACGTTGATTTTTGCAAGATATTCAGCAACAACATTGACAATATACGGCTATCTTGGAACCCATCGCGCACAAACACGTCTCATGTGTAACGTTTCTGTCACCAACGTGTGTGTGTGTGTCACGTAATGAAATGTTCAGTATTTCAGAAAGTGATCTTAAGGTAATTCGTTGATACTCTCTCACAATTGCAGCAGCAGCGTTGATGTTTTCTTCCGTAAGAGCAGTAACTGGAGCACCGGGTCCACCTTCCTTTGAAATTGATTGTCTCCCCTCTTTCAGCATTTTGAACCACCTTCGAGCTGTGCTGTAGGGAAGAACAGACTCTCCATAGGCCTCCTGTAACATTGTATAAGCCTCAACTGAAGACTGAAGCAGAATTTCAAAGCCACATATTGTTCCTCGCATGTTAGCTCCATTGCAGCAGTAGGCGATACTGAATATGTCTGAAATTCTCTGGTTCTCACAGGTGGGAACCAGAAGTACCAGCAATGAAACTACTGCGGCGTGTTTGTTTCACATTCAGCTAACAGATTATAATAAGGCTGAATTTTAGTGCGAAAAATTATGACCGTAAAAAAAGTATGATCATTCTTTATTGAACAGCCCTGGTAGCTTTTAGTCCCACTGTAGCTTGCATCGCCATTTGTGGAATAATTCTTCTCGGTTAAGATAAAATCTACTATGAAGCCAAAAATTAATTTGTACTTTTCTCAAGATGCAGAAACTTGGAGCTGTTTTAAAAATAACTGTTATATCTATTCTTCTTTCCATATGCTTTATATTTATCAACTAAATATAAAATACAGTACACACAATTTTAAATAAAAACTGTCGTCGTCCCTTATTGAGAAGAACAAGATTATTAAATACTTTTTAAAGTCGATTAAAGTACATCTTGTTTCCTTGGTGCCTTTTCGTATTAGACAATAGCTAGTCTTATCCTTTTAGCGTCGTTTTAAAGAAGAAGATATTACTGAATAGCTTTTATATGCACATTTCATAAACAGTCTTAACACTCCGCGTCTCTTTTGAAGAAGACTTAATAACTGAATACTTTTACTGGCGTGTAAGAACACGTCCTAACACCTCGCGTCTCTTTGGAAGAAGGCCCAAGATTATTGATTCGTGCTGCCTAAACAACTAACGCCTTCACACATATTTCACATACATAATTCACTCTAAATTACATGTCTTTCTTACACTTATTGATTAATCTCGTTCACATCACAAACACAGCAGTTTATAATAATTTCTTTTTAAACAATAAATTAATACCTGTTTAAAGTCATGAGAGTGCACACAGATTTATTAGTCTAATTCACTAGTAGTAGTAGTAGTAGTAGTAGTAGTAGTAGTAGTAGTAGTAGTAGTAGTAGTAGTAGTAGTAGTAGTAGTAGTAGTTGTAGTATTAGTAGTAGTAGTACTAGAAGTAGTAATGTAATAATAATAATAATAATAATAATAATAATAATAATAATAATAATAATAATAATAATAATAATAATAATAATAATAATAATAATAATAATAATAATAATAATAATAATAATAATAATAATAATAATAATAATAATAATAATAATAATAATAATAATAATAATAATAATAATAATAATAATAATAATAATAATAATAATAATAATAATAATAATAATAATAATAATAATAATAATAATAATAATAATAATAATAATAATAATAATAATAATAATAATAATAATAATAATAATAATAATAATAATAATAATAATAATAATAATAATAATAATAATAATAATAATAATAATAATAATAATAATAATAATAATAATAATAGTGGAGCGTGTTTTGAGTAACGTGGTAATGATGGTGCCGATACCACATGATTACATCCTAGCTTATTGGGGTTTGTGTGAAGGCCAGCGGTCACAGTGGTACACATGTGATTGTTACCCTGTCATCACAAAGCTTTGTCCTGTCTCGAACACCGGAACATCACAAAGTTTATTGCAGCTATTAACTGGAAGGGTACAATTCACCTAACCTGCTTTTATGGTTACGGAGATACCGCAATTTGGGGAATGATACCAAATGTCGGTCCCACGCTGCCAGCAGCCCTGGTAAATTAAACAACATGGCTGATGAACTTACACAAATTACTACCGTCTTAGTCCATTTTATAATGACACTGACATCGCATCTAAGGTGTTCACAGCAACAGAGCGAAACTATTTCCTATCATGTGCGAAACATCTAATGTGTCTAGTTGGCTAAAGTTAGGTATGAATCGATTCGTATTGGATGGTCGAATCAACGTCATCCTCAAGTAGAGAAGAGTTTATTGCCATGAATGCTTCCATCCAGTAGAACTCCATTCATATCTAAGTCTAGTTATCCAAAGACATTAAAATATCTGAAATGATTATTTTAATTCTTTTGGTTTATTACAGTGTTAAAATACATTTCACATTTAGTTGAATCTACGTGGAGTAAATTACGCGACAGGAGCTGGTTTCACTTTACTTTTGTAAACATATTAGTTGTGATATCATTCTAATTATAAAATTTTCAATCGATTTATGTGAAAGAAATTACGATTATATGCAGCAAAGTAATGTCACTGACCATTAAAAACTTTATACAGCCACTACCTTTTATTATACATCACTTCTTCAAGTTTTTCATGCACAAAATTGCTAATTTTTACCTTTTCTACTACACACAATAACTATAAAAAGTATATTACGCTCAAAAGTTTAAAATTTATTACTGTGGTTTCACAGAAATATTCTGTATAGACTCCTTTTTTTTTTTTAAAGAAAAAGATCTGGGAGCCTGAAGCAGTAGTCAAATATTTAGAGACTGTTTTAATCTTTGCATCACCATCAGCAACAATGAAAAAAAGTTATAAAAGACTCGTATGCAATATTTAAAATTTCAAGTTATCAAAATATCTAGAAAATGGTACAATATTATCTTAGAATGAGGAAAACGTCACAAGCTATTGCCATAAAATTCGAGATATACATCTTATTTGAATTCTTAAACATTTGGCACATTAATCAGAACCATTAGCACAATTTTTGGAAAGAATAAAACACACGAAAGCGTTAGCACTTAAGGGTAGTCTGGAATGTTAAGAGTTTTCTTGTGTACAAGGACTCCTCCATGGAGTACGGGTAGTGCAGCATATGAGTTTGAATTTTAGTTTGATCAACTTATTTACATAAGTTTCTCCTGTGATTTTTCCTCATCATAAACACACCTCGATAAGAATAGTTTTAATTATTTTTTCAAAAATAATATAGCCAACGTTCTAATTCTAATCATTTAGGTGTTTTGACACTTTTGTATAGTTTGATCCATATAAACCTGAACAATTTCAATAGAACATAACTTATGAACCAATAATAGGACAAACGTGCAACTTTGGGGAAACATAGTACACAATTGGGAAATTACATTACACTATTTATATTTCAGAGAAAATGTTGGAAGTATCCTCCACATGTTTGCACTCATCTCACCATATTCTCTGAAGTTTTACGAGAGTATCCTCGCCAATGTTACTTATTTCGGTTCGAATTGGATTCCTTGAGAAAATAAATTTTCCGTGGGCTATTCTTGTACACTCTATTTTTAGATAACCCCGCAAGAAAAAGTGCGGTGAGGTTAGGTCAGAGGATGTGGGGGGCCACAGAACTTTTGAGATTATTCGATTATCAAAGAAACTGGTTACAAGTTTCGTGGTGTAAGGCAATTGCTCAGTCTTGCTGGAAATAAGTTTCTCTCAATTCGATATCATCTCCGTAAAACTTGAGACAATATGGTGAGATGAGTGCAAACATGTGTAGATGATGGTGGAGGACACTTCCAACATTTTCTCTAAGATGTAAATAGTCCTTCAATGCCCTATTAAGGTCCATGTGAGGCCTTATGCAATTGTTATAATCTTCAAATGTGTGTTATCTTTGTGATAAAAAATTTTGAAAATCGGCAATTATTGTCATCTTCAATCTATGATTCATCAATAAAAGCTGCGATCGACAGAGATTTTGCGGAATGCTAACAAACCATGTTCGAACAATGATTCTGAGGAGCTTTCTTATTTTATATCTATTGTCTCTATCTCCTATCTAGAGCAGGCTCAGGGAGTATTGTATTCCACCAAAAATTCGATGTGGTTTTACCGAAGTATCACGAGGTGGTACTCCCTGTACGTGCACACGTGTGTATATGAACTAAGTTTTGGTTAAAGACCCAACTTGATATTCTAAGGATACAACACGAAGAATTTCAAGAAAGTCTGCTATATAAATTGTGCATAGAGCAATTTGGGATATTTATTCTTTCAAAAACTGCTAATGTTTTCAATTAGAATATCACTTATTTAATATCTTAAGATGTTGTATATTTGGTAATATCTCTAAATATCCCTTCAAGTTTATTATTCAATTTTTATAATTTTGAATAACAGCAAAATCTGAAAATACAAATAAATAACTCACTGCAACAAAAATGCGAATATCATCAAATACAAATTTGCACCTAATACTCTCGTATCTGTAGTCATTTTCAAAATATTCCATCATGCAAATTTGGACCTTTCCTTAGCTCATCTAAGGGACATGTTTGAATGTTCCCTTGGCAGAAAATCCAGCTTTCCAAAACGCAACAATAATGTACCTACTTATTGAGCTTTTATCATTTCATTGTTATTCATTCTAGCATGTGTGTAAATAATGTCTATGATTGATGATCTGAAGAGCGCAGATGCGCTGATCGATCAATAAATGAGTTAATAAAAAAGGAATAGAATAGTCAACATTACATTAGATGTGTTACTGTCTCATTTGTGCAGCTCCTATTAACTTCTATAATCATATCAGGGACATTCACTTTATAAACGAAAAATTGTGTTAAATATTCGCTTACTGAAGCGTTTTAACGTGGATTTTATTGTTTATGGGAAAGGATATTATTGTAATTAAACAAATATTCAAAAACTCCATCTTAGTAGCTAAAACGCTGAGGATCCGTACAATGGAGTTAAAGCTAAAAGGGTAAAAGATAAACAATAATGGGAAAGATCTCGCACATTTCGAACTCATCACACTTTCATTGTTGCTTACATTAGGTACCACAGGAGACCGAAAGATCGCAGCAGACGGGCCAAAGAGACACTCGGAAGTCGCTCACAAGGGCTGAGAGCTCTTCTCGGCACCAGTACACGTTGCAAAGACACCAACATCCCGGATCGGTGTTCAAAAGCGTGGTGCCGTTACGTGAGCACGTGAGAACAGCGACCAGCATTGACAATGCGCAAGCATCCGCGCCTTTTATCCGGCACCACCATTTACCACGAGCCTGAAAGCACATCTGAAGATTATATAGAAATGAAATGAAGGGAAACGAGAGAAAGGAAGGCATGGTGTGAAAGTACAGTAGAACCTCTTTAAGCCGGACCTCTTTAACCCGGACCCGTTTTGAGAACATAAAAAAGATTAAAAGATTAAAACAGGAGTTATGTTGGTTAGCGCAGTAAATAAAGACTTGTTTTACTGACTGCAAATTCTTATTTTCAGTAGGTACATTACTCTAATTCTCTTACCAGCGGATGAATTCGTTCCACTCGCCCCACATCTTCGGCAAGGTCGGGAAAAAAAAAAAAACATACAAATCATTGTGGCCTGGTGTATATGAATTGCCAGAAAACAAGATTGGAAAATAAAAAGCAAGTGTGGAAGAAGATTATATAGCTAGTTTTAAGAAAATGATGGCTGTCCCAATTTTGATGAAGAAGACATTGACAATGACGGAGATTATAAACCGAATACAGAGGAAGGCATTATTGCATCATGATGTGTTACTGAAGATGAAAATGAAGAGTATTCTGATTTAGACACTGTTGATGAACCAGCTATGGCTATGAACCACGCACAAGAAGTAGCAAACAGAGAAATTGATGCTTTATTTCTACAGACAAGCCGAAATTTTGCCAAATAAATTTATAATGTTTAAGCGGATGCGAGATCGTGCTGCTCGTAAGCAATACACTAAGCTGAGACTGCAGAAACTCACTGTCCTTTGTACTACCGATTAGTTTGTAGCTATATAATGTGCCGTGAAAATACATAGGCTATTACAGTGCATAGAGGGTGTGTCGATGGTAATTTTTAAACTCTATTAAAAATATTTCGGTGATTTTGTACATGACTTGTTTTTATCATTGTTTCCGTTCTTCTCTGGATAACCCGGATTTTCGTTAATTCAGATCGGACCTAGTACCAGTTGATCCGGGCAAACGAGGTTCTACTGTAAAGATCACAGCATTCTTGTAAGTGAAACCACGAAAATCCCAAATCAGTGTGAGCGGTCGACGGGATGGAACCTTGGACGCCAGTCGCAATTACTATGGAGCTAAGTGCTGTAAGTTAATATTTATAATGCAGTCTTATTTGCAGCAGTTGGATCATGGTTTACAGATGCTGTCGATTTATCGGCCGATGTATGTATTTATATCTTGTTCTTGCCTTGAATGCTAATGTTTGCAAACACAACGTGACTTGCACTCCTTTCTCAAGCGTCCTGGTTCGAATTTAAGTTGTATCGAGGAATGAATTCCTCCATAGATTCGCCGTGAGTGATTATGAATTAATTACGTGCAACGTATTAGTTATGATTTGTGTACCAGATCAAACTACACGATGTATCTACAAGTTTTGCGTAACTCGGGGAGAAGACGGTAGTTTCACACTCGTTTGTGTACAGGTATTTGGCCTCGTTAATTGATTAAGTTTTTACATCGGGCATCGACCACGATTCTTGATCAAATTCCAAGGACCCGATTGCTTTTCTATACGCTTTCTCTTGCCGCAACTTTTATATAGAGAAGTGAACCTTTGAATTGAATCATGCGTAAGAAAAACATCGGGGCTATTGAATAAGCTCGTACATATGTCTTTAGAAATACCTTTTCGCATATTCTTTTTAGAACAAGTTGCGGATTTTATGCACTATAATATGTAATTGAAGCATAACTTGGACTCTAAAAGTGAAAGTTATTGCTTTCTAAATAAAATGCTTTTGCCACTTGTTTTACGTTAATGGATAGATAAATACCAATAAAACCACAAATCATTATTTTATTTAAGTTAATTAAAGAAACTTAGTATCAAATTAATAGAAAATCTTTTTTGAAAGTAATGGGATAATTGTTAATATTAATACAAATAGTGTGTTTAGTTTTTGTGTATTTATATACTGTTTAATAAGACCTGCAGCTTTCCTGGGGACCAATATATTCTAGATCTTCTCGGGAAACAAGCCAGGTGAAAAGACGATTAGAAATCGACGTTTCGGAATCGTACATCTCTCACATCATCATGATTTTTTGGTGTGTTATTTACGTCCTCCAACGCTGTCATATTGGATGAATGATATGGGTGAAATGATGCTCAAATGAGTCTGGGGTCCATGGAGCTTAGAGTTATTCGACATTCGTCTTTCAGGATAAGGGAAAACCGGAAAGAAAACCCTTGTCCAGGTAACTCACCCTGACCGAGATTCGAATTCGGGACCTCTTGAACGTGAGGCAGACACTCTACCATCTACGTTATCGAGGCAGTTCATCAGGATATTTATAAGAAATGTTATAAACACTAAATAGATAGAACACAAAAATCAACAAAAACAAAACACTACCAATACTGGCATCACTGAGCAAAAGACTGTTCGCAGGAAATTAAATGCCAGGTCAGGAGATGGCGTGAGTGTAGACAGCTAATTAGATCACAGAAACGTATAGATCTGTGCTTCTTAAGCCGATTGATCTCCATTTTAAGTCTGGTTTCTATCGGGAGCTGAACTGAAATTCGGCTTGTTTCCCGAGAATATCTTGAATTACATACTGTTTGTTCTTTTCAGGTAAACAAAAAATGGAGTCTCAGACAACAGCAAAGAGGATTTATGCCTAATCAGGATGCGAAAACCACAGAAAATGCTCGCGAGTGCTCATAGGTAGATCGCAGAGAAAATAATAATGAAAAGATGTACAAGGATTTGATAAACAGAGGGAGTATTCTACTTGGAGGTGATTAAAGTTAAGGCTAATGGAAGCCTTGAAACACGGTCACTGCGGTAAGAGAGCAGCAACGTATAAAGCACACATAATATAATAAATGTCCAGAAGGAACATTAACGAAAGCATACAACCCAATACTCTCTAACGCAAAACTAAATCCTTCAAATACGTTTAAGAATTACAATTAATGAAATTAGGGAAAAGTATGTTGGAAATTCAATAAAGAATAGACAAGAGAGGAAAAACCATGAACTAAACCTAGTAGTTCAAGAGATTCGAGTTGAAGGCTTATTGAATTTGATCTACGAGTGCTACTGTCTGAGTCATTTTAATTGGTAATTATCAGGTGATATAGAGTATGAATTATTTACACGCACTGTATAGGTTGCGAAGGCAGGTTACGCTGCTGACGCCTTTGTGGCTTTCTTCGTCGGCCACAATTAACACTGAACCAGTCTATATCTGAACATTACTCTGGTTTATCTGTGCTCACTTGGTCTTGCTGGACTGAACTACAGGAAGTACACATCTACCTATAAAGAGCATTCCACTAACCAAATTGAAGCATAAAAACTCTTATTAATATACAGAAAGAACAAGCGATATACAGTTTATTTGGGTACAAGAAATTTCCTTTATTAGTTGTAAAATGTTTCTGCAATTCGTACCTGAAGTTAAGTTGAAACTGGACTTTGATATTATGAGCCATCAACGTTTATCTTCCCCAGAAGTTGTTAATTAGCGACTTAATTTTTACTACCTGAAAATGTATTTATCTATTATTTTAACCATATTTCGGTAACACTGCCAGGTATTACAGTTAAAGTAATAATAGAAAAAGTTATAACCCTTAATATATAAAACTGTAGTAAAACACTCTTGCTATTGAAAGAAAAGACAGTCTTAAACTTTCAGACATATGATTAGGTCATTCTTGTGAGGGATATAAACTTGCAACATTAAGTGTTTTGAAGATAGCGAAATTAATGATGCGGAAATCTCTCCAGAGTGGATGCAGAATGTATTGAAGATACCTTAAAACACTTACGTGATTCAGATAGAACGTACTCAAATATGTTCAGTCCTTGCTTATTGGTCGATGTCTCAATTATACATACCTATCGATAAAAGAGTTTTCAAATATGTTTAAATCTTCCAGCCTAACCAGCTACGTATCTCGCTATGGAAGAAGGCCTAAAGAGCGCCATAGAATTAACAATCAATAACCTACTGCAATCACAAGTATACTACTAGAAGCTCAATCGACTAAACCCTAAAACTAAATGCCTTATACACAAGGCATATACCAGCAACACAAGGGCCAAGAGGGAGACTAATGCACGGTACCTCGTGCTACTACAAACCAAGCCTAGGCAAAATTTTAAGTTAACACCAAGAACAGGATACATTGATAATAAACTTTGAACGGATCTTCGTAATAGTCATATACGTGGGGCCGCAGGAGATCTTCTTCATTGAGGACCCCCAAATGAAGTGAGAGCTACCATCCACAGACGCTTACGAAAAATTAATACAGGGCAGAGTGAAGAAGAGGAAAGAAATCTGTCTCGAGTTCTGCTAGGACATGGATAGACACTAACCAAGACCCGCGACACTTTTTCAACTCAATGGCGGTACATGGGCATCACCACACACTATGCAACACTAGATACTTCCATGACCTAGACGAAATGCAATCGATGCCATGTAATCACATGTAAAAACTGAGGATTGTCCATCATGAAGTTTTGTAAAAGTGAGAGATGACAGTAGACATGATAACAAAAGTTTGTTAACGTTATGAAAGATTTGTTCGATGTATATTTATTATTAAATGTGTTTCAATTATTATGAGAAACAAATTAGCTTATTTTTAAATAAATAAACGGTATTTTTACCTCTGCACTTTGATTATTGTAAAGAAAAATCAGCCACTGAGGTTTCGGATTAATAAATTCACTATGTGCCTGTTTGATTTAAGTTACCGAAAGAATTGATCGTATGCTGAACATTCAGCTATTCATAATTATCTTAATCAATTGAGATTCAAATCTGTAGAACATCTAAACCAATTAATAACATCGAAACTTTTGGAATTAAACTGTTTAATCCTTTGTCTGACAATGCTAGAAGTATATCACATATTTCTGTCAAAAATAATCTTCATACTTTTATAATTAATATGTATTAACATATTATAATATAGATTAACCTGTCAATAACGATTTAAACATTTAAAGTTTTATAAATTTAATAAAAAAATGTTCAGAGATAATCTAATCAGCTTTAAAGCAGTTTACATGTATTTATATGCTTATTTGTGTACATATGTAGATTAGACCTTGCAGACAACTATGCTGCACCTTTTATGTAGTTTTGAGTTGTAGTTTATGAGAAAACAGGACATTCTACTCATTCATTATTAACATGTATCAGCCATAATGTACCTAATTTTAACAGGACTGATTAAATTTAGTTTATACTATAATAAGCTGTTGTACCTAAAGAAGTGCTGAATAAAAAACTGCAATTACAGGCTTCAGTGGACTTTCCGATATCGCGAGTGTAGCTCTGCGGTCTCATGCAAAAACCCGTGTTTCAACGGTTAGTTAAACCTGGGAAGAGAGCGAAATAAGAACATCATTATTCGAGACATGGGAACCATGTTATTAATTGCTATTATCACACTAGATGTGCTCAATGTTACTAAAAAACATTGCTTTTTTCTTTCATTATTAAAAGTGGCGATTTGCAGATGTAGCAATTTTTCTCTGCGCCTGTATCTTCATCTCATTCTATTATCGTTTTTATCAAGCAAGGTTCTTCATGCAGAAAGTATATATTTATAGGCCACTAATCGAATGTGGTAACATGGAACATTAATTTTCTAGGTTAGGATAACAAATGTCATTTGTAGTCCAGTAGTTTAAATTGAACAAAAACCATTACATTAAAAAGTAATTTCTACTGGGCTATAACTATTAATAACATCCTGTTGTTTCTTTTGCGCTACTTACTCTTCGTCCTGTATGCCGAACCTATGTAAAACC
>CM060955.1:50580470-50651267 GCA_030765055.1 Mantis religiosa
CTGCTCTGTTAGTTGAAACAGTTCTACTTGGAGCACAATACATCTACACAGCTAAAGATTATTTGCCTAAGAATAATAGTTCACGTACCTGCAAGATGATGCCTGTGTCACTAACATAACTCTGGCGGATATGTTTTAAAAGAAAATGGTAGTTGTAATTCTACTTAACACACTGAATGTTACAAAAACTAGCCAGAGAACACTAAAATGGGTATAATGTGCAGTTGTTTTTTTGGTAAGTTCCAATGGTAACGTTACCTATAAGCAAATCTGGTTCTTATTTCAAATATTTGCGACGTGATATTAGTTTTAATGCAGAAAGGGGAATTAATTTTAAAATAAATTCCAGATAGTAAATAAAATTATAAAGAGAAACTTTAAAAACGAAATAACAAAAAATGAAGCTCCACCAAGCTTTGACAACATACGAGTGTGAAATTTGGGTTCCGAAACCAGAAAGCCCGAATTCAGACAGTGTAAATACAATAGGATAAGTATGAAAAAATAAGAGAGGGGCCAAAAGAAGAAACGTTATATGATAAGAATATCAAACTGTAAGTAAAATGGATTGAATATACAAACAGAGATCGAGTAAGGAGGGATAATCACTACTAGCGACGAAGTATCAAACAAGTGGACGAGGAAACATTGGACGTCGTAGGAAGTATAGACGGATCATTTGTATGTTGAAACGGGCAATTGTCTTATCCTTGAAGTGATAATGATTTTTTTTTTCTTAATTTACGTCCTCCAACATTTAGTCATATCGGACGATGAATGAAATGGGTGAAATGATGCTCAGTGCGTCCGGGGCCCATGGAGCTTAGAGTTAGCCGACATTCGACTTTCAGGATAAGGGAAAACCCCGGGTAAAAAACCTTATACAGGTAACTCACCCTGACCGAGAATCGAACTCGGGACCTCTTGGGTGATAGTGAAGATGTTGTACTCCATCTCAAAACTTAATATACAGATTTCACCAGAAACCTAAAAGGTATTTTTTCGAAGAAGATTCATTCACACAAACAACATAATATCTTCTCGCTTCAAACCGTAAAAGACAGAGAGAAAACTGTGTACGCTTACCAAAGCAAAAAAAAAAAAAAAAAAAAAAAAAAAAAAAAAAAAAGGAAAAAAAATAAATAAACTGCAGCCGAACAGCATTATGGAAAGGCCTGTCGGTATTACTTCATAGTGCTGCTACCTTTATTTCTTACTATGCTTCCTCCCTTTCTGTATTAAAATCCAATTTTGTGTATTACCTAGCATTACTGGAATTATATTTTCAATGTGTACCTCTTGGTTCAGCTTTCCAGTACATTTTTGTCTAATTTCCCTCCATTTAAAACATTTTAAAACGGTGTATTCCGGTGTATCTCTTTCCCCATAATACCAGCAATTTTCGTTTGTTGCTAATCCTATTTTATATAAATATCCTTTAAAATTTCCGTGCCCTGACAAAAATTGGGTCAAATAAAAATCTACTTCACCATGTTTTCTATTAATCTATGGCTAATATTTAGGATGAGCTTTTTGGTACATTGAGCAACCGTTACTTCTGCCTCCCATTAGTTTTGTCATTTTTCTAGGGTGCTTTCCCTAATACATTTCTTTTCAGTCATATTAGCATTACCGTATACATTCACTGGCAGCTAAGTGTATAGGTATAGCACCTATTACCTGAAATGCTCTAGTTGAAACCGTTCTATAGGCACTGACTATTCTTATAATCTTTCGTTCTACTCTTTCTATAATTCTTCTGCATGTTGGTTTCTCCAACCAGGTGAATCAAAACGTCACACAGTATAAAATTATGGAGTTAACCACGCTTCCCAACGCTTTTCTTTTCCTTGGTTTTTTGGTATAAGTAGTCCAAGTGCCGCAGCTGCCTTCTCCACTTTTCCTGTCACATATCTAATATGTGCACACATGTTCATATTGTGTCCAATGATAATATCCAAATAATTCACCTGCTTTTTAGATTTTATTACTTGGCCGCGAAACTTTATGTTTACTTCCTTGATTGTCCTTCTGCCCTCGAAAATGACCATCTCCGGTATTTCATGTTATTATTTGGAGTTTGATAATGCTTTTATAATTTCTTTAAGTCTCTCAACATTCAGTTGGTTTTGGGGATGCGATGAAAACATTACTATGGAGTTTTAAGACAGTTATAAATAGACAAGCTTATTAAACATTTGCTTATAGCTTTGCTTCCAGTATCTACTTTAGACTTACATCGCAATTTGTAATTCCTATATGCAAACATTTATCACGATTTAAGGAAGAGAAAAAGCTTTTCCAATTCAATAAAATTTAATAAAAGGTCAATAATAAGAAGTGTACTAGAGAAATTCACAAATTTTTCTCCGTATACGGCGTTTTATGTCAATAATTTTTATTTAGATAGCTAAAACTGAAAAAGTTGAAATGGGAATTCAAGTGGCAAGTTAAAAGATTCAAGATGCACCTTCTGATTTCTCTAAGGGGAGATGAAGTGTGCAGGATGACACAGAACACGTTTAATGTCATCAAGTATTTGTTATGAAGCTTTACAATTGCGAGACAGTCATTTTCAGTAATTAGCCATATGAATACCTTTTTCCGTTTAAAATATAATTCATCAGTACGTCAGTGGTAGCTTCACAGTTCACTCAAGTGAAGAGTTCATTTTGAAGGTTCATACACGAGTCAGTGAGTGGAGAAAGTCTTATGAGCATTACATACGAAAGGGTTTATGACACAGTAAGCGACTGAAGTAGCAGTGCAGTTGTTGTGGGGGTGGAGAGAGAGAGAGGCAATTGCATATTCTCGGCCAGGTCGGTTTAGAAAGCGCACTGTGTTCCCACGCTTCAGCTCGTCTTAACGATATGCCTAAAATGGAAACTTTGCAGTAGGTACCAACTTTAACACATATCATGCTTCTGTTATGTAATCGTCATATGCCAAGAAGTAATGAACGAAAACCAGTTCTGACATCAATTTGTTATTTCCTCTTCCAAGTGGTCCTCTTCTTGGCTTCTTGTCCCGCTGGAGGACACGGCACCCCAGTGGCGCGGAAATGACGTCGCGTCCGTTCCCCCGCCGTTCTGTTCACCCATTCATTGTGAACGAATTAAGTGCGGTTTGAAAGGTTACACACGAGACGTACTGTCATATACTTGACTTTTAAAATGTTAAAGAAATATACTGAATATACTGAAATAGTATGCAATACTTGATTATAAATACTGTGTACGAATAGTTCTATGAATGACTAATTTTGGGACCCACTTAGTGGATTTTTGCGAATACCTTTGTCGTAGTAGATTTCTAATTAAAATTTAAATTTGGAAATTGAATAACAAGAAGCAGTGTAACTACCAACAATCTGCTGTAATCAAAGATTTTTCAACAGGATAAGGCTTCTTTTGTTCCATTTATACCCTGTCGACAGTCACATTGATGACCTTTACTTTAGAACATGTTGCCTCTAGGCAACGGTGTTAATTCGTTTGTTTGGCTTTTACATGTTTTGTATATGGTTACCCACATACATTCACACTCTCACTCATACTTCCAAGATCCGGAGCGGGTAGTGATTAAAGAGAAAAGGAGAAATATTCATAGTCCACAGGAGAAACCTGTACTCCCGTATGCCAGTCAGGTGCTCTACCGAATGAGCTATGAGATCAGCCAATGTTGTACTTTCATTTTTATGATATTTAGCTATATCCAGCATCAGTTACATTATTATATTTTCGACTGTTCCTGAGAGATTTTATCTATAGCCTCACGTTGCTATTTGATTATTTTATGTTTTATAAGGTACCTTTTCTACGGAAATAGTCCTTGGACTACTTAGTAGATTTTAAATATAAATTACCCACCCACACACCCCCACCCTCCACACACACCTTTTTTCTTAAAATTTCTTTTTGTACTCAAAGTTGGTGTAAAAATGCGCATTTCTTTTGAAGTCTCGTTATGAAATGTTTGGGAAATACAAAACTTCCTTTTCGTTAGGAAAAACAGTAAGTAAGGGATTGAGTAATATTAGTACAGATGAATGTTTGTCGTTCCTAAGAGATCTTGGCAACAGCAGTGTTCGATAACACTAAAAGAACGAGCTATGCTGAAAGGTTAAACGATGATAAATTCCATTATAAAATTCTTGTTAATTCTAGTATCTAGTGATGATTAGATTAGCATATTAACTAGATCCTGGCCAAAATAATAGACCCACCAAATGAAGAATTATTGCCCGCAGTCAACAAGCCCAACTTCTTATACCTTATGTCTAATTATCTTCGTTTTTTCTTCCCGTTTTTCTTTTCTTTTTGTTATCCTTTCACTTTTCAGCACTACAGCATCTTAATAGGACTTCTGAAGCAGCCGTATCAATTTTGAAGTAAGCTGCATGATGTAGAACAGTCATATCTTAATTGAGGTTAACTGCATCTGGATTATTGTGGTCATTATCATCATACCTGGATATTCTGGATGTTCCACTCATTCAAATACATGTCAAACCCGTAAGTCAAATCTATTTTTTCTGAATCTTTTGCATTACACATACAAACACACATTCACACACATAAAACTTTCACTTGCAATACTATTTAAGAAATATAATTTATCAGTATGTGAAAACGCCTTCAAAATGAATAATTAAGACTTGGTTTCCACCTCGGTAGCGTAGATGCTAGTGTGCGTGCTTCACGTTTAAGAGCTCCTGAGCTCGAATCTCGTTCAGGATGAGTTATCTGGATAAGGTTTACTCTGGGTTTTTTCCTTATTTTCAAAGATAAATGTCGGGTAACCCTAAGCTCTATGAACCTTGGCCTCATTTGAGCATCACTTTACCCATTTCATTCATCATCCTATATGACTTAACTTTGGAGGATGTATCAGTTTTAAAGAGTTACATCCAAGATGTACAATAAATGCTTAGCTGTTTACATCGCTGGTTGAATTTTTTAGTACCGAGTTCATGGAAAAGAGAGAAGAATCATACATTTTCAGATAATTTCATAAGTGAAACATTAAGATAGTTTTAACAAAGTATCACTGGTACACACAACTATAGATATTTAAGGCAGAACACAGTGGTGCCAAAAGTGCTACTATTGTATCTTATATATTTTAATGAGATTTGGTTATTTCCTGTAGTAGATTTATGTGAACTTCCTACAGAATTTAAAGAACTTGTATGTATCAAAGTTAGTTACGTAGTGAAATAGTTTTTAGAGTATATCAAGTCCCAGCATGCCCTTGTGTCGGTATAACAAATATCTAATACTATCAAGAAAGTTGACTCAAACGGTAGTATTATGGCTCGAATTTTGTGTAACAGGTGCAAATTATATACGATAATTATAACACATACACACACCACAGCACCCGACATTTTTTTCATAGTTTCCCCCACTGACCAGTTAAAACCCTATTGAAACCACGACCCAAAGTTTGATCTGAAGAGCAAACCGAATAGAAATGAAAACGTATATGATATAGGAATTTAGGTGAATCTCATCCGGCACCACAAAGACTACGTGAGCAGCCAGAAATCCCCGTCCCTCCCAAAAAGCTTTTGTCTAATCCCAAAACAGATGGTAGAAGAAGGCGACTATGTACGTAACCACGGCTATTTGTCTAGCATACATTAACTCAAAGTGAACTACCAAATCTACAGAAACTTTCGTGAAATGACCAATAAAGTGGCGTTAGCAGTTTAGTAACTTCAACAAAAGTTAAAATACAATATCTTTCATCAATCTTTTTATCGTAAATTCAAAATTTAGGCTAAGCTTCAATGAATTTATGCGAGCATACCACAATGGTCATCAAATCTAAACCTGATTCGGACAGTAGTTTACGACTCTACAAGGAAAATAACACTGAAGAAGAGTTCAACTCTACAACCATCAGCAAAAATACAATAAAAAGGTTTACATGCCTAGGTAACTTTATCAAGAACTCCGCAGCATACGTAATAAATACGTGTTTAGGAACCCCGTCATGTCCCATGTAGAGAAGAATAACAACCCTAGAGCTATAGCTACACCTTTAAAGAGACCTTCGTATTTCACAAATGTTAGTTTTCCTTGAAAAGGATCAAACTCTTTAACAAGATATATATCAAACAAAAATATGCAATATAAAATAGGTTATTCAGCTTTAGCTCTGTTTAAAGGATTAGCCCCGTAAAATGCCTTTGTAATTATTTTAAGTATTTTCTGTATCATTCTAATCAGTGGAATGCATAGTATTTATTATTGTCATTATTATTTACTGTTACTACTACTACTACTACTACTACTACTACTACTACTACTACTACTACTACTACTAATACTACTACTACTACTATTACTACTACTACCACTATTACTACTACAGCTTCCTTTTCCTAAGCTTGAATGTAACCGTTACCTACAGTTTATTCGAATTCTACTGGTAGAGTAACTAGCAAAGAGATAAGTGGGAAATCACATGGCTTTCTCTATCCATTACCGCTTCATAGATGGGAACCATGTTGTATAGCTGAATTCTTCCCCGCCTCGGTAGCGTGGTGGTAGAGTGTCTACCTCACGTTCAAGAGGTGACGAGTTCGAATCTAGGTCAGGGTGAGTTACCTGGATAAGGTTTTCTCCGGGGTTTTCCATTATCCTGAAAGACGAATGTCTGGTTGCTCTAAACTCTATGGACCCTGGGCACATTTGGGCATCATATCATTTCACCAATTCCATTCATCGTCCGATATGACTTAATGTTGGCGGACGTAAATTAAAATAAAGAAAAGTTGGTGAATTAATTTGCCTAGAAATTATTTTAGCGATACAATACAGATTTAATTGCATTCGAAATGGGATAATTATTATTCAATTTTGTCATCAATGATATTAGATGCCTAAAAAGAAGGAAAACTCCTGTACTTTCAAATATGCAGTGTACAGAGTTAGGTGGAAAAATTTTAAACATGGAAAAGCCGGTATTCCGGAAATAAATGTTGATAAAGCGTACACTTTAATATAATATTTTTTAAAGTAACTGTTGTCTAACTCTGTTGAATTTGAAGTTTGATGCGAATTAAGAAGATTTCAAAAGTTATTCACCGAAATTTCAGAATACTGATTTCTTTTGAGAACCTTAAAAATTTGATATTTTAATACATGTTCAAAGGACCATATTTGTAAAATAAAATGTAGCAAATAATACTCCATATAAAGTGTTTATAAAGACAATTCAATAAAATTCTTTATCTTGCGTCATTAATAGATATCCTGTTTGAAAACTTGATAAATACTAAGGTTACCAAATAAATACCAAATAAATTTCAGGCTCTATCTAACGGAATTTCATATTTATTTTGGTGTTACACTTCTCACAGAAAGGAATTAAAGGTCTTTTATTTTAATTATGATTTTTAAGATAATAAACAACAGTGGAGAGAACATTTAGAAAGACTTCCAGATACAATATTGACAAAACAAGTATTATAAATTCAGTAGAAACAGGTCAGCGGGTAGAAGTAGATGATGGCTGGAAGATATCTGAAGACGGAGTAGGCAAGCTATTGCCCATACCTTGAAGTGAAGAAGAAGACAGTCAGTAAGTATGATAGCCATACTTAGCTGTTGCGTAAGTGAAAGTAAACGGTGTTAATGGTTTAAAATCTGGTAGAGGTCTCTTTTGGTCAAAATACTCAGTTTAGACTATTCAATTATCGGGCACGACCGCGCAGCTGGAAGCCCGTAAGCAACGGTTTGAGGATCAGAGGTTTACTAGTCAGAGAGATTCCATGATGAGTGATCAGCCCAACGTCGGAAGTGATACTTGTAAAGGGATAAGAAAATATAAAACCTTTTCTTTTTATTACTGGTGCTGAGCTTCATATAATGCCTCACCGTGTTCGTATTTATGTATGCTCTGTCTGCCACCATATCTCGAAACTGCTATTCAGAAACTAAAAGGCCAGTTCCACCAGTCACATTATATGCCTTGTCATTTGTAACAACTGGTCATGACCCTTCTGGCTAAATTCCTGTGATTTGGTTTCCTACAAGTAATTCCTAAAATTGAATGACAGTTACTGTTTATTTTGTCTTCGTTTTAGTTCCTCGCTCAGTCACTTTTTGAACGGCTGAATTTTGCTGCAGATTACGCATTTATTAGAATATACATACATACGAAAATATATAAGGAAATAATTTTTTATTTTAAAATTGACACACTACAACAGACTTCGACATATCTGTTAGAGCGCATCCTTAGCCGCGTAGGTATTTATGTAGCATATGTGTGTATGTCATATACATTTAATCTTAATGTAGCTGTTATAATGGAAGATGTCATAGGATATTTACACAAACCTCAAATTAGGCATATATTTTCCATAATATTCTCATTCTTATGTTTAATCAAAAGCGTTAGACTTATCTTAAGAAAATAAAAATATTAATATTTTCCATGCAAAGGGTTGTGTGAATATTTCCTCTGAAGAACTTAAATTAATTCTTTATATAGGTATTAACAATGTTTAGTACGATGTCTGCCTCGCGTTCACGAGATCCCGAGTTCGAATCTCGGGCAGGTTGATTTATCTCAATAAGGATTTCTTTTTCCCATGTGATTTCCTATTATTCTGAAAGATGAAAGTCAGGCAACTCTAACCTCTATGGACCCTGGACTGAATTAAGCACCATTTAACTCTGGACTGGACGGAACCAGTAGTTCCATGGTTCAAATCCCGGCCGTGGCATTGAATATTTCATGTAGACTCTATCAATCCAATACCATAGCCTGTATACGGCAAGTGTGAAGAAATGATTAATTTCCATCAATTAACTTAAATAACTTATGAAGCCTGGGACTCGAAGTACTTACAATAGTAAGTCGCCACAAAACGGTGTATCTCGGATGCAAGAGTCACTAGTAGTTTACCGGAGAAATACATGCGTCAATTGGAGAATTTAATGTCGTGACGGTAAATTGGTCATGGTGGCTCAATGGGTAAGAGTGACTAGACGGTAACCAGTAGATCCGTGGTTCAAATTTCGGCCATGTCATTGAATTTTTAATGTCGAATTTATCAGTCCAATATCTTAGTCTGTATACGGCTAGTGTAAAGAAGTAATTAATTCTATAAATCATTTAACTTCTCTTATCCATCGTCCGATATGATAAACGTTGGAGGACGTAGATTAAAAAAAATCACATAGTTCCCCTTGTGTTTTACTTTACTTTATGAACAATTGATATGGGGCATTCCAAAATAGTTGAAGAGAGTGAATGGGAATAGCTTTTTACAGTATACCTACCCTCTACATGGTGAACATTTTGAGAATAATGATTTTTTTTTTTCAAAAACGGATCTAACGATTTTGATTAAAATTCCATGTAATTAAACATATTTTAATAAAAATGGAATATATATTAAATTTTCTGGAGATAGCCTTTGAAGGCCTTTTAATTCTACATAGATCAGCTTTGCATAGCTCCAAACTGTAAGAGAAAACAAAATTGTATTTAAAAGATGAGATTTTGATATAGCACACATTTTATAACAAATATATGTTTTTGTTGAGAAAACCACTTTCGGGATGTCGTAATATTTTTTAATTCTTAGCTGTGTAAATAGAATAGAATTTCAAACCGTCACATAATAATCAGCTCTTAAGATATTCGACTATCGCTACATTATTCACTTACTTTCCTTGTACCTACAAGGAAACATGCAATAAGGGAATTTCTACAAGTGTACAATTGATTAACAAGAAGCAGATATCTAAGCTTTAGCAAGAAATGTTTTTGCAAAGCTAGTTATATGATTTATGTAACATCAAATTTTGTAAAGGAAAAATTTGGCAAATCTACACACGAGCTTAAGCTAATTTAGCACGTCCATAAAGTACTTAAGTATACATGGAGTATATGTGTTCCTTAGGAGAAATTTCGTGTGGTTACCACGTCAAAGGAAGGGAGGACTGCAATAAGATTAATTACAATATGTCCTTTCACAGGGAGGTGTGATAGAAAGGACTGAGCGCCATAGGCAAGACAGTGCGGTCGATCACCTCGTTAAGACACGGTAGCATCTTCCCCATTACTCACAAGATGCTGCAGCTTTCTCTGTAGTCATCTTCACTTTCACTTGCCAGGGCAATAAATTCCGAGCATTTGCATTAGCTCTCTCCGCCATGTGCCTTATGTGTTGCAGCTTCCTCGTCGTGCATTCTCTATGAGAAGCAGGTTTCCCTAATTACGAGATACATGTTATGTCTCAACAAAATAAACAATATTTATGTGCTATTTGGAGTATCTGAATATGGGCAAACAATCGTATCTCGAGCTTACAGCCATAAAGTTTAATACAGGGGCTCCCGCAATAGGGACAGAACATTGCAAGGCAGTCATTCTTCCTTTAATGATTCTATTGTGACACCTGGGAGGTAGGGATGAGTAGAGATACTTTGTGCGACCAGATACGCATGGAGAGATGTCTAAACATCTAGAGGGCCCCTAACATTTTCATTTCTAACCCATCCGGCATACAAATAAGCGGTAAGACTCTCATGCCGAAAGCATCCAGGTTGGATCTAACTGAGCGGACGCCTGAAAGAAATCTCTAAAAAGAGCAGCTCCAACGTTCAGCCGCAACACGCCGACCACCGTCACCGTTCCGGCAACCGTGAAACAGATGACAACAAAGGAAATGTTGCATACAAGAAATGAGAGACAGAAAAATGGTGGTAGGTTAATTTAGAGCATTACAAGTACAAAAGTTCACACTACTTATTGTCTCTATTAAATGATTTTTTCCCGAAGTGAAAGTTCAAGGTTCAAATCCCGACATGTTATCCTATTTTGGTCCCAAATAACTAGACAGATCTTTTTTTTATTTACTTCCTTTTCTCACTCACTTTTCACAACAGAACCTATTGGAACTATCACCTGCACAAACCGCGTGTGCCCAATTGAAATATTTGCAGCACCCTATCCATGTTTCTCCCTCTCCGTCCTCCGAAAAAAGCCTGCACAACACAGGCATCATCATCATCATCATCATCATCATCATCATCATCATCATCATCATCATCATCATCATCATCATCATCGTCGTCGTGGTCACTCTCGTTTCCCCACTCCTCTTCCAATTCCAGAGCCATAAAGTCGTCTTGGTCTTTGGAAGACGAAGATTCAGCTGTGCACTTCCTTCCTTTTCTGGTTGTCTTTATTGCTTTGGTTTACAATGCTAAGGTCCTTTTGGCATTTCGCGGAGTCCTTTGACAACTTTCAGTGAGCTGAGATTTGTATGGCAAGCTTGTAATTACAAAAGATGTCCTAGCTCGAGATGAATTGGCTTGTCCTAATGGACTTGCCTTCTGCTGCAGTGTTGGGATTGGACTGATGTCTGCCGCCAGGATCAATCTCCTCTGGGAAGCAGGTAGATGTATCACTTGTGGCACACTTTTAGGTTCAGAAACTTCGTGTTCTTTGCACGTTTCATTTTCATGGATTGCAAAATCTTGTGGCCTGAAAATGTAGGGTTTGAATGGATATATTCCCGTTTTGCAGAACCCACTACTAGCTGTTTCTACTGTGGCTGCACGTAGATAGGCTTTTCCAAAAGGATTCCCTATCTGCTAAACTGTAACCGTTCGACTAATAAGATTTTTCAGCACTGTTTGAATTTCCTGGCAGTAGAAGGTCTTCAGCGGCCCCATATACCCCTAATAAAGCTCTCCATGGTACCCGATAATAGGGAACTAGCCGTTGTAATTTATTAGTTCTTCCGACTTCTTCTGTAATTGGACTAAGCCAAAGGACTGGATATAGAAAGATAGTTTGATTTTAATACTATAACTTCAGCAAATGTGTGTTTGAAACAATAAATACCCTATTATATCTGTAAACACAGATGTCAACAGCAGTAAATAACTTCAAGGAGCAAACTTCTTTCATCAGCTACCCGTGACACGATCTCAAGCAGGTATACTATGACGTAGCCCCAGGATGCTTAGTCGCCAAAACTGTCTTAGTCCATCACATTTCTAGCAGGGTTCAGCACAATGCAGCTGAGATACCACGGTACCCCAAATTAACCACCGACCCATATTAGGCTACTTTCCCCTAAAAGATAAACCACCCCACGATACCCTACCAATCCGTCGAAACCACGGAAAATAATTATGCTTTAGGGAATGCGAACGCAAGGAATAGATCCCGCGACCTGCCGAATGCGAGCCATATGTTTTCATGCAGGCAACTCGCTCGGTGTATTACTATATTGTGTTCAAAACACAAGGTAGTCAACATATTTTGTCTATCCATTATAATGTTAATTCTATTATCACACAAGTTGGAGCATTGGTAAATGACTACGTGACGCCAGAAATAAACTACGTGATATAACCTAAGAAGCTACATCAATAACTTGATAAATCGATATATAGAAAAATGCAAGTGAGTGAATAGTTCATTCAGCCATGTAAATTGGTGTAAATCCTTCAAGCTCACATTTAATTTCTGTGGCATCTGCCTGTATTAGCTAAGAGGAAATACTATATTTCACGTGAATTTCGGTATCAAGATTCATGTGTTTTCTTTGAATTCAGGGAAGCATTTAAGTTGCCTTACCGGTGCCTACCGTACATGGTGCACCGGAAACTTCGATACCAAGATTTTATGCATTCTATTGAAAAGTTTTATAACGAGATTTCATTAACAATAAAAGCATTCTTTCTGCAAACAAATATAAAGTATCCGCTGTGAATCCCTTTATCAGCATCCCATCTTAATGACGTGAAAGAGAATGTTCATACAACTTATTTTTACCTTTGTATATTAACAGTTCGCACTTAGAACAAGGTCCTATCAATTTTCCTGCAGAATCGTACTGGAACCTTTGTTTATTACTGTACAAATCTATTATCCACAATGATATTTACAGAGAAAATCCACTTAAACATGTGTATGCATTTTTATATGATTTTGAGAAAACGGGTAAATTTAAATTTTAAAGATCTGTTATGCCGCACGCACATGACTTTCTCCCTTCTTGTAATACTATCCTTACAAATTATTATTCCTCTATCTATTTCGTGCTAACGGAAATAAACGTTATTGCCAATTGTTTTGTAAATGCAAGTAGGATATGGGACTACAGTAAGCTTTAAGCGATATTTAACTCTTTAAAGAACTTATCGCTATGAGATGCCCTTGAAATTCCATTCTCTTTGCAGGTCCAAGACTTAAAAATGAATAACGGCTTCCTATTTGAGGAAAATTATGTGTAAATTCAGAGAAATAACAGGGGATACATAAAGGATCGTACATGCCACAAACATTGTATTAGATATATTGTTTTAACGAGAAATACTTTTTTGTGCAGTACGACGTTGTCTATTTGTTACGGTTTCTAAATTATGCAAAATCATCCAGAACGTTGGCGACCTCTGAAGCCGTTATCAGAGCATTTAAGATATACATTTGAATTGTTATGAAAATACCTTAAAGTTTTGCTCATTGCAAGAAAATTGTTAGAGTCACTTTTGAGTAAATAAAAATTATGAAAAGCTTTCTGTGTAAAGGAAATCAGGGGTAGGGAGATTTTCTTGAATATCTTTGTATCACATCGTTGGAAAATGCTAAACTTAAATATCAAGTTTACTATTTAACTAGCTTTTCGTTTTGAGTTTTACTGTTCACAGACAGACTTACACACACATAGGGAGACTTTCCTAAGAATGCTTACTGTTAAATTCAGGGATCTCAAAACATTTTTTTTCACACTAAAATCCCTATATCGGATTTGTAGGAGGAATGGAATGCTTTCCCTATTTACTGTAAGTATAAGTAGATAAAGTAAAAATAATATCTTAAACTACTCCTACCATATCTTCAATACCTGATGTAGAAACCTGCGCGTTTATATGACAGGAGTTGGTAAAATTTATAGGACATCATACAACTCAAAAATTAACTAATTCTTATTTTCAGTAACGAAGAACTGCCGCATTTTTAAAAATTTGTGCGATTGAACTATTGGCAGAAATTTATTAGGTCAAAACTTAAAAAAAGAGCACCTTACTTATATTTGCAAGCCTTTGTGTACAAATTGATGCACTTTGACCAATTTGGACAAAATTTAGGACACTTACGCTTAAAATTCGGTTGCAAATTATGGTTACTCACAAATAGTTTGATCGCTTTGTGCTGTATATAATCTACGTTCTACTTTCTTTTTTCTTCCTTTTTTCCCTGTATCTCTAAAAAAATGACAACTGGAATTTCAAAATATATTATTCCATGTAGGTGCGAAAACATTTAAATGAATAAGAATGAAAGCAATACTTAATTGTGGCTGGCCCCATAGCTCAGTCGGTAGAGCATCTGCCTGCCGTGTTAGGAGTCCTGGCTTCGATTCCCGGCGGCGAGGGTGGGGATTTTTCTCCGACCAAAATAATTCCTCATCTTCCCCAGAATCTGGATGTATGAATGAGAGTGCGAAAGGCTGTGTGATCTAATGATTAAAACCCAATGGATACTAGTTAACACCTTCGATATGTTCCAAAGGAGAACGGCCGCCGATATGACCATTGCAGTTAAACGCGGGATATAAATGGAACATTAAAATAAAGCATTTAATTGTATGAAAACTTTGCTTTACATAATACTTTTTACGAAAAGACCACCAAATAGCAACCTTCTTGTAATGTATTTTACCACAGCTTAAACTTCGCAGCTACAAAAGAAATATATAATGCTTTGTAAATATTCGTATCATTTAATCTGAAGTATAGAAAAATATACATTATTGTGAAAATGGTTTTAGACAAATGGATAGAGAAAATCATGTGAAGTGCAAACATAACCGAGTTTTTATTTACACCATGAAGTCACTTCTAACCAAAATTACTTCAGATATGAGAAACTGAGTGTTCTTTTCATATCTTGCAAGTAATCAAGAGAACTTTACCCATCTTGACAAGCATTCATTGTGTTTAACATAAGGTGAATTAAATAATCGCTTTTTATATTTTGTACCTTTAGAATATAAAACAGACCTTAGATTTCTTAAACGTTCAGTGATAGTTACATATAATGTTAACTTCATATTATAATACTGTGCTTGCTAAAATATAAATGCATGATTTGTAGAGCCTTCTGTATACTTACACACTTGCTTGAAATATTAATCAAACAGTGCTTCGAAATACTTTTCTCAGTCACGTTTATAATATTTATGTTTTTTTCCTTTCCTTTGAAAATTTGTAGTGCTGTTCCAAAAATACCTTATCAGGAAGCCTGCTATTAAATAAAATGTTTCGATAGGTGTTACAATTATGCAATCTCCCTTGACAGTTAAAATGATGTGTATACTGGAAGAGAGCCAATGTCCGTTTTTCCTCTTTAGTTGTCCATGACCTATGTTTTTCTAGTTGATGCAATAGTGAACCTGTCGACTAGCAGGTTTTAATGCGAGTCTTCCTTCTTGTTACTCTTATGTTAGATGTTTCTCCTAATGGCGCCTCGAGTAGTCAGACTGCTGGCCTCCGAGCAGACGACCCCGATTGGTCCCGGCCGGTGTTCATAGTCATGACAGACCTTTGGGCTCACTCCTGCGGGAATGGCCTTAAGCACACAATCAAATACATACTGAATCAACAATTCTAGTCGGTACCGCTTTTATGAATCTCAATTCATCTTATTTGGACTATATTTCAAAGTAGTACTTTCCGAAATATCCAAGAATTTTAAGGGCAGTTCATAAGTGAACGCATGCTCTAATTTTGTGTCTCTTTTACTTGATATATATATATATATATATATATATATATCACTACATGTTATTTGTTATATTTACCCAGAGTTTTTGAATCTCAACTTAACACATTACAACATCAGCATTTACATTCCTTGCTTGATCAGTTTTAGAGTTCCTAATTATATCATGCCCTGTCTCACTATATTCTTAGCAATTTAACATTTAAAATAAATTTAATTGATTTTATTTCTCATACAGCGTCCAAGTTACCGTAGTATAAAATTCCAAACTCCATAAAATGCTTCCTTTAATGCTCCGCGGAAATATTTCGTTTAACTTTACGAACAGCCTATGTTTTATTTATAAGTTAATATTGTGCCCTTATTGCGGGTGTTTGAAAATTTCATGTTATTCTTAATTTTCAATCAACTGGACTATATCAATTTTTAATAAATCCAACACTTAAAGAGTATTTGCAAACTTAATAACGTGTATTTATTGCATTTTTCGTCAATAGCAAAAATGTCTTCACTCAGAATGAAATTCGCTTAATTTTGCAAAACCGGTAATAATACATAAATGATAAGACAAAGGCTTAATTCACAAAAAAGTTGTAGAATTTTTGAGAACATAATTTATAATAAAGACAGTTTTGGTGACATTGGCCATTTCCAAGACATTTGTCACTAGTGATCTGTAATTACCAATGCTTCTTCAGTTTTTAATGCTATTTCAATTCAGTCGTTCCTCACAGTGTATTGGAAAGAATGTGGAATTTTAAGGCCAGCATACAGCGAACGGCTTTTTAAACGTTTGAGTAACGCTTTAGAGTCAAGAATGCTCCCTTGTACCACAAACGAAGCTTGTAATAAAACTATTTCTGCAAATGATCATAAAAGAGATTGAAAAAAAAAATATTTTTGAGGAGTACTATATAGAAGATACATACTAAAAAGTATACTACCTGGAAAACTCATGATTCAATATATATGATATGTTTTAATATCTAAGCAGTCCACTACCTCTTGCATTTAACAAATTTGATAAATAAAACATTTGGTACAAATTTCGTCCAGTGATGTAATCCACTTAGGTTTACGTTGTAGCAGTAAAGAGAAGCCAACTCCTATAACGCGTTGACTGGTTAATGTTAGTTATGCTACTCTAATGGAAGAGAATAGCAACACACAGTGCTCAAGTCAATGAAGGTTGCGATCAAAAATTGGATTATATAGAAGAAATATTCAGTGTGTTTTTATCTGTTCCTGGAGCACAGATGCTTGTACCTATTTCTTTGTGTACACTTTTAGCACGGTGAATATTAGCACGCCTAGTTGAATGGACTTAATACTGCGAATGACATCAATGTATACAGGGGCGGTGGTGTCAGTATTGAAATGTCAAACAGCTCCTCCCATAGAGCGCACATTCCCCCTTCTTGTGTGCTTTCAGCAACTCCCCCACTGCTATACAATAGCACTTGTCACGCTCAAAATTTCCATTGGCTTTGTGTAAGTTAAAAATGAGCAAAATAGGCAATCAGATATATATGGCTTTACGGTCAATAGTAATACATTTATGCTCTGTAAAGAGAGGGGAGAAACTAAACTCATACTTTCATTGAGGCAGTCTTCTTTATCATCCATTCTATCATTCATCAGTAACTAGTGAAGTTTTCACAAATTTAAGAACTATCTTAGTCATTGTTAAATGACTAAAATGCAGATTAAAACAGATTTAATATACCCTCTCCTTGCTAGAATCAAAGTTGATGTGGAATAATTTTTGGGAGGTCTGTGTTTTTTCATAAACTTGCCGAGCACTATGTCATGTTGCGAAAGGCAGTTGCAGTATCTACTTCTTCTGTTACTTTTTCAGCTTCTAGAAGCTTTTATATCACAATCCTACATGCCTTAATTCTTATAAAAATAGAATATATGCAATTTTTCGGTTGAATTTTTGCCATTTCAATATCTTTTTTACGTCTCCATTCATTTTTGTATGCATTTAGTTGATTTTCTCATTAGCATACTAGGCAAAAATAGCCGAAGACTCCTTTATTGTTCTCATCTAAATACATCTCAGTCTGATATATGATCCATTGTACATTGGTTTGGATTTATTAAAAATCAAAGAATGCAGTTTATTTTCATGTCTCCTCAGTTGTACCTCAAAGTTTTACCGAGTATTTTTCAATAACAAGCAAAAGTAATCTCTGATAGTGAAATTTTATAGCTCAACTTAGATTGATCAGACGACGTTTATTTAAAACATTAAAGAGGCATTAAATAATGTGCAGTAGTTGCAAAGCTACGCTGTTACTTCAAACAGCCATTAATGAACAGTTATGTAGATAACATTATATCATTATATGTACATAAAATTACTATCGATCAACAAAAACATAGTGTACAGTGTATACAGGTATTTATTTTGAAGTACAATGTTAGAAATTGAAAGCTTTTCCTCTATTCTTTCTTGAAACATTATCATATGATTGTGATTTACTGTCATTTATTTAGTCATTTAGTCATTCTTTAGTACCATATGTTTTAATCAATGCCATTAAGTACAATACATTCACATATATTGCATTTATACTGTTAAGTGCACAGGATCTACCCAAAAGTCCAAAGACGTTAAAGTCCAAGGACACTGGCCTCCTTCAACCCGGCAGCGATGGCTAACTCCAGGGGTCTTTCCATAGGGCAATACTTGATTTCTTAAAAAAGGCCTCCGTTGACAACAACGTCAAGACGGGCTGGAAGTGGATACGCCACTTACGCGCGTCAACCCCGCAAGGAAGACTACCGAAAAACATCGGTGGGTTCGCCTGGTGATCTAGCACACCTTCTATTAGCTCTGCAGGAAACTACCCGGGACTTATTAGGCAACCCTCTACCACCTCCGGGCGGCCGTAGCCTGGCCGGAGGTACACAATTCCCCTTGGGTGTCGCGAACACACTGCCCCCTCCAGTACAACCCAATCCGAACAACTCCCCGACGGGAGGGGCCCGGCAGTTCCACTTGAGGTTCCTCTAGTTACGTCAGAGGTACCACGAGTGTTAAGGGTCCGCAGCGCCCGCACCACAGCAGCTGAAGGGGACGGATTCCCTCCCCTATGGGAATGCATTTATACAGTTAATGCCAGAGGTTCTACTCCCATTAGTCCTGGAACCGTAGGACCATGGACCCGGGCCCCGTTCGACCAGGGAGTTACCGAGCTGTCCCAAAAGGGTGCCCGGCGCCTCCGTGGGGCTTTCCATAGGACTTGCCTAGAGACTAACAAGGGCCCCCCCATCTGGTCCTGTGGACTTAAGACGGGATGGAAGTGGACACGCCACTTACACGCACCAACTCCAAAATGGGAAGGCTACCGATATGAACTCGATGGGGCCGCTAGGTATTCTAGCACACCGTCTACTAGCTATGCTGGCTAGTACACGGGAATATTAATGGCTTCTGTCAACCCCATCCGGAGACGTATGCGATCTCCCACAGGTATCGGGAACTACTGCTCCCTCGAGTCCAACCCAATCCGAACACATCCCTATTAGCGAGGGGCTCGAATATTCGGCCCGATGTTCTTCTAGTAACATCAGAGGTACCACGAGCGCTAGGGGTGCGCAGCGCCCGAACCACGATAGCTGATGGGGACGGATCCCCTCCCCTACGAGAGTGCATTTTTATAGTATTTATCTGTTTACGAAACGTTTTAATTCAAGGAATAAACAATGAGCAATGATTGGCCAATAAGTTCTGAGCTTTTCTTTCGGCGGAAGTTCTGCGTGCAAAATAAAACGTTTTGGCAATGTTTTTATGTTAAACCATAGATAATAAGTATCTGCTACAAAACATAGTGTACTTATTTTTGAATGCTTATATGCTATTTTGTCCTTTTCAGGTCAATAAAAGTTCAGAGGCTTAGGAGCAGCTTTTTGACTTCAGAGCTTCGAATGAGACCCCAGAGCAAAATACAAGTTATGTTGAATATTCTTGTGACAATCCTTTTTATTCTTCTGGACTTACTACTCATATATATGAGTAGTAAGTATATATACTAAATGCACTATAATGTAGAGCAAGGATTCTCCATCGATTAACATAAAATGCATGCTCAAGACAGCTTATTTGGCGCACCAAATTTTCTTTAAAAGTACAAACTTAATGAGCCATCGTATGAGTTTTCTTAAGAAGTTCACTTTACCAATTATTTGTTTCCCATACTGATATTATTTCCTTCATTCCTTTGTTCCTTCATTTATAAAACCCATCTAATAGAGCGAATTTTTCTTTATTTCTAAGACACCCTGTCTTTTTATTATGACAGTATATTATTAGTGTAACTATGAAGTCACTACTGTGATGTATGTGTTACGAGAATATCCGTGTTTCTACAAACAGGAAGATGTATCAGCATGGGATAAATTGCTAGCCATTAATCGTGAGCATGCATCCCACAAGCTTGATGGTCACAGAGAGAGAAGGTCAGCTGCTAACTGACATTCAGTAACTAACTGTACTTGCTGAAGATTAGGAGGATACGATGAGTATTAATGTAGTTGGGACTCTATATTCACCGACAAAATCCGGGATCATTCGTTCTCCTTCCCTCGTAATCGCACTAAAGAATTTCAAAACCACAATCACAAGTCTCGCTTCTTTTCCATCCACTCATTGAACTCTCCATACCAATATGCTTATGGACTCAGCAGCACGTTATTTCAGTTCAGAGGGAAAGGTTTCTGACAGCTGTTTCTTAGTTCCAAATTCTAAGAATATATCACATATCTCTAAGAATATATGTTCGAAACTTAAAATATAACTTGCCTAGAAAATACAGTTTTACTTGCTAAAAGTGCGATACGCTTGAAAAATCACGAATTTATGCATGTGCTTTCCTTGCGCGAATGCTTTTATGGAAAGTAGAATAGCAATAGGAATAAAAGAGGAATGCCTCTATCAGCATGCTCCTTAAGACGTACAGAGATACATTTCTGAATAAATATTTCCAGCCTACAGAGAAGGTGGTGGTAGGAGAAAGAATAGCATTGTGTAAGATCTGACATTACAGTAGAAGTGGAAACTATTTTATGGAATATTTTAGTGGAAATGTATGTAGTGTTTAACGGCCACTTTTACTACATACGGCACCGCAGGCGGTGACACTGATGGTGCATGAGATGAAGATGGAGCACCGGTGGAATGAGATGGCGGGGAAACCGGAGGTCCCGGAGAAAACCCGCCCCAACGCCGTGTTGTCCACTACAAATCTCACTTTGCGGTCACCTGGGATCGAACCCGGGCTGCCTTTGTGAGAGCCAAGCGGTCTAACCACTGAGCCACGGCGTTATTTTAGTGGAGTTAAATACCTTACTCAAAATATATGTTTGTCAAAAAATGTTAGAAAACGTAAGCTTTCACGGCCGGAGTCCATAATACAACTAATTATTTCCGGGCTGTTTTCCGTAGTCTGTTAGCGCAACAACGTACAAACGTTTCGTCCACAACTGCGGTAGACATCATCAGTGGCGCGGTCGAAGATTCCTTGCAGAGAGTTTCGCTGCGTCTGACTCTCTGCAAGGAAACTTTGACTGCGCCACTGAGGATGTCTACCGCAGTTGTGGACGAAACTTTTGTACGTTGTTACGCCAACAGACTACGGCAAAACAGCCCGGAAATAATTAATTGTATAATGTTAGAAAACGTTTAAAAATACGAAAAATTCGATCAAATATTAATTTGATAACAACTTCTCTTGTTTGCGACAACATTTCAAATGTTATGGAGCTATTCAGCACCACGCAGAGGCGACTTTTGCGACAGGATTGGGATTACGTGATTCTGCCCCAACAGATGTGTTGCATCCTGTCCTCGGAGATGGTGCCGATGTTACGGGACTAGTACAGTCCAGCAACGCAAAGAAGGTCCCTGTAAGGTTTGTGCTCTCTTATTCAGTGGTACAATGACAGCGAATGTGTGTGGCAGAGAACGCCTGCTACACAAAGAGCAGAACCGTTGAAAAAACATGCACCCTATTCACTCTGTACACTAAAACCGAGAAGATTCACTCACAAAAGTAGAAGCCGTCAGAATGTTTTTGAATGGTCTGTAACTGTGCTGACATGGGGTGCCATAAACCTGTCCAGGGAGGGTGTGGGAACCTTCTCCAACTTCCCTGCGTCTCATCCCTCGGAGATTTTCCTTCCTGTGGAGAAGTATAGTCATTTTAGTCTGAGCTTTTGCACAGATGCGGCGTCTCAGGATAAGCAATTCCTTTATTGTCCACCAACTCAAAGTAATTCTCTGAAAGGAATGCGCTCCCTTACACAGCGGAACAAGGAGAGCGAATGTGTGTGGCAGAGAACGCATGCTACACAAAGAGCAGAACCGTTAAAAATATGTGCCCTATTCACTCTGTACACCAAACCGAGAAGATACATTCATAAAAATAGAAGGCGTCAGAATGTTTTCGAATCGCCTGTAACTGAATTGAGAAATGCTGTCATAAACTACCGAGGGAGGTTCTCATCCGCCGGAGACCAAGCAGGATGGCTCAGGTGGTTTCGTCTGTGCCCCGCATTCGGGAGGCCCAGGTTCGATTCCCGTGGCTGACCTACCTGGAATTTTTCGTTGGTTTTCCCGGGTCGCTAGGCGAATGCTGGATAGGTTAATTACATCTCCCAAATTTCCTGTCGCTCCATTTCATCTCCATTATCATTCCATATCATCTCTCTTGTAGTGGTCTCTTTCAAGGTAGAAGTGTCGGCGGGTGCCTCGGTGGTGCATGGCAGGATGATATGCTCTGAGGAAAACCACTTTCTTCTCTGATAGGTCGGTTGCCGGCCTCAGCTCCTTTGCTGGGAAAGTTTCGGTACCGCCAGCCAGGGACTTTTGGGCTCGAATCGCCTGCCTGGGACCATTACGGCTCGGCTGCTGGATTCGTTGCCGTCCGGCTGTAGGGGAGCGACTTCGTTGTCCTGGTCTGTCGGGGGAGGTCTCTATCCAAGTAACCTGTAGGTCCCTGCCCTCTGTACTGTCGTGGCTCCTTGGGTAGGTCGCCCTCTGTCTCTTTCGCCTCACTCCTCTTCCCGGGGGGCTCCCACTTGAGGGCATAGGACCAATGGGCCCAGCATGGTAGCCTACGTACCAAATCCCCTCCGTAATGAAATCCCAATCCCATCCCCCGGAGACTTTCTTTCCTGTGGTATACTATAGATGTTGTCCGCAGCTGCTGCAGTCAAATCATGAATACGCCTTACCTCGGGTTTGGTCTCGGACGGGAATTGTAACTAATTTAACATTTTATATGCTTCTTACAGACCTTTACCTAGTACTCATTTATAAATGTTTGTTAGGCATTGCAGCGTGCACTCCGTTGTCTATATCCAATAATTATCAGTTATATATAAAACTACCTAAATGTTCTAAGAACGAATCGTGTGAACACTTTGATAAAGCTTTAAGTTCTTTCTAGCCACAAATAATAAAAAAAAAGTCAGTTTTCTGCATTTCTTTCCTCTTCTTCAGAAGAGCCGTGGATGGGAAACAGGTCACCTGCTACGTCTTCTGGTATATATCTTCCCGCTATTTCCGGAAAGTTCCGCAGAGACGATGAATGTGACAGCCACTCACTTGTTCCCCCCCCCCCCCCGCTTTTTTTTTCCTTTTCGTAATGTTGTTCTACCAAGTGGCCTATTACTCCGGAGGACATTTCCGAACCCCAAGTGGAATATTTGTGCAGGAGACGTTCCAAGTCCCTTTGCTTTTATTTGTTTAAGCCGCTATGACTTTTTCTGCTTTTGCAACTTCTCTATTATACGAGTGGTATTTTTGAACTCCTTTCAAAATCCTAATTGCACTTCGGGGCTTATACTTGTTTTCAACTATTTTGCTTTGTATTTCCAATATTTTCAATAACAAATTCTTTTATAAGTTCACATTTTACAATACACAAGCTTATTCATTATTAATTGGTTAATGGTGAAAGTAATTGAAGAATAATAAATAGCAGTATAATAAGGATATAATAAGTAAAAATCACACATATTTGCTAATTTGCCGGATATGTGCCATATTGCAATATTGTAATTAAAGACATTGGAACTGAAATCGAGGAGTACTATGTGCACCCCTTGACAAAAAAGAAAAAGAAAAAAAGGAGCGTTTTTTTTTTTTAAGTCCAAATCGTTTCCACGGCCGGTTTACATGGTATCACGGACCGTGTCTCTTTAGTACGTGCTACTGAATCCTCCTTAATTATAATAATTATGAGAATGCTCATATATTGGGTATTGTTTCATATGTTTCTTGTATATCCACATAGGGAAACCTTCCTTTATTCGCACACTGTAATGTACCATTTTTGCATAGCCATAGCTTGCGTCAGCGGGGTAACAGTGTGGCAGTCGAAACATTAATGTAGTAATGCATTATTTTAGTAAATCTTGTAGAATCAATCAATATATTAATGTGAGTTATAATATGTACATACAAAGTGTGTTCCCACAAAAACATATGAATAATCCAGGTCACATTGGCCACACATATCATACACCACACAAAATATGGTAAATTTCGAACAAAGAAATAACCGTAACACAGACCTAACCTCAAAACAGCGTCATGATAGTGGTACACGTGTAAAAAGAAGACGAATTAACTGACTGCATTCATGACACAATATCAGCAGGAAAAATCTTTTAGTTCCTCTGCCGAAACAGAGTCAAAACAACAGGTCAGATGATCAAACTTTTTACAGGACACGAGTTTACCGAGATCTGAATACTCAGGTTAACCAACAGAGTGAAGATTATCATGCAAACAATTCCAGATTCATAAAATAAAATGTAACAAAGGAGCTAAATATACATTTAACACCGGAGAAATTCTAAAAGTAATTCTTTGTACAAACCACTCAACATAAATTACACATACCAAAGAATTTTTAGTATATAAATTGAATATATGCTAAATGGTTAAAATTAACTTTAAAATGTTTAATTATATGTGGTTTTAGAAATTTTTATTTTAGCAGAAGTAATGTTCTTCACATTGCAGTAGAATTAAGTTTGTTTTGTTCATTCTTTAAAATTTAAGAGCATGATGTCTCATCACAGGAGCAATCATAAGAATATATGGAAAGCAATAAATTGCCATAGTGTTATTTAAGAAAACTACATTCTGTATATTCTGATGACAGGCTTTTTAACGATTGTTTCAATTTGGCCCTAAAAGTCGATATTATTTATTTGATTGTTATTTAGAGTTCAAAATATTAATAGTCAACAAAAAAGTCAGTGAAATTGGAACGTGAAGGAGATTAAGAGACAATTGAAGGTAAATTTGTGATGAAATAGGTAGAAACGAAGGAAAATAGTCATATTATTGTGTTTAACAAAGATAATGGTAGTCTGGTATTTGAATATTAAATTATTTAAATATGATCCAAACTAAAGATTATTTAAATTAACTAATATGGTAATCAAAAGTGGGTTCACTAAAGATGACGTGAACCAATGAGAAATTGTTGAATTGCCATAGCAACGGCAGATTTAATAATTTCAGACTAGACAGAGTTAGCATCATTTTGTATGGAGGTCGTCGTGTTAAGAAACAAAGCCTTGTCAGTGTGATGGAAATCGATTTCAAGTTAATATTGTGCAGTAAACTGACGTTTATAAAGTTATTTATTAATTTATGTAACAAAGTGTAATTTTAACTTCACATAAAATTAAAAAATAGAATTGGAATATTTAAAAAGAAGTTGATCGATTATTTAATTTCACTGAGTAAATTAATTACAATTCTTGTCTGAGACCAAACCCTGGGTAAGGAGTGAACATGCAACGACTGGAGCAGCATTCCAACCGAGAGAACTTGTAACAAATGTCGCCACAACGCTGTGCTGATTCGCGCATCCCAATCCCCGGATCCTGTCGCTAGATCCGCCTAAACGTGGTGCAGAATCGCAGCACTAGGCCAACAGAGAAATTTTGTCGCACCTTGGAATTCAAGGGAACTCCATTTGTTACTAATGACAATGTAACTGCATTACAGAGACAGCAATTAATTAGATATTAATTTTAAGCTCACTTAAAATTGCATCGGCCTCGGTCGGAATCGAACACGCATCTGAACCAGCAAGGTCAACTGGTATTCATACATACTTGTTTATAATTACATTAATCTGCTCGTAACGCTTATTAGTCGCAGATAATCGTTAATGAATACATTAATTCTGCAATTTACTACAATTTATAAGTATTCAATGTCTAAAAATTATATTTTCCCATACTTCTTGGCATGTTTCGTACTGAAGGGACACCTGATGTTAAAATGTACAGTAAACGAATACGTACAACAACAACACTGCTTTTCCATTTATTTGAATACAAAAATAATCAAATTAACATTCCTTACAGCAACAGCACACCTGTTTTCTTATCGTGCGCCATTACCCTTGGCTCTAAAATAACACACGTCATGATTGCTTCCTCGTCCTTTCCTTTGCCTAGCAAAAGAACAAACGAATTTAGTAAGCTATGGAGTATTAAGTGTAATTGAGCGGAAATGTTTGATGCACTCAATGAGTGCCAGTTCCCGACTCATGAACTAGGCAAATTCAATTTCCTTCATTCGCAGCTGAATAAATAATAATAATAAATAATAATAGTAGTAATAATAATAATAATAATAATAATAATAATAATAATAATAATAATAATAATAATAATAATAATAATAATAATAATAATAATAATAATAATAATAATAATAATAATAATAATAATAATAATAATAATAATAATAATAATAATAATAATAATAATAATAATAATAATAATAATAATAATAATAATAATAATAATAATAATAATAATAATAATAATAATAATAATAATAATAATAATAATAATAATAATAATAATAATAATAATAATAATAATAATAATAATAATAATAATAATAATAATAATAATAATAATAATAATAATAATAATAATAATAATAATAATAATAATAATAATAATAATAATAATAATAATAATAATAATAATAATAATAATAATAATAATAATAATAATAATAATAATAATAATAATAATAATAATAATAATAATAATAATAATAATAATAATAATAATAATAATAATAATAATAATAATAATAATAATAATAATAATAATAATAATAATAATAATAATAATAATAATAATAATAATAATAATAATAATAATAATAATAATAATAATAATAATAATAATAATAATAATAATAATAATAATAATAATAATAATAATAATAATAATAATAATAATAATAATAATAATAATAATAATAATAATAATAATAATAATAATAATAATAATAATAATAATAATAATAATAATAATAATAATAATAATAATAATAATAATAATAATAATAATAATAATAATAATAATAATAATAATAATAATAATAATAATAATAATAATAATAATAACAGATTTGATTATTTCGGAAAGAGATGCCTTTCTTTCATTTTACTTATACTGCCCTCTCAAAGGCTCAGTTTTGGAAGCGGTGTATGTATACATTAAAATATTTTTGTATATTTTAATTGTATTAATAGCTTCTGGAATTACAACTTGAAGGTACCATTGATTTTTATAAAATATTTTAGCAAATAAACCTAGTTGTATTCCTGTATTACATACTTTATCATTGGTCCACAGAGAATGTTCTTCTCTAAGACCGTTCTTCTCAAGAGGACATACTGTAATTGGCTAAGGAGATTAGCTATGACCTTGCGGTTCACACAAAGTCAACCTGAGCTAGCGCTCCATTGTTTATTCCTCTCGCTCTGACATTTTGCACTCTGTTTCAAAGGTAACTTATCTTTCTTTTCCGAGGCAATAAATTTTATGCAAAGAAGTAATCACAAAATACTACCACATTAAAAATAATTATATAATACTTTCAATAAGTAGGCCTGTATTCCTGTAACAGTTCAACTGAAACATCCGCGTTATTGTGTTTGATACGTATCGAGAATCTGACCATTTGCCTGCAGGATAGCACGTTCAAAGACAGAGATATTCTCCGGAGCCAACAATATTACCTAATGTACACAAAGTTTGTGAGTTTGATGAAGGAAAGCAGATACAGAGGAGGAGGATATTGTTCCAGAGAACCTCATTTCATTACTAAACTTCAACTTCATCATTATACCCAGAAATACATGTATAATCATTGGTATGACGAGCGAGATTATTTTGCAGTAACTTTTGAGATCCCTTCAATTCCTTTCAACCCGGGTTCCGATGTTCGATGTATCGCGGTTGTATATGTTTGTAGGTGAATGCTGGGGTAGTTTCTCATCTACCTTAATTTCCTTTCCATCTATTCCCTTACATTTTTCCGACAGGATCTCAGCGCTCGGAAGCTGCAGCGTCCCGCAGATGAGATTGGGGATGCTGCCGATGTCCCAGGTCCCGACGCTTTTGGTCGTCTCAGGTTGAGCAATTGCTCCAGATATTATCCACCGCTGCTTCAGTCGAAGCATGAACCCTTACCTCGGGTGAAGTCTCAGACAGGAATTGGATGGACATTATTTACCAAATGATTTGAAAGAATTGTTGAACTTCTTCTTAATCATTCCAAGTTTTAATTCTATATGAAGTTTACAAAATGCATCGTAACACAAATTAGTGCATAAGTTTAGAAGTGTCGGTTTCCTTTACAACTTTAAATCAAACATTTTTAAAAGTATTCACAATACAACTTGAAATCGTGTTCCCACACTGAAAATGTTTTTTGTTTCCGTACTCCACGACGATTCTCCACAGAACGACGCTAACTCTATCTAATCTGAAATTATTAAATTGGCCTTGCTATGGCGATTCAATAATTTCTCATTTAGTTCACATCATTTTCTTTACAATATTAGGTAACTTATATAACATTTTCTTTATATAGCAATTAAACAATTTAACACTCCAATAACGTATTTTTATATTTTTAAACTATCTGCTATTTAGGTAGTTACACATATTAACGTTATTCATTTTCCTTAGTTTCTACCTACTCAATCCCAAGTTTACTGCCTTCCATTGTTTCTTAATATCGTTCACTTACTACTAAAGTTTTTAATAAATTTCAATGAATTAATAAATTGAGGTCAATAAAATTGAACTATAAACGATATTTAAGGGTTTAGAATAAAAAATAGTGGCCAGAACTCTCTTCCTCCTTGTCTTTCAGGTGTGTTTGTAGGTTTCTTGCAGTTTGGCTTTTTCGGGCACAAGGTGCTCCTCGTGGACACTATGAGGCTCTTTGGTCGATGGGTCGTTCACCAATTCTCGAAATGGCAAAGGCTCTTGGAGCCTAGAACTGTTAGGGATCTCGCACTGCTGTATGATACACAAATATGCCAAGTGCACTCTTTGTAAATTTGCCAACAATAATATGCTAAACGTGTAACATGCGAACTGTTTTGAAAGTTCAATGATCACGAATGTTTTGAATCGTAGTTCCATTAATATACGACTGTTTAATATATGAAATCTTGAGGTTGATACTGTTAGGAAACGGGTCCGCTTGACCTCTAGACGAAATTCGGTGAGCCTCTTGACATCAAAACTTAGATATTCTGGTGTACTGAAACGAAATTAAGATTGTGTATGTTTCGTTGCGATGACCTTATAACCTCTGAACGGCGCTCCTACATTGGCAACCGGTAGGGACGGGACTCCTTTAGGCTGTAGGGTTAACGAATTATAGAACTCGTGTTGCAAGAAAGTTCTTAAAGTGGTGTTTATGTAACAAGTGTATAATAATTTAAATTGTGGCACCAGTAAACAGAGCGCATTCACTTTTTTCTAACTGACGTAACAGAGATTGCTTCACAAAAGCCTAGCATTATAATTAAAAATAAATAAATATTTATGCAGTATACGTAAGCATACTTCAATGAACATTTTACGTATTTAAGTGCAATAACAATGCTTAAAGTCATTTATTTCCAAAGCAAGTTTTAGTGTTTATCATCAATATAAAGCCTAAATTGAACATAATTGAACTCCTGTATTTGTGCTTCGATTTTCGCATATCCTACTGATTTACACTGTTCCAGAAAACAACGGAAGTGCGCACAACAGGGAAACGCAAAAAGCTGTTAATAGCAGATTTAATTTTAAACTTGTACTAAAAGTAACATAGTTCTCTCAACATGAATGAAAACTCACAGTCGATCGAGGTGGAACAGTCGCTAACGCTTGGGAGTTACATTCTGGAGATCCCGGTTTGACCCCGATCTATGTAACAAAAGAGACTTAGAGACCCTTAAAGCTGACTCACAAGTCTAGCCCGAGTTCCAGCACACACACAGAGCACTACAATCTCATCCCTTCCTGTTAAGGGTGCGCTACACTATAGCGAGTCTGAAGGCTCAATGTAAAATCCCCTCTGCTTCAGTCCAATCCAATAAGGCGAAATTTTAGTGATCAGAGGATGAGGTTGTACTTACCATGGCAGGACTGCATATGAAGATTTTGTTTCTTTTCGGGGAGAAGGGAGGGCTTAGTTACAAAACAAGAGCCAATACAGCCGCACATGCAAATAAGCAAATAAATAAATAAATAAATAAATAAATAAATAAATAAATAAATAAATAAATAAATAAATAAATAAATAAATAAATAAATAAATAAATAAATAAATAAATAAATAAATAAATAAATAAATAAATAAATAAATAAATAAATAAATAAATAAATAAATAAATAAATAAATAAATAAATAAATAAATAAATAAATAAATAAATAAATAAATAAATAAATAAATAAATAAATAAATAAATAAATAAATAAATAAATAAATAAATAAATAAATAAATAAATAAATAAATAAATAAATAAATAAATAAATAAATAAATAAATAAATAAATAAATAAATAAATAAATAAATAAATGAATAAATGAATAAATGAATAAATGAATAAATGAATAAATGAATAAATGAATAAATGAATAAATGAATAAATGAATAAATGAATAAATGAATAAATGAATAAATGAATAAATGAATAAATGAATAAATGAATAAATGAATAAATGAATAAATGAATAAATGAATAAATGAATAAATGAATAAATAAATAAATAAATAAATAAATAAATAAATAAATAAATAAATAAATAAATAAATAAATAAATAAATAAATAAATAAATAAATAAATAAATAAATAAATAAATAAATAAATAAATAAATAAATAAATAAATAAATAAATAAATAAATAAATAAATAAATAAATAAATAAATAAATAAATAAATAAATAAATAAATAAATAAATAAATAAATAAATAAATAAATAAATAAATAAATAAATAAATAAATAAATAAATAAATAAATAAATAAATAAATAAATAAATAAATAAATAAATAAATAAATAAATAAATAAATAAATAAATAAATAAATAAATAAATAAATAAATAAATAAATAAATAAATAAATAAAAATATAAAATATAAATATAATTAAATAAGAAACCCTAACAGATTGAAAATGCGGTTTACACATTTAAACAAATTCAACAGTACAAAAAATAATGTTTTATGTAAATAACTTGTACTTTCACATTAACTAAAATTTATATACCTGTGCTGTGTGCAGTATTATTCTGATGTGATTCCTCTGCATAAAAGTTCACGTATATTCCTTCATAACACCCATAATCGGCTCCAGTAATGAATGCAACATTCATCCACGCAAGCAGCAGTAGCGATATTTAAGACAGCATTGCTCCGACTGGGACTCTGGATAGCCTTGCTGATTGAAGCCTGGTCACATTTGTAGGGGTAGCAATATTGGCCAGTCTGGCCTTTCATAGCACCCTTATCCGACTTGGGATCTCCTCCCCGAGAGTCCATACAGTATCATAGATTTATCCAAGAGAAGTACGAAATCCTCAGAACAGGTGCTCTGGGATTTAATGTGTGTATATACCATTAAATTCCTGGAATAATTTCAATATTCATTATATTAGTGTAGTTTATAAAATTAAAAGTGGTTGGTTTTTATTGAACTATATCAGCCGATAGATAAATCTTGCCTTTTGAACACAAACCGGGAGCTTTGACAGTGTTGGAGCTGATACCGAATTCACAGTTTAGGTGCTTTAAAGCTGAAACAAAAGGAGAATTTGTTAAAGTGAAATGTCTTCGCCCCTTGAACTCCTAGTTCTGTCACCAATGGTAGAGAAGGCATTTGTTCAGAACAGCCAAAACGTGACCAGCTTTGGCTCATTGACATCATTTTTCAGTAATATATCTCTAATTTTCTGTAGTGTTCACAATCAGATTTCGTTTTCAGAGGGGTGCTCCATGCAAGGTAATATTCCTCAATGGGTAATTAGCTGCAAAATGGAGCGAAATCCTTCAAAATTCTATGTCATGTGTACATTATTAACTATTAATCAATAAATAGAATTATATATTTAGTTCTGTTAGTGATGATCTCAGAAGAAATTTTTAATATGGCTGCACACAAAGCCAAAAATTTAAAGCCGGTTTTTTGCTTCCTATTATTTTATAGATCTTTACGCATTCACAGTGCTCCAAAAATATAATGTTTAATCAAATTTTACAGCAGAGTTAAAACTATAGGTCTAAGAGTTTTATATATGAATTTTCCTTATCATCTATTATTGAAGGAGTATTAATAACATCTTATCAACCCACTAAAATTAGTAAAATTAATGTTCTTTATAAGTTTATAATTTTCTATTCAGAAACTAATACCGATTAATAGTATGTTTCCAGCAGTTTTAAAAATATTGATAAACAACGATACTGAAACATTAGATTAGATAAAAGTAAATCATGAGTAATATAGCGGAGATAGAATAAACACTTATACATGTCTGGTACAGTAATTGATGTACATGATGTGTGAATGTATCACTAGTAGAGAAAGTTGCGAGAATGGATGACACAGAATCCTGAATGTTTCGATTCTGTCTTTCCCCCAAACACGAATAACATTTATATTGGAATGAAAATGCCCTGTCATTCTGCAGATCACTGTACACATGCCATATGGCTATTCCCGTTCAACGTCACGATTTTCTGACTCCCGCATAATTGAAACCCTCCAGTAGAATGGAATTTTATTGTTTTAGGTGTAACAAATCGATTTCCCTTTGTTGCAACTTTACGCTTGGTTTCATTTCTGGGATACAACATCAGAAAACTACTGAAAATTCTCAGGCTGCTGGGGGTAGAGGCCAAATCAAGCAGTTGTCACCATCGTGAACTTGTCTCTTATGTCGGCACATTATTATGACATTCTTACGGAATAATATTATTGAGAATATATTCTTATTGACCATTCCACTTTTACTGCATCAGAGTACTGTGAATCCATAAAATAGAAGAAGACGTGGAAGTTTAATCAATCATGGCTGTCTGTTTATGCTACCAATTTATCATTCGGATATTATGGTTTCTCAAGCTTTTGACTATACAGAGAAACTATCCAAAGAAACTGATACAGTATCTGTGATGCATTTAATAATATAAAAGGAAAATCAAGTTCTCTCAATTAGCTTTTACTACAAACATTTTGAAGTACTTTGAAAGTGAGATTGAGGTTGATCTCTTAAAGTTTGGGTTGCATTAGTATTTATTATTAAGAAATTATGTTTTCTAACCATTTAAAGAAGTAACCTTAAAATAATAGAAAAATATGTTAAGTTAATGAAACAGTCCCCGTCCAGGTTCATATCAGTGCCATTGGTGAACCGGAATTTTGTCCCGCAGGAGACTACTGACATTGAACTGTCACTCGCACATCAAGAGATAATTTGGTCCAGGCCGAGTCTGAACCCGCGATCTAGGGATCAGTACCATTGACCTGATCGAAGCAATTTAACCTTACATACAATTTAAGAGAAATTATCTTGTACCAACTTTAATACATCCAAAAATCTAAGTTCAGGTTGACCGAAATTCAGTTTTATCTCGGAGTAGCTGTCAATGCTACCTACTATTAATGTTCAGTAAACTTATGGGACAAATCAATATAGTCTTATACTTTTCTATTTCATAGGCTCCTTTTTTATGCATTACATATTTCAACTTATCCCAATTTTTTCCACTTTATTTCAAAGTAAATATTTCATCACCATACGGTGTTACTTCAATGCACTTCTCTTATGGTGTTCTTTCTCTTGTTCATTCAGACATATTAATTAAAAATGTAGATGAACTAAGAGGAAACAGGAAATGAGAAGTAATTAAATACGTGGTTATTCCGTTTTGCATATAGAATGGTTTCTTATATTAAAGTGATAGCAATTTCTATCGCATTTTATACATTGTATGTTCTTTGATTGCTAACTAAATAATATATTACATTACACAAAACTTCTTATTACTGTAAGTCGAGGAAATATTGCATTTCACAGAAATTTTCAGTCTCTAGATTTTACGGAAATTCATGTTCTCAAGTCCTCCGAGGAAAAAATATATCATTTCAAGTAAAAGCTCTTTGTGAAGTTGAGTAAGTTTGTTTTATCCTTTATTTACATTTTATATTTTGAGTAGAGTTATGCGCACCTGCGTGCGTGTGTTTGTGTGTGTTTGTGTGTGTGTGTGTGTGTGTGTGTGTGTGTGTGTGTGTGTGTGTGTGTGTGTGTGTGTGTGTGTGTGTGTGTGTGTGTTTTAGCCTTTGAACGGCATAGAAAAATAAAGAGTTCTAATAAATTCGAAATTTAGATCATCCAAGAAAAGACAGAAGAAGTTCAACCGAACCCACACTACTCCACAAAATAAAGCTTGACAAGGGAATAATTGAAAATTAATTATTCCTTCACACTGGCCGTGTGTAGGCTAAATTGTGGAAATTGTGTCTCGTGTGTTTATGAGAACTCCTAAGTGGTTTACCGGGAAAATACGAGTCAGTTGGAGAATTTAATGTCATATCGGCACGTTGGCCATAGTAGCACAATGGTAGTGCGGCTGGACGGAAACCAGAAGATCCGTGGTTCAAATCCCGGCTATGGCATTGAATTTTTCAGTCTGACTCTACGTTTCCACAATTTAGCCTACACACGGCCAGTGTGAAAGAATAATTAATTTCCATTAATTGACCTAATAGTGGTTAACTATAAAGCCCGGGCCTTAAAGTACTTATATGTAGTAAGGTAGTTGTCTCATGTGTTTATGAGAACTCCTAAGTGGTTTACCGGGAAAATTCGAGTCAGTTGGAGAATTTAATGTCATATCGGCACGTTGGCCATACTAGCACAATGGTAGTGCGGCTGGACGGAAACCAGAAGATCCGTGGTTCAAATCCCGGCTATGGCATTGAAATTTTCAGTCTGACTCTGTTTTCACAATGTAGCCTACACACGGCCAGTGTGAAAGAATAATTAATTTCCAATAATTAACCTAATAGTGGTTAACTATAAAGCCCGGGCCTTAAAGTACTTACATGTAGTAAGTCGCCATTAAGGTAGTTGTCTCATGTGTTTATGAGAACTCCTAATTGGTTTACCGGGAAAATACGAGTCATTTGGAGAATTTAATGTCATATCGGCACGTCGGCCATAGTAGCACAATGGTAGTGCGGCTGGACGGAAACCAGAAGATCCGTGGTTCAAATCGCGGCTATGGCATTAAATTTTTCAGTCTGACTCTACGTTTCGACAATTTAGCCTACACACGGCCAGTGTGAAAGAATAATTAATTTCCATTAATTAACCTAATAGTGGTTAACTATAAAGCCCGGGCCTTAAAGTACTTATATGTAGTAAGGTAGTTGTCTCATGTGTTTATGAGAACTCCTAAGTGGTTTACCGGGAAAATTCGAGTCAGTTGGAGAATTTAATGTCATATCGGCACGTTGGCCATAGTAGCACAATGGTAGTGCGGCTGGACGGAAACCAGGAGATCCGTGGTTCAAATCCCGGCTATGGCATTGAAATTTTCAGTCTGACTCTGTTTTCACAATGTAGCCTACACACGGCCAGTGTGAAAGAATAATTAATTTCCAATAATTAACCTAATAGTGGTTAACTATAAAGCCCGGGCCTTAAAGTACTTACATGTAGTAAGTCGCCATTAAGGTAGTTGTCTCATGTGTTTATGAGAACTCCTAATTGGTTTACCGGGAAAATACGAGTCATTTGGAGAATTTAATGTCATATCGGCACGTCGGCCATAGTAGCACAATGGTAGTGCGGCTGGACGGAAACCAGAAGATCCGTGGTTCAAATCCCGACTATGGCATTGAATTTTTCAGTTTGACTCTACGTTTCCACAAGGGAATAATTTAAAACTTTTTATTTTCTCAAAAACTTATCTAGCAGTTTTCACTAAAAATGAAACATTTAGGATATTTTCATGACCTATAAAATGGTGTCTTAAATTCTTTTGGGCAAAGCTATAAAGTCATCTTGATAAATGAATTCTACATAATGCTGTATGACTAAATCATAAGGGAAATAAAATACAAAACACAAAAATTGCAGATATATTTTAAATACAAAATGTATTCCAATGAATTTTTTAAGTATCAGCACTTTCCAATATATTTATTAAATTTATTTGAATTCTTCAATGCTTTAATCATTGTATATTCTCTACTCGTTTCTACATTAGGTAGAGAAAATGTTGATTCCACTCCAGAATTTCAAAATTCGTTATTGACCTTTCGATAAAATTATAAGTTTTGTGACTCACGTGAGCGTTAGTGCACGAGCTTGTGTGTGAACATCAAGTTCAACAACCAAAGGTGTGTGAAAACAGAACTTGGTGTAGCGTTTTCCACTTTATGACACAAAGACTGTCAAAGAAAATCTCTCCACCCTTATTATGTTTTACATGGAACATGTTACGTTATTTATAACATTTTTCAAGAATAGCTCTAAACATTTTGATTAAAATACTACAAGTTTAAGATATTTTGTAAACGTATAAATTTTTTAATCTTTTGGGACTAGCTTCTGAAGTCCTCTCTGTTTTGAATGTCATAGGAATATAATTGGTAATACGTAAGATATATAAAACATATTTTTAAACGGAAAATGTGTATTCCATTAAAGTATACAATTTGGAAATGTTCTTTCTTATTTATCAAATTTTCAAATATTTTATACCTTTTCTGGTGATAATTTGCTGTTTACGTTTTATGTCGTGGTCATACAATGAACATGGAATTTCAGTCATTATATGAATGAATGAATTCCTGTGATTCTGTCAGGGAACATAGGGCCCTCTGAACCGCGCAACCTTGAGGCCAGACAACTGGTCGGGAATCAGAGGTTTCCTGATCAGAGAGATTCCGGGATGAGGGATCAGCCCAACGCCGGAAGTGAAAGTACGAGAGATGAGGTGATAGGAGCAACCGGTGGAATGCTGCCGGGGAAAGCCCGAGGACCCAGAGAAAACCCAACCCAGCGTTATATTGTCCACAACAAATCTAAAAACATCTGATATCGAAGCCTTGGTGAGAGCCAAGCAGTCTAATTACTCAACCATGGCGTGGCCTCTGTCATTATATATTTTGTTGAAAATCTGAGTATCGAATTAGCGTATCCTTCTTATGTGCCCGCGCCGTGGCTCAGTGGTTAGACTGCTTGGCTCTCACCAAGGTGGCACGGGTTCAGTCCCAGGCGACCGCAAAGTGAGATTTGTGGTGGACAACACGGCGTTGGGGCGGGTTTTATCCGGGATCTCCGGTTTCCCCCGCCATCTCATTACACCGGTGCTCCATCTTCATCTCATGTATCATCAGTGTCATCGCCTGCGGTGCCGTATGTAGTAAAAGCGGGCATTAAACACTACACATTTCCTTCTTATGCTTACAAGGAATATGTGTGTAACCAAAGGTGATCTCTTCTTTTTTACACACAGATAAGCACCTATTGCACTTCACTCAAAAAATTATACGTCCACATTTTACCGGAAACATGTTTTGAGATAATCTGACCCCCCCCCCCACACACACACTCTCACTCACAGACACATACACACACTCACATACACACAATCACAGGCAAACAGAAAGTAGTTTCTAAAAACAGTATTAATTCATTTTTGAGCTTTTGTCAAACGTTTTATACTAAAAGCAGATGGGAAGGGTAGCATTGGGTAAACAGAGTAGTGCAGCTGCAGTGAGACGTCTGTTAGACTGGATTGTCCTGATGTGGGAGCTAAGGAATTACATATGGCATTGAGAATTTGAACATTTTCTGAGAGCAGGTCTGCTATACTCTCTTTTACATTTATTCTTAGAACCCATTGGACATTTTTGTGATTACATTGGGGTTATCCGTATTTTGTTTGCAAGTAAACTCGACAGTTAGCAAGGTAATCTTCTTGACAATTACAAGTGCTGCGGATTTTGAATTCGGATATACTGATTATTGCTGCGTCTCCTAGACAGCCTGGTTGAAGTTGGCAATAATATGTGTGTATCCGTAGGTTTGGCAAATTGTGCAATACGGTATTTCCTATGATTTTCGGCGTTGTTCTATTTTATTACGCAGTAGAGTAAACTATTGAAATTAAGGATACATTTATCTTGATCGTTGCAGTCTGAAGGTCGCACTAAGCTACATTGATTATTTGTTCACTTCTAGAAGACAGGTTGCTCTCAGGACGGGATAGTACTATTTCATTATCATAGATGGAGCAAGGAGCCTTTCTGATAACAGAGTACTTTTGTCCTCGAGTTTTCTGTGTAATACTGCCCATCAAAGGGGTTGAGATAAGCAATTCTTGATCCTTTTACTTTGATATGAAAATTGCCGTATATTTTGTTGCAGATTGTTTGAACAGAATGTTGGTAGTTTCCACCATTCAAATTTTTTGATAACAGATCTGATAATAAATGTTTACGTGATAAATAGATAAGATCTTTATTTTACATTCTGCCTTAGCAGTATAATGTTGCTTCTATTTGCTAGGACTTGAAATCAATGTCAATGTTGCAATTATAGTAGTAACAGTGGCTAAATAAGTTTGCTTTATTTGCAAGAAGCGAATCATATTTAAGTTAATGGATAGAAATTATTCATTTCTTCACACTAGCTGTATACAAGCTAAGGTATTTATTTGATTGATAGTGGTCATGAAAAATTCAATGTCACGGACGGGATTTGAACCACTGATCTACTGGTTTCCGTTCAGTCGCTCTCACATATTGAGCTACCATGGCCAATTTGCCGTCATGGCATTAAATTCTTCAATTGACTTATATATTTCCCCGATAAACCACTAGGGGCTCTCGCATCCGAGATACACCGTTTGTGGCGACTTACTATTGTAAGTACTTAAGTCCCAGGCTTCACCATTTAACTGGACGTACACGTAGATCCGTGGTTCAAATCCCGACCGTGGCATTGAATTTTTCATGTCGACTCTGTTAATGGAATGATATTTTGCTGTTTAGGCTTACTTGATCACTATTATCCTTGTGTAACTTTAATATTGAAGGTTTAACTTTCTTGGCTGATTGTATATTTATTCCTTTCCGTGCCTTCATTTATTCACTTTTGCTGTAGCTAGCTAAAGGAATGTTATTTATAATCTAGAAATCAGTACTTACATTTCCCTTATTTTGCTGATTTAATGTAATAGGTGAATTGTTGAATTTGTGCTGCTCACTGTTGTTATTAATTAATCAAATATACTGTAGCATCGTTAACACCTGTAGGCAATCGCACGTTCTGTTGCACTTTATTTTACACAACAAAATAAAGCAGATTTATTCATAAGTAACTACATTACTGATTATGGTTCTTTAGAACTACTGAGAATTGTTGCTGAAGCTCTTCGAGTTATTTTATACTTAAATTAGTAGTGAAGCGAAACTAATTGAGTAATTACACAATTACCTCGATCTCCGGTGCGGAAGTTCAAGGACAAGATAATAGCTACCCGATTTTTAAAGAGTTTACCATCGCCTCGGTCTCTTTGAAGTTAGAACGAATTGTATAATGAAACTATTGTGCAAATGTTGACATCCATGAACACGAAGTCGATAGAGATATGTGCGTTGTTAAGAACAGATTCTGAGAGAGATGTAAAATTAAACTCGAATGGGTAGAGAATCCAAATGAAAATACAAATTTTATTTCATAATATTAAATATTTTGATAATATGTAAACCAGTATGTTTAAATATATGGGCGATATCTGAAGGAAGAAGCTTCAGAGTTTCCAATTCTTCTCCTTACCTATTTTTCTTTTCTTTCACAGATATCGTTAAGCCTCTGATGCCCGATTTCACCAACAGATGTTAAGACTTAACACGAGTTTAGCAATAGTTAAAGCAAAAATTGCATTTCGCCAAGAGTTAGCGTAACACTCGTGTTAAATCTCATGTTAAACTAACAAGCCAAATTTCTGATGTTAAGTCCTTAATAATTGTTAATAGTCAAGATGGCGGGCATGAACTCAGCTGTTGATGTCGATTTGCTATATTTAAGACCGTCTAAATGGTATTCGTAATAGAGTACGGCCTATGAGAAGAAATGATTTTGAGGAGCTATCCGAAGAAAATTTTTACGGAGGTATAGACTGTCGAAACAAGTTGCTATGAAGGGTACTGCTGAAGTACAAGAGAGGTTAGAACATGTATCGAAAGGAATATGGAGATCTCGCCTTGGCTTCAAGTACCAATAACCTTGCGATTTTATAATTCACTGAATTATTCACTGTCCACCTGCCGTCTTGAAACGTTCAACTCACTTGCCCTTCTTCGCTCCTGGTTTTAAGTTTACGTAATACTGAGTTAGAACATGCATCGAAAGGAATATGCCGATCTCGCCTTTGCTTCAAGTATTAATAACTTTGCGATTTTATAATTCACTGAATTATCTGGATAATACACTGTCCACCTCCCGTCTTGAAACGTTTAAGGCACTTGTCCTTCTCACCTCGTTTTAAATTTACGTAATACTGACAAGTTGTTTGGTGCTTCTAGTAGTGACACATGCATTTGAATTAAATTCGTTTGCAATATTTTCCTACGTGACATCTTTCTCTTTTACATTCAGCGCATCCGTCCTCTTATTTTCTACGATATCCTTACACTTCGTCACCAATTCAATTAACAATTCTTTCTCCAACGATGAGAAATTTGTCTCACGGCTTTATTTATGATTTTGTTCATCCGCCATTTTTCAGTTTGTGCAGACGAAAATGAAAACAAAAGCGCAGTACGTTCAGAAAATAATACGACTCATCCATAGCCTTCTATAGCTGTGATATTTACAAATTTCTTGGCGTTAACAAGGTTTGTTAACATTTTCAGAAAACAGGTTGGTGAAATGCAAGAAATTTAACATTATTGTTAGCGCTGTGACAATTGTTACGTTACATTTGTTAACATCGATTTTAACATTTGTTGGTGAAATCGGGCATGAATGTATTTCTTTGTTCTACTAATACATATAATAAAATTTGTTTCCCTATATTAAAAATAACTAAGTGTTTACTGCTTAAATTCGAATCACCTATAAATTAAAATACGTGAATGAGGTAACGTAGATACGTAGAATGGTTTGTCTCTAATTATTAAATCTTAAAAAATGCTACTGTAGAGAGAAAGTTATATTATAATTAGACTAGGTTAGACCTTATTTCAAGTTTCATTTACTTCGGAGAAATAAGAAGTCTGATTATCAATTTTTACTGGAGCTTTTCGTCTAAAGCCACAGTTCTCTGTTGAACGATTTCTAAACTACTCTATAAACCTAATTCTAAATTAATATTTTAACAGGTGACCTAGTTTTCACCGATGAGCCCTTTGCTATGCCATTTAGTAGCAGCATGTAATTTGGCAACGCTGGGTCGTGGTTGCAAATCTAATCCTCATCCGCATATCGTTCCGGATTACGATTTCTCCTGCTCATCAATTTCCTAAGTAGAGCGATATATGTTGTATTCTCCATATGAGGCACCGGAAATGATGGGAGGATATTTTATCGTAACCTCGAGGAGGTCACCTTGTGACCCACTAATTGGATGAACCAAACAACCACCATCGTGAGAGTCTCAATCTTCCTCCTACTCCTTCTCTTTAAAATTCCATGCTTCTCTCTTTATTTTTACCTCCTCTTGTGGAAAGTCTTTAAAAAAGTGCGCATGCGCTATGACTAGGTCGTGACTTGCCGGGTGACCCCGGTAGGCCCAGGAACACGTTTAATGCAGCCAGCAGAGCGTCTTGCCGAGGAAGATGCTCCTACCTGCTTGTCTATCTGTAGGTACAGTGTGGCCCTTTCTCCAACAACAATTTGTTCATCAGTTGATGTTTGCTGACGAACATGCCAGAATCTCATAACCTATTGCATTGTTATGTAAACTCATTATTATATAAGATAATTTGTTATGATTACTTTCTCAATTTAGAAATTATAAGATAGAAATAAAGTACTCAAAATCCATAGCTATGCTCACTTATAGATTTAAATTTGGAGATGCAGTCTCCTTATCAGAGTTATTTTACTAAAACATTATTACCCCCTGGAATTATAGCGTCAAGAAAATTTTCTGAGATAATGTAAAGATAATGATCAGTTTCTGCTTCTTGGAGTGGCACTTTACAGTTGTTTAAAAGTACCACAATTGTTGAGGCAGTGACTTGGTCTCCCTTCGTTAGTTCCTTCCTTGATTCAGTTCGCGTGCCAGTTAGTTTATAGCCTCTATTTCGGCAGGCTTTCTGGTCGAGAAGTGAAGTATAATGGTTCTGATAATTATACTCGTGTTATCCTCAGCGACAGTTGAACTCAAAGACGATGCCGAAAGTAGACAGTAATAAACGGGTTAGCTTTACTTTTCCCTCTAATTATTAAGCAACTCTGTACTCAGTAGCAAATCTTTCAGAAAAACCTGAATGCAGGACACATATTAGGTTATACGAATAAAGCTTAAGATAATATAATCCGATAGATATAACCATTCACAAATTTTACGTCACCAATCAGCAGTCTAGGAGCGATCCGTTAAAGTATGTTTGTCTGTCTCTTTCTTGCCTACCATATATTTACAACAGGATTGTTCTAGTTTGAGACAGATTACTAGGGCCCGTATGTTTATGCAAAAAACAAATGCCAAAATATGCATTAAATATGCAATAAAACCTCGTAAGATGTGCATAAACGATATGCAAAATAAAAATAGTATGCTTGATAATATTAACATATTTTCTAATTACACTGGGCAACAATGAAAACGTTTCGGGCTTAAAAATAGTGAATTTACATGTATTTCCATCTACTGAATTAAAAAATCACCATAAAAATGATAGATTAGCTGTTGTTTTAAAGATAAAGTGGCATTTCATTTTTAGAGTGAAGATTTTAAATTTGGCGAATTTTTTTTTGGGAGTTGACACACCTGTCAAATAACAAAACCAAATCAGAGAGAAATTATGGAAATTAAGTGATGCAAAAGTTAAGTAAGGCATTTTTTGTCGGACCACAAATAAGAGAACTTGTAAATGATCCTACATTTGGCAAAATTTTGAAGGGGAAAGAAAAGGAAGCTTGGGAAGCCTTCAAGGGTGTTGTTTACGGATTTTTAGGCAACAAAAGACATGGCAACTACAAGTATTAGGTAACAGTGCTCCTGAAAAAAATACCGTAATCTTGGGTGCAACATGTCCCTTAAGATCCATTTTCTCCAGTCCCACCTAGACTTTTTCCCTCCTAGTTGTGGAGCTGTTAGTGATGAACATGGGGAGAGATTCCATCGGGACATTTCTGTTATGGAACAAAGATATCAGAGCCGTTGGAATGAAGTAATGCTTGCAGATTACTGTTGGTCTTTGTTGGTCCATCACAAGAGGCAAGCTAAAAGACGACGAAGTCAATAGGCCACCACATGATTATCTTCAGACACGACCATCTGCGAAGTATTTTTCCAGCAATTTAGAACTCTTAGCATGTAATTACCAGTTAAAAAAATCAAATGCACTTTCATTGTTGTTAGAATGTATGCAATTAAAATGTATCCTTTTCTCTCAATCCGCTAATATGTAGTTCTTCCACCTTCTGTATATTATAGAAAGTAGAGCTACTAAAATATTTTCATTGTCATATTTGTTTTTCTCAACCCAAAATTAGTAGGAATTGCCTCATGAAGTGCTCGAAACATCCAAAAATTACTTTTTATTGCCCGGTGTTATTATTTAAAGCATCAATTGGTTACTAACTATGTAATTATTTATGTTATTGATTATTAATTAATAGTATTACATCTTATTATTATTAGTTATTTGTATTGCGCTATTTAAATCCTAAGAAAGAATGAAAGAATATGTTATATTAGCGAGTCATCCTATTTTCCAATACAGCTGTTTCAATAGACAGGGAATGTCATACTAAGATTCTCTGCAGCGAGACTTCGGTTCTCACTAAAGGTTTTGTAGAGTAAACAAGATCTTCCTGTCACCTTGCATGAGAGAAATCTCAAATCTCTTCTTTAGTGAGTTCTCCTTGCACTTCACTCGTTTCCCCGGCCAGCTGTTTCGCAATTTCACAAATTGTTTTATAGCCTGCATTTTAACCAAGAACTGCATTCAACTTATCGGAAGCAATTTTTGCAGCCCTATATGTTTCGAAGGACAGTGCTGATACCTAATTCGCTAGGGACAGTGAGTGTTGTATAAGGAATTATTCCTAACCTGCAGTTCCTTTATGATTTCTGGCAGCACTTAGATGTGCTTACATGTGTGCTGCGACTTATTTTCTATATCAACTGAGTTGAAGCAATCTTAAGTTGTATTTATAGAAGCTGCATCTTCCAGATGTAAACAGTCTACTATTCTTTTACTTCACTGAAATATTTGGCGTAGAAACATGCAGCCTCCAACCACGAACCTCGTGCTAAAATTGGCTGTTAAACTTTGGAGCCAATCCCCTGAAAATCGAAACTCTAGCACGTGCTTTAATGAAACTTATGCTCAACTATGGCAAATTTTAATATTTATGGGACTGGTAGCAGTACTTTAATGGACCTCATTAAAGTACACTTGTTCATTAAAGTATTGGTATTCGACCACGTAACATTGTGAAAGTGCAAGTATCGATTATTCTCGTTTCGATCGACAAGGTTACTAGCGCCAGATTAGAAAAAGATCACAATGTCTAACCTAGTAACAGTGACATTAAACTTATACCGCTAGAAATTACGGCAAAACACTTAACGTTACCAATAACTTGTTACCACAAAAGTCAAGAAAGATGTACGAGAAATTCTATCAAGAATGTCAAAAGGTGTAAATTCGTTCTCAGAAAATGTATTCTTAGTGTATTTCAAATAACTGTTTCAAAATATGAAATAATAGACTTTTTGGACTCCCTACTCAACATTAGGCACCAAATTGACTTATCTAAATACTCTACACTGAACGGCTTACTAAAACGCAAATCAGAAGAATATAAAGGAAAGGAAGTCAAAATATTTACACCTGATGAGTTGAAAGCATTTATAAATGAAGTACCTGATGTTAAATACCTCATGATAAAAGTAAGTTTTTTTTCTTAATGTTACCAAACTTTTGTTTCAAAGTTTTTAGGTTAAACTGTGTCACACGTTAACAGCTGTTTATAGGGAAGTAATCAATATTTCTGCGCCTGCGTACTACGTCACTCTAGACAAAGTATTAGTGATTTTAACATATCATTCAAACCAGAAATGAATACTTTGAAATGAAACCTTTAATTTAGATACATGATGGAGCATAAACAGTCATATGAAACTTGATTATAGGGTAATTAAAACGCTCGTACCATAACCTCACTTTCCATCGTTCACTCGGTTAATAATAATAATATTCGCGGTTTAATTACTACCACAATAGTCTCGTTGCATAATATATCAATTCTTACATTGCAAAAAAAGACGATCCACTTATGAATACTGTGATCTGCTATGCGGTGTAGCCCATGGAATAAATAAAGTCAAATGTACTAGTTTGGAATAGAGAATTTGTAATGCACTTTTTGCTTTCACAATTTATGGAGCGGCATCTCTAAGAAGTGACAGGACATTGTAGAATTTTGTACAATCTGGCCCCAAAAGGCTAGGGAACATTTGAAGGATTTTGCAACTATAGAATGGTTTACCGTTTCTAATATTGAAAATTTAACACGTAAGTTTTACTTCCCGTTTCATGGCCTGCAGCGCCTCTAGTCTTGTCCACTGAATTCCTAATCCTTTATTTCCAAATTTCTCGAATAAATTCGTTGAAACATGTAGACACAGAGGTTTTGGGAATGCTATATTCGTCAAACACCATTTTATTAGAGTGCTTTTCTAAAAAAAATAAAGATTAATATTAGTTATTTTTCAAAAAGGAATGCTTATATTTATAATTAGGGAACGGACTTCTTTCACTTTGCGTAATAGGAAAACTTATAATAAAAAATAACTCTTTTGATAACTCACCATTGATGGATTATTCATCTATATGTCAATTACTGGAAATTGTTTGGAGTTACAGTACACAACACATGCCTTCTCTAAACTGTCCACTAGAGATGGATTGTCACATAGCACTGCCCGGTTTTGGCACAATGATCGTTCTACGTCACATGTCACTCTTGCATATTTCATTAGAGGTTCGTCTAGCAATTGAGCAACTTATCTCATAATTTGAAATACTGTATTCTTTTCAAACATCGATTTGAACTTATTTTTTAAAGTTTGCATTTTTAAGCCGTCGAGTGAGTTGATTTTCATTTCTACATTAACGATTTCTTTAACACTTTCTATCAAGAGATTAGTTATTGCTTCAAGTTCTTTAATGGAATCCCACAAGAAAACTCAAATTAGCAGCAATAGTAAGTAACGGAAGCACAGTTGAAAACATTAAGTGTTCGTCTTATAAGGACAATAATAAAACAATTGAAGATAAGCTAATCTATGTCTTGCAAGTTTATTCTCTTTTCATGTTAAGCTTGGATATAAGCCTAGTCACTTCCGGACATTTATTGATTTGCATTCACTTAAAGATAGATAAATCCCAAGAAAATTATAAAGAATCCCTTGAAAAGAGGAGAGAATCCCTTGGAAAAGTGTAAAACTTTTGGTACGAGTATTTAAGGTAATTTAAAAATCTTCTTTTGCTTCACGAAACATAACATCCAAGTATAACTGAAATTTAGTTTAATAATTAACCTTAGTATAACGACGATAAATACAAAATGCTATTACAAAGGTATAAATGTAAAACAAAAGGTATAAATGTTCTTGTCTACACTTTTATTTTATTTATTGTTTCGCTTGAGATTTCTAATATGATGTTATCCCTAAGGTGCTGTAGTGTACAAGAATTCCTAATGCTGAACGTAGAAGAGTGAGAGAGAATACTTTTACTGGATATTTTGCTGCTTGTTTGAAAGTATTATAAGGTAAGTATTTTAGTGAGCTTCTGGAAATAGAATTTTCCCGCTAATTTTGGTTCTCTCATTATATGAGAGACCCTATATTTAAGTGATCAAAATTGCTCTGTGCATGAGTATAAACTTGAATACTCACTTTAAAAATTTAAAGCAAATCTTCCTCTCCCGTACTGCACATTAAAACCAGAGATCAACTCAGATTCCCCTTCAGCAAAATCAAATAGGCTTCGTCTGGTTTCAGTAAGACATGATACAGATTCAAAATTACATAAGGACAAACAAAAAATATAAATAAAATTTCCATTTTATAATAATATTAAAATATACAAAAAATATCTTCTAACCAAAGAAGTGAAATATAGTAAAATTAAAGCTAATCTCGCAGGCGGTAATAGCCTTTCAGTCTTAAAAAAAGTCACGGAAACGAGTATGCTCTCATATAACTAATTATATAACCCCAGGAAATGTTGGTAATCATCGGTATTCACCATTTAATCATTTCACACATTCACAAGTAGTGGGACTCCTTTATTAGTTAGGTTTAACTTTCAGGAGTGCTGTAGTCAATTAAAAAGGAGAAGAGATCGTCGTCTGTCGTCAAGAGTGACTGTACATAATTCTAGAAATAAGTGGTAGTATTCTCCTATAGCTAGATAAAGTTTATTTATTTTAGATGTATTCTGCTTTGTTATGTAATTGTCTTAATACTGAGATAAAATACACATCTGAAATTTAACGGAGGTAAATGTATCTAGGTTAAATTTCGGTACCTAATTCTGGATATTGCTTTTGGAATGGTACAGTGGTTGCTAGATGGTAAGAAGTTGCTGGATAGATAACAGTAGTGTGTTTATATACGTCCGTGGAGAATATATTGAAAGATGCCATGTATATTGATTCATGTCCATTAATAAAAAGGTTTGTTATTGTAAATAATTTCCGAACGCCCCTCGATTTTGCCTGTAAACGTATCACGTAACGGTGACAGTGGTTACCTATGTGGGACAGAGCAAGTGTCTAGTTTTGTATGGCACATAGGCTGCCCTCTCTCATTGACATCACCTCCCTCCAACAGCACAGCGCGAGCGTGAAGATGGGAGAAAATTATATTGCATTACGGTACACGACCGTCTCTCCTCCCACAAGTATGTCGGCTTCTACCATGCATGGGAGAATACACATATAAGAATGCCAAACCGGATTTCGCTGCTTTTCATTGAAAAACGCTACAATAAATTCCTTTACAAACTTGCAATGTTATTTGAACTGTAACATTTTGTTAATCTCACAGCACAGAGTAACTCTTTAACTAGTATCACATTATTCTTCCTCCTAAACTCCTATTTATGCTCTCTGACAAAAAAAAAGCATTACATCCCATCCAAAAACTGAATATGGAACTTCACTGAAATACACTTCACTTTCATCATCTGTGTAAAATGTAAACACATACATATTACAAAAATATGAGGCGCTGACTTACACGTTTTTCTCTACTCTTCTTATTCTTACAAATGCTTATTTATCTTCATATTAATCTAGATGATTTTCAGGGATTACTGTTTTGTTAATTTCCTTGCAGAGGAAATGGGGAATACCTAAAAGCGAAAATGTTTTAGAAGTGCAACTGATCATTGTCTTCACATGGCCAAGAGATAAAACAAAGAATATAGAACCAGTTAAGAAAAGTATAAGTATTAGAATGTTCAAAAAATAACAAGTAGGTAGTAGAGACATAGGAAGCGATTTACTCCACAAAAGGTACTCGACATAAGTTGTGTATTTTAACATTTTTATGTGTTAAGATTTGGTTTATCTCTCAGGTTTGTCATTTATAAAAATGTCATCCAGAATGGGGAGGACTTAAGCGACTAGCCTAGAAAATTCATGATATACAGGATGATTCAAGGTGCACTGTCCGGTGATGTGTTTGAACATGTTTTGTAGCGTACTACTCTAAGCCCTGTGTAATTAAGTGTATTATGGCTTATCAGAATATTATTGGTACCTCGGAATCACGTTAAGGAGCATGAGTTCCAAGTCGAAAGTTATTCTATTCAGTTTAGCCTTTTTGTTCCTTGTTTTTCACTAACCTTTTGAAGCATCATGTAAATGTCGTTCTTCATTTAAAAACCTTAAAAGTATTATATTAGGTTATCTCATAAGTAATACAGTTTTTTTTTTATTTCGGTGGTCTGGAAAATTTCTTTCTTTCTTTGGTTTGTCAATGCTATTTGCAGAATGCCATGGCTAGTGTTGCGTACATTGCGAGCATGTATTAGCCTTCAGTTGTCAATAAACAATCACAAAATGGAGATAACAAAGTTTGAACTCAGAGTCCTTTTAAAACAGTACTGTAAACAAGATTATAAAGCCGCTGCCGCAGTACAAAGAATATGTGAAGTGGAAGAAGGTGTCGTTAGTGTGCGCGTGGCACAACGATGGTTCTAACGTTTCAGCAATGGAGACGAAAACGCTAAAGATTTACCACGTTCTGGAAGACCTAAAGTATGGAATACTGAGGATACATGCCAAAGTGCTCTTAGGCTTTCAGAAGAACTTGGTACATTTAAAGACACCATACATCGCCACATTAACATACTTGCAAAATCATATATAAGCTGTGAATCGGTGCCTCACGAATCTCAACAGGCTGTCGCCAGCTTATCCGTAATGCCACGTATGATAGATTTGACAGCAGAGTTATCACTTCTGATGATATGGATATTATACATATATAAAATAATATATATGTATATTAACCAAAACCCATATGCCTCAAAACAGTGGCTTGATCCTCACCAACCTGCCAAAGTCATCCTTAAAAAGTAAAACCAGTTTTGTCCCAAAGTATTGTTGTGTGTCTGGTAGAATTTTGGAGGTGTAATTCCGTAGGAGTTTGTTCCAAACGTGGACGATTGATGCGGATCTTTACTCTCACAAACTGGAACGAGTTCATGAAAATTTGAGAAGGACATGCCCAGCATTAGTTAACCGAAATAGAGTTATATTGCAAGAGACAATACAAGAACTCAAACTGCATGATAAATCATGGAAAAAAATATAGGAATTGGGAAGAAATCAAACCATAACCAAATCCAGCATATAGCCCTGATCTCGCACCATCAGATTATCATTTTTTCGATCCATGACGCATTTTCTACTTAGAACATTGAAGCAGTACAAGTGGGTGACATCGAATTGTCCGCAACAAACACCAGAGATTTTTTTTTTTTTTTTTTTAATTTACGTCCTCCAACGTTAAGTCATATTGGACTCTAAATGAATTGGTTGCAATGATGCTCTAATGAGTGCAGGGTCTATGGATCCTAGAGTGACCCGACATTCGTCTTGAAGGATAAGGGAAAAAATCTTATCCAGATAACTCACCCTAACCGAGATCCGAACTCGGGACCTCTTCAACGTGAGGCACACACGCTACCATCTACGTTACCGAGACGGCCAGAGACTAGTACCATCTTGGGATAATAAACCTCGCTGAGCGATGGCTCAAGACAATGGGATCCAATGGTATATACTTTGAAAATTAGTTAATTGCTTGTCAGACCACATTTCAAACAATTGTTTTTATAAAAAAAGCATTACTTATGAGACTGTATCTATAATTTAATAAATATCGCTTGAGCTAGATTTAAAAACATTAAAACGTTCGAGAAATGTCCCATGTAAAGGAAGTCGAGGCTGTGGAAATGTTTATGAAAATCTTGTGTCACATCCAAGAAGATGCTGAACATACACACTAAGTTTGGTAAGATTTAACAGATTTTCCGTTTTGAGTTAAGCTGCTCTCAGTCACAGGCACACGCACAGATGTTTGTTAAAACTGTTTTGTTTAATTGTTTTTAAAAAAGAAAGATTCGCGTGCTCACAGAACAGGTATTTCGGCTAACTTTAGATGGTGAGCATTTTGGGGTGGAATACCCTACTTACTTATTCCAAGCAGAGAATATAAAAGTGATTAATATACTCAAATCCCTTCAATTAAGAAAGAAATTCTTATGTAAAGTATAGTCCATGAGACGCGCATTCAGGAAGTCCTTTTTCAAATTTTTGGGGCGAACTACTTTGGTCACAGTTGGAAGGCGAATTCTGGAATAGTTTCTCCTCTGACACAACTTTCGTGTCCAAATTTACTGTTATTTCGCTTCTTCTTTCGTATTATAGGTAACTTAGAAGTTGTGCAACTTCGCAGATGTATGGTCGTTCTTCTGGTTAGCCTTCTGTGAGCCTCCTTAGGTGACTCGAGTTCTCCCTGCCTCCTCCAGAGGGAACGAAGCCTTCTCTGAGTAGTCCACCGTTATGACTGGGACACTTATTTTTGGAAAGTATCCTTGTTAACAGGTCCAGAGGCAGCTATTACCTCCTACGGTGCCTTCACCTCAGCTTTTCCTCCTGAGATGCAAAGCAAAAGCGATCTGTCTAGTTTTGAGGTGTTCCCTCCTAGCCCTGGCTGTAGTTATATATATAATATATTCTGAGATTGTGTCTACAACCCCTTAAGATAAAATGGAAGAATAGCAAATCATGAAGCATGTGGAGCAGAAAAGGTACACACAACTTGGATACAGTAGAACTTAAATTATCCCAATTTCCACTGTCTGAATTGCTTTGAGGCAAAAAAATAATATATGCCTGAAATTGCTTTATTTCAGTATAATGTATAGCTATGAAGTGTCTCATTATCCTTAAATCGTGTGACACTTTATATAAACACAACACTGCATAACATGTAAACAAAAGTGCTTTATAATGATTAAATTAATATTACAATATACACAAAATTACCCTTTGTTTTAGGAAAATCGCCTTTTTAATGATTTGTCCAATATCTGAATATTTCAGTATCAGATAGCGCACTGTCTCAATTACTCCGGACAATTGGAGTTCTATTTGTCACCAAGTTTTGGATTTCATAAATAGACTCAGAAAACTGGGAATATAGTGCAATCCTTCATAACATCCAGAATACAATATAATTTAATAAAAATCGTTTAAAGGCATCGTATAAAAAGGGCCCTAAAAGGTATTTCCCAAAAAATTATAGCTACCTACATTTTATGACCCAAACCAATATAACGTTTCACTTTTCGACCACAAAAGTAATTTTGAAAAGCTTGAAACTTACAAAACGTTTACAGGTTAAACTTAATCTGAGGGGGCTTTAGTTAAAAATCTTAATGACACTAAACTGAAATCCCAAGTTTCTTATTTTTATCACATTTGGCTTTTGAGATATGTTGTTCATGCAGGTGCTCGCACACACCACTTTAAAAATAACATTTTCGATAAAAGCGATCTCAAAACTTGTAATTTTGGTGAAATCTTATTATGAAATTTTTGGGCGAAACAGAATACTTCCCTTCATTCCTCAAGTGAAAAAGAAAGTAAAGATGTTAGAAACTGTTAAGACCATATTGATTCCCAAGCTTAATGTTTTATTATTGATAAATATAGAAATCTTCATTTGATACCGCTAAAGTTATAAGATATGTAAGAGACCATAGTGATTTGAATCTCCAAGGTGAATCAATAATGATGCCCTCCGATAGCCGTTACGTTATCCCCGTGTGCCTTCGCAACAGGTAAGGTATGAATTATGAATAACCTTCACGGATTGGCATCGAGGAATCGTCACTGCTAATAATATTGCTAATAATGACAATTTTGCTATATCATTTGGGGCGGAGCAAGTGTTATGCAATCCTGTACACAGGGCGTGATGGGAAGAAAAGGAAGATGTGGGCAGTATGTCAAGGAATTTATTTCCGCCTCGAGTAGTTGTTCAACAACTATAATTGGCCGATTATGTATCTGCAATCTATTCATCCTCGTTACTCGTTTTGTAAACGTTTTCTCAGGCAAGAAGATACAGCAGACGTGTTATAAGGCACCCTCCGTAAAAAGCAGTAGTCATTTGTTTATATACCTGTTTTCTGTAATAAAGAAAGCTCGTAATAATGTTGTATTTGTTCAGAGAGGAAATAGATATTACATTTGAGTTCATAAATCAGCTTTGAAGGTTTATATTTCTAACACACCCTAGAGTTAAGCTCATATTATATTTATATTTAGGATCTCTCTTCTTTTCTTTTCATCCTTCCTTCTTTTAACCGTTTATTTCGAAATATCATTTCTTTTATACAAATAAAAATATTCCGATTCTCATGTACAATACAAGATAAAGATATAATTGACTACGTGCTTTGTTTTTGCTTAAGGCGAAAAGTAAAACTTGCAATAGATTGTCTGCAACGTTGACTTCGGTGTAGAAGTTGCCGCATCTGCCGTTTGCTTCGCTTTCAAGTTCACGGCAAACGGTGTGTTAGTTCAATGCTGGCGTTTGCATGGGACGGAAGTTTGTCTTCCTGTATAAGAAGTTGGTGATCAGCAACGTTAGGCTTTTTATGTGCAAATTTTATTGAAAATAAAGAGAAAGAATAAGTGCATTTAGCTAAAAAAAGAAGAGAAATGTGTTACATTAATTATTATTTGTAGTAGCGCGTTTTAATATTTATTATTTACATACTTTTTATATGGTTAAGTTTTGGTTAAGAAGTGGGTGACCAAAAGTCTTGCAGCATAAAGAATTATATTCAATTATAATTCTTTGATTTTTCGGAAGCACATGCATGGTTTGCAGAACTGGATGAAAATTCCACTCTGCCGAATATAAACATTTTCATCTTTTTGAGCAACAGTTCTGAGAATAAAATTCTTAGCAAACTAACTGTTGTTATACTGATACATATATTATCCATAATTTTTAAAGTGAATGTGAGTTTTGAAACTCTAGCTTTTAAACATTTTCAAATCTAGAACGGAATTTCTACTATTTCACCGATATTTCAGTAAATGCTGATTCCCTTAAACACTACTTGTTATCTATTTTTCTAGCATAAAGTTTTAAAAGCTTAAGTTTATGTAACCAAACGAACATAGATTATGAATAAAAGTACAAGCTCATTAGGACCTAGGAAACATTAGGAATATTCTCAGTTGTGTATCTTAACCGGAAATCTCAAATAACGTGACAGATAAGCTTATACTTTTAGGCAAATAAAACTTAAATACCTGAATATCTTTGTATTCAAGGCTATCATAAACATTGAACTGCATATAAAGGTTTTCTTTTCTCATTTACTCTCTCCGTACACATTGGTTCCACTTTACATAATCTACCTTAAAGTAGATCGATCCTGTTGTAAATATACGGAAGGTGAGATAAAGAATGACATACACTTTAACGAAACGCTTTTAGGTTGGTGGTGAAAATTCGTGGGTGATTATAAAGATGGTTCCATGTGGGCGTACACTGCACTGCCTCTATAAACATACTTTAATTATTATGGTGTAACAAGAACATTTTAATCAAAAAAATTTTAATATATGTAATATTGTAAAATATTTGTAATATTTTGTCATTCTGAATTATCAAATGGAGCAATAGTTATAATCCAATTGTTGCAATGTTTTAGTCATATAATAATTTTAATTTGTGATTCAGGAACCTTGATACTTCTTAATTGTACACATAGAAATCCTTGAAAACAAGTATTTTTAATCATACCGTTACTTATTTCTAATAGGTAGATATATTGTTTCCAGGTCCTGTAATAGGCGTTAAAAGTCCTCTGAGTGCAGAAGAGCTTTACGTTCTCTACTACTTAACCATAGAAACTAGTAGAAATATTGCATATCACCCTACAGGTAGACACAAATTTCACTGAAACACGTATGTTGAGACTTTCAAATCATTCCTAAAATTGTTTTAGAAATCTTTCCAATATCCTTTTAGCATACTGTGAAAGGGCTGCTAAACTGTTAATACAAACATCCATTTAGTAAGATGCAGAAGTTTAAGTTTTCTATAAATTATTAGTATGTTTTATGTTTCCTCTGAAAGTTTATATAGCATAATTGTGCTCTATTTCTGCCTTCTTTTGTGCTTTTCTTTAAACAAATGTCTGCTTACAAAATTTACCAAATTACAGATATTTATCAACTTTATCAAATTAGGATATTCTGTTTTTAAACTGCAATAAATTTGTACTTTTGTACTTTCTTCAGACACGCATACATGAAACATTTACCAGATATGCTTTTTTATATTTTTTTTTATTCATGGGTTCCAAGAACATGTCTTTTGGTTCAAACCTTCAGATATAACATAATATTTCTTCTACTTAAGGCAAGTAAGTAAATTAGAAGAAAGGCTCACACTCTTATGAATGCTTATGAACAGTATAACATAACTATAATTTGTTTATATACCAACATTTATATTTAAGTTAAGCCTTTTCCTAGAATACGACACTAGGAGGTTAAACAAAAACTTCCACATATATGGTGAATGTTTTGTTTCTTTTAGTTCTCCTAAAAATGACTAACGGTTTTAGTTAAAATACAATATGTCTAAGACTTCCGTATAACGTTATATTTTCTGTGAATGCTTGCGAAGTGAACCTCCTTCTGAATCGTGTTATACAAATGGTAAACATGAGAAATGGATAAAATGTTACTGTACTTAACAAATAGTAGATCTCGTTAACGCACTGAGTTTATACTAAATAACTTATTTTGAGTTATTAGCTATTGACGAGATGTTCGAGACCTCAGGAAGCAAGACAGGTGAAAGGACGATTAGAAATCGACGTTTCGGAAGTGTATATCTCTCCCATCATCAGGATGTTTATTAAATGTTATAACCATATAACTGGATATAACACAAATATAAAAAAAGACAACAAACAAAGTTTTGTCTTAGAATATCCTGATTATGGGAGAGATGAGCACTCCCGAAACATTGATCTCAAATCGTCTTTCACCTGGCTTGCTTCCCGAGAATATCTTGAATATATTCGTCGCCATGAAAGCTTCAGCTCTTATTTTATTTCCGAGATATTCTTTGTTAGTGGTTAAAACTTTTAAATATGTCTTTCTGAGTTGATAAATCACTATTCTTTTGTTTTCATGTTAATATAGCATGAAATCACAAAGCACTATAGAGCGGCTCTGTTTTTTAATAGTTTGATTGTAATACGTTAGCCTTCGTCTACATACAGCGTAATGTGTAAATATAAATGCAAATTTATGTTGATTACAACATTTCTGTGATCGGATGGTCAATACTTTGTCTTGTCAATCGAGAGTTAGGGTTCGACTTATCTCGGTAAGGAGAAATTCTCTATAACCATCATCATACATTCCTTGAAACTGTGAATGTGGAAATGGATGTGAAAATGTATAATAATACAAATTAATAAAATCACTGCAATTGAGCGATGAAGCACTCCATCAGCTGTTTCTCAACTTAAAACCCACAGTTAAAAGGCTATAAATTGAATTATAAAAAAGAACTATATAAAAGATACGCTTTTGTAAATGTAGTGTGTAGAAGAGTAAGTAAAAAATAATATAAATCAATTTTTAAGATATCTAAAAATTTAAAAACGTAAACTCAAATAGAAAGCTTATCTAAGTACAACATCTTCCTAGGATGCTACAAAATGATTTTCAAGAAAAATACCTAACCGAAACTTCTCTTTCCTTGGAAAATCTTTGTCCCGTTAACATTTCCAATATATACTATGGTATTGCACTGATAGTTACAGTTCTTATTTTCCATATTATGTACTTGTCTTCAGTAACAAGAAAGTATTGCATTCAACAAAAGTGTTAATAGCGAAATTTGGCATTTTAAGACTCTCTGAAGAAAGAAAAGCATTTTCTAAGAAGCAATTTCTCAAACATGGAAAAGTAGTTTTAATATTCAGCTTTTGTTTAAGAAAGAAGATTTTTAAGTAAGTAAGGCTGCACAGGATCAGTTTGCTTGATATCTTTATTTTCTCAAGAATGGTTCAAACAATGTTGATTAAAATGCTATACTACATTTGAATGACAAATAAAATGTGTATCTACAATACTCTGGAAATATCCTCTTTATTTCTAGTTCGTTTTAATAAATGGTAAACCACAAGGAATGCACTAAATCTTACTATAAATTGTAGAATTTGTTAATACACGCACTTTATTTCAAAGTATCCTTTTATGACATTAGCAAGATATTCTTTGTTATTGCTTTACATTTTATGTAGGTATTTATAATTTTCATAGTTTTCAGACAGTTTTTTTTTCAGATCACGCAAAGTCAAGGAATTTAAATGCGACCAACGTTTTAAGAAGATCTGTCTATCCGTTAACCTTCTGGGTAGTGCAAGTTTATATCTATTAAAATTACATAAAAGAATAACTTGTTGAAAATAAAGAAATCCATGTGAATGTAACACTGGTGATAATTTTTCAGCAGGAAGTTCTCTAATTTACTCTTTTCTGTTGTGCAAAGAGTTCATAACGGTTTTATAAAATTCTACGATTCGTTTAGCCTGTTGTATGATTCCTATACCTACCATGAATATGTAGCTATATGATGAACAGTTTATATTGATTAACAGTAGTATGAACAAGAATGAACGTTTACAATGATGAATGATTTGTAGTAAGAATGAACGTTTACAATGATGAATGATTTGTAGTAGTTTAAGTACTCTCTGTCATAAGTAGGACTGCAGGGCTAAGGATTAATCTATTCTTTTTCCTAGCTGTGTTCTTTAAAGCAAATTAAAAGATACAGAGGACATCTCAGAAGTCATTTCATCATTTAAGCCATATTAATTAAACGTTTGAGAGAGAATAAAAGCAAAAGGTCATATATCTAGTGGGCAAGCAGACAATAGGTCTTGGGATAAGAATCATTAATTTACGGCTGAGAAATCATCTTTTAAGTTAACTTAACACCAAATTTACGGATTCTAAATTAAAATTTCTTAAAATTTCTTTAAACATAATCACAACTTGGTGATTCATAAAACATCACATAAGAATTGGTTTTCAATCCTGCTGCTTGATTATGCTTGCATTAGTGATATAAAGAAAAACAACAAAATACATAGAAAACTGGTAATACATATTCCTGAAGTATCAGAAAATTATCGAACGCAATCGTGGTTTTCAAGATTATACGCATATTAAAAATATGACATCTCGTAGGAATCCGCCCTTTAGTCATAAGTTATTGACATTGCGGTTATTTTTAGCCAAGTTTTGTCCATTTTACATACACACAATAAGGTTAATATGTTCAAATTCAAACAACTCTCTATTTACAGACAAAGGAACTACTTTCTTGTAACAAAGAATTAGTAGTTCATATAAGTGATTGGCGGTTTGGATCCCTGGAGTTAAATCAAAGCAGAGCATACTCGCAGAGGCTGTGAGTACCAATACATTTGGCTTCGAAGTTACAAGTTTTATTACTGAGCGAAACATTTTTGAGGATTCTTAGGCTTCTCAAACAGGTTTCTTCCTAACCTCCGTCATCCAAGGAAGATTGATATGTTTAGCTTTTAAAAGAAAACCTGTTCAGGTGTCTCGATTTCCACAACGAGAGATGCGATTTTTATCGTAAAGGGAATTAGCATCTGACAGGAAGTAAATGGAGAACTGATTTTGTTTCCATAATTTCATCGGTGCGTGGAATCAATATTGGCTCTAGCCAGTATCGATAACGATCTGTTATTGTGAACATATGAGAGTCTGATCTTCGTGCTGCAGACGCGTGAGAAGACTCAAGTGACGTATCTACCTGCAAATTATTTCCTGCAATATTAACCCACTTTCAGCTGCCTCCCCAGAGTTTTATTTTACTTTCTTCTCTTGCCCTTCCTTTCCCCTCTTCGTGCTCCGTTTATGGCTTAGGGCCTGTATATTATTTAATAGTTAATTTTCACGCTAATGTTCCGTAACCAAATTAGATTACACGCGATCTTCTATTGAAGCACTGTTTATGGTGCTACAAATAGTTGAAGAGAAACTACTCCACACGGTGAGAGCTGCATCTCTAATGCTTTTCTATAGACTAATTATAAACAGTGCTATGTGAGCGAATTAGTATCCCTCATTTCACTTTGCAGCTTTCATCAAAGTAGGTACATTTATTCTGATTTCATAATGCTTTCTCGAACCATATTATAGTACTGGAACGCAAGAACTTTCACTTTCTGGTATTATTATTATTATTATTATTATTATTATTATTATTATTATTATTATTATTATTATTATTATTATTATTATTATTATTATTATTATTATTATTATTATTATTATTATTATTATTATTATTATTATTATTATTATTATTATTATTATTATTATTATTATTATTATTATTATTATTATTATTATTATTATTATTATTATTATTATTATTATTATTATTATTATTATTATTATTATTATTATTATTATTATTATTATTATTATTATTATTATTATTATTATTATTATTATTATTATTATTATTATTATTATTATTATTATTATTATTATTATTATTATTATTATTATTATTATTATTACTATTACTATTATTATTATTACTATTATTATTATTATTATTATTATTATTATTATTATTATTATTATTATTATTATTATTATTATTATTATTATTATTATTATTATTATTATTATTATTATTATTATTATTATTATTATTATTATTATTATTATTATTATTATTATTATTATTATTATTATTATTATTATTATTATTATTATTATTATTATTATTATTATTATTATTATTATTATTATTATTATTATTATTATTATTATTATTATTATTATTATTATTATTATTATTATTATTATTATTATTATTATTATTATTATTATTATTATTATTATTATTATTATTATTATTATTATTATTATTATTATTATTATTATTATTATTATTATTATTATTATTATTATTATTATTATTATTATTATTATTATTATTATTATTATTATTATTATTATTATTTCGTATTGAACTACTACCGTGTGTGTTCTTTTGCAGGACACATATCAATCGCAGGGCATAAAGCAGTTGGCAAAATTATAACAGAGAACTGTAAACCCTCAAAACTCCTTTCAGTTGTAAGATATTCTGATGTCACTCCCAATCGCTCTTCAAATGATAAACATGCGTGTATATTTTTATCCATCCACATTAAATACGGTTTTAAAATGCCAAATCATCAAAGATCTGACCTATAATGCACTGCTTCGATGAGTCATTTTTCCACCAACAAATTCCTTTGAGTATATTTTTGTCTCCTTTTGAGCAATTTTTTAACTCTTCGTTTATATTTAACAGACTGTTTGGAACTGATACGGCATTAACTATTGCTAGAGATGCCTTTGATTAATTTTGAATCCGTTTTTATGTAAACTGAACCAGGGCCTCATTAATATTAGTGGAAATAGTGATAAAATATTGACATTATTATTGACCGTGGAATGTTTTATGACACTGCAGTACATAGTCATATTATTGACAGTATAAGACTAAATATTACTGACCATGTAGGGTTTCCGGAGAGGAAGGATGAGGCAAGATGAGACAGAGTGCTGCCGACAAAGGAGTCACTACAGAGGACAGAGTCCCTACTATTGACGAGTTGGAAACTCCTCGACAGATCAGTACAACCGATATCCCACGCACCGTGATCCTGAAATGGCCTTCTAAGCTGCCGGCCCGGAGACCGGAGACCGTCCTACCGAAGGAGGAAGTTTTAACAGGAGCATATAATCCAGGTGGTCTCTTCTGGACCATCAAATTAGGGATGATGTGAAATGATAATGGAAATGAAATGGAGAGACAAGAAATTGGGGGGGACATAATTAGCCTACCCAGCATTCGCCTGGCAACCCGGGAAAACCCCACGGAAAAGCCTATGTGTCAGGCAGGCCATCTACATGAATCGAACCCGGACCCCCCGAATGTGGGCCAAAGATGAAACCTCCTGAGCCATCCCACTAGGCTTTATAGGTATTACTTTGAATCATATATGTCTAAAACAATTAAATAATAAAAAAAAATAGAATATTGCACTCGAACACAATGAAACGGTTAATCTAAATTTATTTTACTTGGGTCTCATAGCGAGATTGTCATTTAAATTGCAGGATTACATTACAATATGCATATCTTTTAGTGTTTCCAAAAAGGAAGTAGTTGTTGGGTGTACTCATACGCTGGCTTGGAATTCATAATAAGTGTTAACAGCAGTTTTCGGAATCAAATTGTGTAACTGAATATGGATATGGTATGAAATTGCTAAACCGGAAATGAAGATATGCTTTCACTAAATAGCTACAAAAATAAAGAATTTTACATGCATATACTTACCTTTATACTCCAAATCCTGAACAACTCAGCTTCAAATGCAATTACGTTGGTAATCTTATTTGGCACCAGGGATTAATAAATCTACCAGTGAATATTAAAGGATGAAGGTAGACAACGAAGTAGGACACGTTCCGTATTGTGACCTACACACAGATATTTTGTAGCTGACTCACCCCTTCAGGAACGGATGAAGTGGTGTAACCATAGGAGGCCACAGTGTCACATCTACAGAGACGCGGAAGTCGCTGACACAATGTTGAGTTCTTCGTTCGGGCGTCAGTACCACTCTGCAGCCACCAACACTCTGGCTCTGGTGTCAGGTGCCTTGCTCTCCACATGAGGATAGGTACAACTTACCCCATCGACGAGAACAGTAAAATGCGCAAGCATTCCTATCATCTGTCTGGACCGAAATATGATAAACGGAAATACGAGGATTTTTCAATAAGTAACCGAACTTTTTAAATTGTATTTAAATGAACCATCCTGGAGCGCCATGGCTGCTAGTGGTAGAGAGGTGAATCCTTCCTCTAGCAGTGCTGTGAGTCCCAGTCATGCAGAGTCAATCAGTTGGGAGTTAGAGCCCGATACGTGTAGTTGTGTTTAATGCATCCACCATGAAACTGAAATTGCAGCAACGTGCATCAATAAAGTTTTGTGTTCTGTTAGACAAAACTTGTACAGAAACCTTTGAAATGGTGCAGCAAGCATACAAGGACCAAGCTTTAAGCAAAACACAAATCTTTGAGTGGTATAAACGTTTTAAAGGGGGCCATGAAGACCTTCAAGGTTCTCCGCGCCCTGGAAGATCCCTAACGGAAGTCAACATTAACACAATTGACGCAATTGTTCGTGGCATGACAATTTCGAAAGTTGCAGACATAATGCATTTGTCCGTTGAAACTGTAGACGACATAATTCGCAATGATCTTGGCTATCGAAAAGTTGCAGCGAAATGGTTACCGCAAGTGCTGAAGGACGAACAGAAGGCTCACCGAGTCATGAGGTGTCAAGAATGGCTCGGAAGGTTACGACGGGAGCCAGACTTTCTGAATAGGGTTATCACTTGTGACGAGAGTTGGTTCCACCATTACGACCCAGTTCCAAAACAGGAGAGTTCGCAGTGGAAATATTCATCGAGCCCTAGGCCTAAGAAAGAAAAAGTTCCGAAAAGTGCAGGAAAGGTTATGCATCTCGTATTCTTTGACAAACTGGGAATTCTGTATGATCATGTAACTAATCAACGCACAGTAACTGGTGTTTACTATTGTGACGTACTGAAGGAAAAATTCGCCGAAAAGCGACCAGATCTCACAAGGAGAGAATGGATGATGATAATGCCCCTGCTCATAGAGCTCATGCAACTCAAGATGTCAACGCAGAAATGGTCATTGAGATCATGCCTCATCCACCTTACCCTCCAGATCTCGCACCATGCGATTTTCACCTCTTCTCTAAAGTGAAACAGGAGCTTCGTGGTCGCCATTTTCAAAGCGATAAGGAGTTTAACAATGTTGTTATGGGTATCCTGAACAGACTGTCCAAAAATGGGTCCAATGAGTGTTTCGAACAATGGGTAAATCGTTGGAATAATTGTATTTCATCAGAGGGAGAATACTTCGAAAGTGTGTAGGTAAATGTTAGTGAAATAAAGCCATTATCTGTTAATTAAAATATTACTTTGGTTATTTATTGAAGGACGCTCGTATAAGACCTGAAGCTTTCCTAGCAACGAATATGCTCAATTTCTTCTCGGGCAGCCAGCCAAGTGAAAAGACGATTAGATATCGACGTTTCGGCAGTGTGCATCTCTCCCATTATCAGAATATTTATTAAATGTTATAACCATAAATGAAATACTGGATATAACATAAATATAAACAAAGACAAAACTATCAAAATTCGCATTACTGAACAAAAGACTGCTTTCAGTAAACTAAATGCCAGCTCAGGAGATTAAACATCTGTTGAGACCAGTGAAAGACAAACTGGAGTTCCAAGTTCCGGGAGTGTACCGCATTCCCTGTGAATGTGGAACACCGTATATAGGACAAACCGGAAGGACCATCGCTGCCAGAATAAACGAACATGAACGGAGCATTCGTTTAATGCAACCTGAGAAGTCTGGGCTGGCAGAGCATTGTTTTGATAACGACCATAGAGCTAATTTTCGGGAGACGAGCATCTTTGCAAAGTGCAACAGTTACTGGCAGCGGAGAATTAAGGATGCTTTGGCCATTTCCTCCGAAAGGAGCACGCTTAATCGTGATGCTGGATTTCAGTTCAGCTCCTCTTGAAAACTGGCCTTAAAATGGAAATCCGTCGATTTAAAAAGCAAAGATCAATACAGCTGGATAATCAAGTTTAGTAGTTACGTTTCTTTGACCCAATTGATTTTCTATACTCACGCCATCTCCTGACCTGGCATTTACTGAAAACAGTCTTTTGCTCTGTAATGCGAATTTTGATAGTAGTTTGTCTTTGTTTATATTTGTGTTATATCCAGTGTTTCATTTGTGGTTATAACATTTAATAAATATCCTGATGATGGGAGAGATGCAGCATCCCGAAACGTCGATTTCTAATCGTCTTTTCACCTGGCTTGTTGCCCGAGAAGAAACTGAGTGTATGATAAATGGAATAAATTAGAATGAGGAAAAGGTAATCGTGGCATGAAAGTAAGCACCTGAACATTCGCTTATGTGCCAGCTGGAAACCACAAAATGTTCAAGTCAGAGTGCGAACTCGCAACCTCCAGAATACTAGTAAATCATATAACCACGGTGCTATCTTCTCAGTTGCTGAATGTTTTTCTTTTTCATTATAATGCGTCTTTATAATAATTCCATTTGACGGCTTTCCATGTTTCTTAAGAACTGTAAACATTATGTAAATGTATGTTTACCAAATTATAGATATAATACAGAATCTACAAATTACTAGGCACAAGTGAAGCATACAGTTACATCGGTAATTGTAACACTATAGCTGACAAATGTAATTCGGATAACCAATTCTGATGTGAACAATCACATTACTATTTAGATTCAAAGGTGTTATCAGATTTCTTCAATGATGTTCTCTTACCTGTGCTAGTTACAATAAATATGTAAATATACTAAAAATGGTTTTAACACACGATAATTTTATTTTAGTACGTAATAGCATACATAAGGCTAAAAGTTACATTGATATTGTACGCTCTGCCTGAGCATGAGGTAAATTAAAGAATGGCTTTTCGACATTTCATTTAAGTACTTGTGGTGATGATTCATTCATAGATGACCGTTACGATTAAAGAAGATTGAAGTAATTAAAAAACTACTACAAGCAAAAGGACACTTTAAGGTTTCAATAAAATAAGAATTCGATTAGTGTTTTAGGTCTGTTTGAAGAATGAATAGGACATGTTTTATTAGTCTCACTAAATTAAAATTTCATAGTCGCTACCTTTGAAACTTTTGAGAACCTAATGCGAAGAGAACGCAGTGAAAATTCTTTGTTACCCACTAGCAAAAATTCTGTCTCTCTCTCTCTCTCTCTCTCTCTCTCTCTCTCTCTCTCTCTCTCTCTCTCTCTCTCTCTCTCTCTCTCTTTCTCTCTCTCTCTCTCACACACACACACGTACACGCAAACACACAAACTTTAAAAAACTTAAACAAAAGCAACAAAACTTAACTGGGGACTTACACACGAAACCCTAAGTACTATGTACAAGGGTGCAATATTACCTTTATTGTCCTACGCAGCACCAGTTTGGATAAATGCATTAAATAGGAAATATAATTGTGTCACGTACATTAGAGTACAAAGACTAGAAATATCAAAATAGCTAAAGCTTTTCGAACAACATCCACGGAAGCACTCTGTATAATAACAGATCGCCCAAGAGTATAAACAAACAAAACAGAACACAGACTGGGAAATAGACACAGCATTATGTTACAAGAAATGGCCACATCCATCAAACATTCCAGAAATAAAAGAAACAAATGAAAATGAACACTATAACATTGAAGTTTGCACTCACGGAAGCAAAATAGATCAAGTGGTAGGTTCTGGAGTGTTAATATACCAAAACAAAGAATTAACTAAACAACTGCTGTATAAACTAAAAACAAAAACTGCTCAAATAATCAAGCAGAACAACTTGCAATCTTACAAGCACTTGAAGAAATGGATAATATGGGAATAACACAAACTGACTTGAAAACAGCAGCAATATATACGGACAGCAAAATTACACTGCAATCAGTACATAATACTAAAAATCATAAACAACTGATAGAAGCTGTAAGAGAAAATCTACAACAATTCAAAAATGGATGATAAGAATAGGATGGGTAAAAGCCCATAGAGGAATAGAAGGAAATGAAATTGCAGATAAACTTGCGAAACGAGCAACAACAAATGATAGCATAGAAAGCTACAATAGAATCCCAAAACGTGCCATCAGGAAAAAAGTACGGGAAGAAACATTCAAAAATTGGGAAACAGAATGGCAAAACACATCAAAAGGACAAGAGACAAAACAATATTTTCCACAGTAGCAAAACCATTAGAACGAAGAGTTAACATATCAACAAACCTCACTACCATTTTAACAGGACATGGAAGGCTTAAAGCCTCTTACAAGAGATTCAATAGAATTGATAATGCTACATGCACCTGTAACAGAGGAGACGAAACCACAGATCACATCCTGTATGACAGCATCAAATGGAAACACCAAAGGGAAAAAGTAAGGACGCAAATAAACAAGAAAGGAGGGAAGTGGCCAGTACATAAACCAGCACTTGTGGAACAAAATCTAAGGGACTTTAGTGAATATGTCAACACAATCAATCTAGAAAGTGCTGAATAACTAAATAAGTTAATTAATTCTAAAAGACTACATGGAATATGTGAAAACAATCTGAAAACACAATAATTTCAATATTTCAGTTAATATGAACAATCAATCTGGAATCAAAGCAAACCATAACATGTAATATTACAAATGTATTGGAACATGTGGATGAATAAAGGATTATTAAGAAAACACACACACACATAAACACATAAACTCACACACAGAGGGAGAGAGAGAGAGAGAGAGAGAGAGAGAGAGAGAGAGAGAGAGAGAGAGAGAGAGAGAGAGAGAGAGAGAGAGAGACTAAAAGCACTTACACCTTACACCTCTCACATACAAGTAGATATATTTTTATGTTTCCCCTCCAGAGGTTATTAAACTATTTTTCGGTGCATATTCAGTAAAACCTTATAGGGTCGATGGAGAATTTCTGTCGAGAAAATTGTTGAGAAAGTATAAATTCCCAATAGAGAAACACACCATTAAGAGGGATATCTCGCGCGCTATTGTACCGTTAGACGTCTATTCAAGATTGGATATTGATCAGGATATTGAATAAGATAGTCGCCATAAATAAATTTCACTGTCAAGAGAATGCAGTTTATTGATTGGTAACTAAATGAAGTATTGCAGATTAAGATAACCTTTCACTTGTTCATATAAATGTTTAAGTGATATATCCGGAAGGATATGGCTTATCAGGGTCGAGTAACAGGTTAGGATTCACCACGTTGTCCTTGTGCGTTCCATACTTCTTGCTCACCCGAGGCCCGACCTCTACGGCCGCTTCGCGTGCAAGTTGAGGGTCTGTACTGTTCGGCTTGGTGATCAACAAAACAATGAAACTACAGAGAACCCTATAAATAAAAAAGGCTTTGTATTGTTGTTATTCATTATAATATTTTCTTATTTAGCAACCCTTTAATTTCTTCGTTAAAATCCGATAAATGGATTAAACAAATGAATGTATGCCAGACAGATTACCTTAGTTGCCTAGTCGTATTCCAGAACCATCTATTTTGTGATAATGAGTGGACTTGGGTAGTGTAACTGCTGGTGTTCTTTAACCGCCTGGTAGTGGATAGATGCTCTTAGTTATGTAATCACGTTTCTGTACAACCTGTTTAGGTAACTTGCCTTTGACGCGTAGTAACTTCCTTTACCATCTATTTTATTTTATTGTGCACTATGTGGATGGAATTTCTGGTATAGTATTGAATATATAAATAAATATTTAAGTATGAACAGCATGACATGAATCTATAAAACAGTAACACTACCAATACCTATGTTTGTGAGACAAGAGCAGAAACTACTGAAACGAGACAAATGAAATGAATATCGTATGAGAGACAGTAAAACAATGTAGAAGGAATAAAATAAGAAATGAAAAGGTTAGGAATAAAATGTTCAAGCCATCGGCGAATGGGTAGATAGAAGAACTGAATGGTACAATCTTGCAACACGAACGACATCTAATAGAATAGTACGGATCGACAGAGACAATTTAGAAATGGATGGGAAAGGATCCAAAAGATCCTTTGGGACACCGAACAAAACATAGACTTTCAAATTCTGGATAAAACAGGCCGTAGATCTATAAAAGGATAGAAGAAGAGGAAAATACTGAATATATAATTTATGATGAACTCTTGACGTATTTTTGGATTTATTTGAAATTAATTAGTTTGGAGAAAATAAATATTATCTTCTCTTCAGTATCATAGTATACCAGTTTTCAGTTGAAAACAGAATGCGCACCAAGCAGAACATTTTTCAACATGATTTCTGGCGCTATGAACATTAGAAATGCGTTTCATCCGTTAATCAACCATTCTGAATGAAGTCTTCATTTTTGTTTACACTTGCTTCTATGTACTAAGATACAACTATTAAATTATACATACAAATTTACCGGAAATACATTTTTGAGTTCTTCTGAAAAATAATAAAAAAAATTGAAATTGGTCTAAGTGCGCACGCAACTTATCTATGAATAGCAGTTGTAAAAAAATTATAATTTCAGTTCAGCATCTTCCAAGAATGCAATATGAAGAATTTTATTATTATTATTATTATTATTATTATTATTATTATTATTATTATTATTATTATTATTATTATTATTATTATTATTATTATTATTATTATTATTATTATTATTATTATTATTATTATTATTATTATTATTATTATTATTATTATTATTATTATTATTATTATTATTATTATTATTATTATTATTATTATTATTATTATTATTATTATTATTATTATTATTATTATTATTATTATTATTATTATTATTATTATTATTATTATTATTATTATTATTATTATTATTATTATTATTATTATTATTATTATTATTATTATTATTATTATTATTATTATTATTATTATTACTATTATTATTATTCTTTCTCGAAATGACTAGATGTTCTAGTCATCAATATAGACCTATTTGTTGTTATGTAAATAGGTTTTGAGGTTTAGCTAAATTAATTTTGTAAATGATAAACTATAAGAAATGGAGAAGAATAAAGATGTTGCTACAGCAAAAATATGGGAGACGTTTCTCCTGTTTTAAATTTCCTAATACTTCGTACTTTTGGAGATGGTATTCTTTTATTTTTCGTGACGTCCGAAGAGTACGTATCAAATATGATAGCTGATAATGTATTTTTAGAGATCTGACAATCGCATAAACAAGTATATGTAACGCAACCAATTTCTGGGAATGCTCATCTCAATTAACCATAAGTAGATAAACAGTTAAGCTTTTGGATGCAAGACTTGTACAAAAATAAACGATAGTTGGAAGAGAAACTCATATGAATAATACATTTAAGATTTTTCTATTAAATGTTGCTTTAATATTTTTATTCTAGCACCAATCTGGGACTACCTAACTGCCCTGACGGTAGCAATAGTGTATTCAATTAAATAGGAACACCCACTTTGCTGTTGTCATCGTAGAGAGGGATATAACATTTTAAATTGTACTATTTCAATATTTATATGAATGTTGCACAGACCTTATTTGAGTTGTTAGTAAATACTTGGTTCCGCTGGAGTTCGTATGTTTCTGTGAATGAAGATTGGGAAAGCGTCCCCTATCAGCGGTACATGGTCGCTGAGCGAAGGGTTAAGATTTATACAGAGGGGGAGCAATTTTGCAAAGTCTCGGAAACAGCAGTTGTGGTTCCATTGAGTAGCTGGACCCAAGTTGGGAGTGAGTCACATATGAAGATGAATACAGCAACAGGTGAAGAGCCTGCTACAACCTGTCCTCGTGCCGAATACCAGTTGGGTGTAGGAGTGGGCGGCACAACTCTTGCAATACTTGTCCCGACTGCGACCTGCTTTCTGAGCATCATCAGGAACAAATATTGCACCACCAGGCAGCATAACATTTGCTTTCAATTCATCCTGTTCACTTAGCCAGATGTGCTTTATTATGTGGCACGAGTGAATTAAAGTGGCTGAAAGTTATGTATTTTATAATCATAATAATTGAAAATATATCATCCCTTAAACACAATACAGTTAATGTTTTATAGGTGAATCCAAAACTGAGAAACTATACCACTTTCACTTCTCCCAACTCAGTGAGTCCACTTGACATATACTCCATTATATAATTTGACTGATATTGAAACTAATGTGTTCGCAAAGCGGAACCAGATTCTGTCGTGTGATTACCGCGGAAATATATTCTGATGCATCTGACTGGCCAGTTATATATGAATCGATTCCTGCGTATGGAAGTAACAGTGGGGGTAGCAACAGATATGTCAGTATCATCTTAATTTTTCAGAATGTAATAGTCATCTTTGCTTATTTTCTTTTTGGCTAGCGATGTTACACATTCGTTGATGGCTAAGATTCTCGGTGCGATCGTAATTTTATTTGAACTTTCACTTCGCCATATTTTATATTGCTTGAAAACTTTTTATTAGTCGGGATTTCTGTCCTTAAAACAGTGAAGGCTCTCACTTTGACTTAATATTTTAGAAGGCCATCACTTCGAGTGTTGCCAAAACCGCAAGTCTGGACATACGTGAAATTTCTATTTGGGTTGATACTCGGAGGGTAGTTGAATTTCTTAACAATGTTTACATTACATGCACACGGAAAGTCAAACGTCCTGAAATATTCGCATGTATTGATGCTTGGCAAAAATACCGTTTGTGTCCATTGTAACATATTAATCACTTTTGTGCCTAACCTGAGCTGATACCGAGGGACGTCCCGAAATGTTACTCCATTGATTTTTGTGGCTTCCCCGGTCCATAGGTTAGTACCTAAGCTTCCTTTCTATCAGGAATTACCTATCACTTCCGTTCATTTGTACCACTTTATCTGTTTCAGAGTTGTAGGACCAGATGACGATGAGGCATGGCGATGGAATTTGTGCTGTAGGAAAATACTCCTTGGCTTTCGGTTGGGACCCTCTGCCTTCCTGAGTGCTGCTTTAACTATTCCCGGGATCACCAGGTGCAGGGTTGGCCGGCCTCTGGA
>CM060955.1:50652267-50694767 GCA_030765055.1 Mantis religiosa
GGTTTCTATTAAATATACTCAGTTTTTTCAGGTCAGAATTGAAATATAAGTGTGTACTTACACATATTGTAATATATTATAAACCCATCACTTCTCCGTTACAATCTACCACCTTTATCTTTATTTGCGTAACAACTAGTTCGTTTACTGACAATTTTGGAGGTTCATAGGAACGTATACTAACTAGTACACATAACTGCCATATAACTGTTCATTTTTGAGGTAAATTCAACCAGAATACTGTGTAAAGTATTAAGTTTAACTAGAAAACGTTAAACCGAAAATGTATTATTGAGTTAAACATGTAACTGCCAAATTTCAATGCAACAAATTAAATATGCAATACTGAATAACTTATAACTGTGGTTCACCTTTAATATATGAAGCATCACAAAATTAATGGTAAATATTAATCGTCACAGACTACTTTTTTATATCTTATTTACTGTCAGTCTGAGGCATTTACTCCGCCTACTCATCACCATTCTCCGCTTTTATTTTTATTTTCTGAAGGGCCTGAAAGTTCAGATGTTCAAGGGTCAAATAACTGTAGAAGCAAAGAGAAAATAGTTGTCCAAGTAACAGGTTTCGATTAGCTACTTATATTATAAAAACATAATGATGATAATATCAATAATAATCTGTTCATTATAATCACTTCCCGGATAGACCAATAAGGCTTGTGTGAGATTTCTCATGCAGTGATGTCATCTGTGCATCTTGAAATTATTATTTCACATTAAGTTGTTTGCAGTGGTGGGTTACAAAGGTTAATCAGACAGGAAATTCTGGAAGTATCAAGCAGGACTCAAACCGCTATCTTAGCCTTAAATTTTTCTCGTAAGTACCATGCTAATACTTTCGTAATCCTGAATTGTGCATGGAATCTTGAGGCTTGCCTTAACATCGATGTTTTGATCATTCGTACTTTTGTCTTCCTCTCTTCATATATATGTAAAAATGAATCGCATACGCAAGCTACAATCATTAAAAATGCAAAGAGCTCTAAACAAATTAAGGTTGTTAATAATTAAACATTATAATAACTTACATATTATATACATCAATCATTTCAAATCTACATATTACAACATTAACATAGATCGTATTATAATTTGAGTTCAGCATTTTAAAGGGGTACTATGTATCTTCCTTTCTTCCTTTCTTCCTTTCTTTCTTTCTTTCTTTCTTTCTTTTTTCTCTTTCTTTCTTTCTTTCTTTCTTTCTTTCTTCTTCTTTCTTTCTTTCTTTCTTCTTTCTTTCTTTCTTTCTTTCTTTCTTTCTTTCTTTCTTTCTTTCTTTCTTTCTTTCTTTCTTTCCTTTCTTTCTTTCTTTCTTTCTTTCTTTCTTTCTTTCTTTCTTTCTTTCTTTCTTTCTTCTTCCTTTCTCTTTCTTTCTTTCTTTCTTTCTTTCTTTCTTCTTTCTTCTTTCTTTTCTTTCTTTCTTTCTTTCTTTCTTTCTTTCTTTCTTTCTTTCTTTCTTTCTTTCTTTCTTTCTTTCTTTCTTTCTTTCTTTCTTCTTTCTTTCTTTCTTTCTTTCTTTCTTTCTTTCTTTTCTTTCTTTCTTTCTTCTTTCTTTCTTTCTTCTTCTTTTCTTTCTTTCTTTCTTTCTTTCTTTCTTTCTTTCTATCTATCTTTGTCCGCTCGTTCTCTCTTTATTTCTCTATTGCTTTTTCCTCTCTCTGTCTTTCTTTTTTCCTTTCTTTCTATCTTTCCTTCTTTTTCTCTTTGTTTCTTTCTTTCTTTCTGTCTTTCTCTCTCTTTCTTTCTTTCTTTCTTTGTTTCCTTCTTTGTTTCCTTCTTTGTCTCTTTGTTCCGCTCGTTCTATCTTTATATCTCTTGATTTTTCCCTCTTTCTGTCCTTCTTTCTTTATCTTTCTTTCTTTCTTTCTTTCTTTCTTTCTTTGTTTTCTTTGTTTATCTCGTTCCTTCTTTCTTTCTTTCCTACTTCCTTTCCTCCTTTCTCTCTTTGTTTTGCTCGTTCTCTCTTTATTTCTCCTTCTTGCTTTTCTCTCTCTCTCTTTCTTTCTTTGTCTCTCTCTTTCTTTCTCTCTATATTTCTTTCTTTGTTTCTGTTACTGAGTCTTGTTTATTAACACTATCGTTAATGTGATTTTAACCTTACTGTTACAACTAACTGTCGTGCTGAGACAATAATGAATTGCTAAAACATGCCTCAGAAACTTTATAATAAAAGCAACACTTTCTTATGTTAGCAGTTGTAATGTTTCGTTTAAATGTAAAACAGTGTCTAATTAGCTCAATAAAGAGTAATATAAATGGCTAAGCATAAAATACTTTTGGTTTACGATTGGTAAATGAATCATTAACTCGTTTATTTGTCCAATTGTTCAATTGTTTTCTAATTTTGAAGTGCGCTAATTTCATTGAAACCAACAACAGCCTATTTAACAAAGACACGCAACAGACTCTGTAGCCGATGTGACAATGTAAAACCCCTTCAAGAGGGAAATTGCATAAAAACTGATAAAGGCGTGCCTCATAAAATGTCACAAACTGACTGAAAAGCCTAAATTCACAGAAGTAAGGTTTAAAGTTTATGTAATCAAGATGTAGGTTATATGGAATTGTGGTTATTTGATATTTCTTTTCTGTTCTGCCAGTTAGAATGTGTGGTTAAACGATTGTGCTTCATCAATGATAACCATTACTGTACTTATATTAGTGCTGTTTTGGATGTGTTATAATGTCCTGCAGATTTTACCGTTTATTATGTATCCTTTTGGCTGAAGTAGAGTTGTTGCTACCCAGGTTTCATCCAGTAGAAATCGATTCACATCTAACTTAAACCAATCAGAGATTTGAGAATATCTTTTCTAAGTGTAGTACATAAATCACGTAATTGATGTTTTCTCATTTACACCTTCGATAGGATACCAGTCCAGTTATAGATGGAATAAGTCGCTATGGCGATGGAACAATAATTATGGATAGGAATGCTGGAACCATTCAATAGATAATCTCAGTAGAAGACATTTTAAATTTTAACACCGTCCCGTAATTACTTAACATCATAAAAGATACATAGCCATCACATAATAAAGTAAACCTTAACAATTGCAACAGTGCCTGTAGTCACCTTAGGTCTTGGATTTGTTTCCCGTGGCTGATCTTCCTGACCCTGGGTTTGTCGTAGGTTTACCCGAATCGCTAGGCGAATGCAGGTGAGGATAATTATATCCTTGCACGAGTGTCCTGTCCCTTCATTTCACTCCACTCTCCTTTCACTTCATCTTTCATCTTGGTTGGCTGCTTCAGGGAATTTCGGTGTGCATAGCAATGAATTTACTCTCTTTAAACTTTCGTCCTCCGTGAACAGGCGATGTCTCCGCTTTCAGGGTCTCTTAGGGGATGTGGGGAGCCATTTGTATGAGCTCTGTGGGACCCTGCTTCTGGAGTCTCTTGAGTGCGGCCAGTAAAGGAGTGAATCTACTGTATCATGCTGGAAAATTTTATACCAATATTTTACCAGAAGTACATGTTTTAAGGCTCCATCAATCAAAGTATTTTAGAAAAGGGTCTCTATGTGAACAGAAAGGCTAAAAACAAACATATTTAATTTGAGAAGAAACTAAACTTGTTTTAATTTTAGCACCTTCAAGTGTATGACAGGAAGAGTTTCAGGAAAATCTTAGCCTCCAAACTACCATTTGAATGGTAAAATATTCACAACCCTTATTTTCCTCAGAAAAAAAAAATCGAACAATTTTTATTAAAATACCAAATGGATAGCAAAATGTATCTATTAAAAGTTCTGGGAATATCCCATGAAAATATGTTCCTTTTGAATCATTTTTGTGTAATAAGAAACTGCAAGACATAGAGAAACCTTACAATATCAAAAATGTAGCTTTAGTTTTTACACACACTTTACATAAAGTAGTTTTAGTTTAATTTACCGTTTCCGAAATATTCTTTATTATTGCTTCCAATTCACAAATACTCATACTTTTTTGTTATTCAGTTTTCTCGTTGTCATATAAACACTAGAACGAGGTTTTATCCTATAAAGATACCATTTTTTTAAAATATGATTATTTCTTTGGTGTACTCTATTCTTCTTATACCCACAACGAACATGTAAATTTGTATGAAGTTTTATTGAAGTAAATATGAGATTAAGATTTTTTAAAGAATATTAAGTGGAATAATGGGTATAGAAAGTATGTGAATCCATTAAGCGTAGTTTAAATGCATTGGAGGAACATAACCAATTTGTTGGGTGGACTGGGATGTAGGGTCAAAAACCTTCAGCCCTGTCTTCCAAGATATTCCATTGTTTAAGAGGAGTAATATGATTTTGGCTGTAAAGATGTTCAGTTTGTTGTTTCCTCTTAAGTGATAGCTGTCATCATGTATGTCAAATCTGCTTTCAGGTATATTAAGTATGATTTTCAACAGAGCTCCGTTCTCGGCCCAGTTTTCTTTTCAATTTCTATAACTATCAACTATCATCGAATTATCAACGAGATGGCCTTTTTTATTTATTTGCTCACGATTTGCTTATGAACATTTGCTATAGCATGACAACAATATAGAAGGTACCTACATGAAAATGAGAAGATGTGATATAAACAAAGGAAGCATAAATCGAATCAGAAATATAAACATACACTTTAATGCAAGTCCTGTTTCTATCATTTGTTATAGAAAAATGGTATTTTTGGGTATATCTATATTGATAAAAATATGGGCCGGAAATCTCAAATATATTATATTTCTAATAAAAATAATTAAGCACTATTCATGTTATCCATTGTTCATCAAAGTATTGAAAAAGGTTTTTACTGAAGGTATGCTACATCATACGAGCTACGTCCAGAAAGTAAGCTCTCTTTGGAACTAAAATTAAATTGTGTACAGATACAGAAAAATTATTTATTTCACAAAATTCTACAACTCTTAAACTACTTTTTCACATAACTGCCGAAATTTTGCAGGCATTCGTCATAGCGAGGCACAAATTTTTGTATACCTTATTCATAGAAGTTTGCCGCCTGTGTCTTCAACCAGTTGGAAACTTTTTCTTTCACCTCTTCGTTATTGTTGAAGTGTTGACCACCAAGAAAAGATTTGAGATGCAAAAACAGATGAAAGTCGCTAGGAGCGAGGTCAGGGCTGTACGGGGTATGGTCAAACACGTCCCAGCCAAATCCCTGTTAAATGTTTTTCGTCGCATTTGCGGTACGTGGTCGTGCGTTGTCGTTAAGAAACACAACTACTTTTGACATCGCAAATTTGCCAATAAATTTCAATTGGTTTCACTTTCCTGGCATCCAGAAAACGAATCACAGATCTGATTTCACAAGCGGCGGATTTTCAATCAACACCGACATTGTAAACAAGCACAACACAGCGTACGTGGCTGACAGTGAACTCACAATGGCGCACGTTTCTTTTCCTAGATACAGAGCGTATACCGCGCATGTGCCGAACTGCGATCGCAGCGCTGCAGCGGAGGTAAATTGAAACAGATCTTACTTTCTGGACGCCCCTTGTATTTACAGTTCTCTCAATTATACTATGGAGCAATTGTACGTGCCCTATAATCCTCACAACGCTTTTTTATAAGATGAGTAAGCTAGTTGTAGGGCGCTGTCAACTAAGCATTGTAATACCTATTTATCGAGTTGGGAATCCTTGCGCTTCCTTGCATGTGTCTTGAGTTGCCCTATTGATATAGTAAATTATTAAAATTATTTAATAATTTATCTGATTCCCTGAGAAACTACTCTATTGGATATTTCGAAAGAGATGCCTTAAGTTATACCTGTGTCTATAAGCTCCAAGACTTTTATTATTTTAATGTGGTTTTGCTTGCTATATTTCTGAGCATTGCTATACATGTACATGTCATTGCTAATAAATATCCAATCTAACCTAATAATCAACACATAGGATTGACTGTTTTTGACATCTCAATCCATCAGGATGTTCTTAGACAGATATGTCTGGTTGTCCTGACACCATTTAAAATAAAGTATAAAAATTGCCATCACAACCAAAGATAATGTGTAATTATACGTGTTTATGAAGCATTCTTTAATAAAATCAGGAAAATAAGAGTGCTGGGTGGATACTTCTGTTTCTCTGAAACGATAATGGTTCATTTATAAGAAATTTGCTAAAAATTTCACACTTAAAGATTGTTTTCTAAAATGTTTACTAAATACCAAGTCACAGCACATATTTTTGTGGTTTAGGGGTAACTCTGGTTCTCAGCTCCCGAGTTCAAAACAAATGGAAGGTGCTTTCGGTTATGCAAATTTTTAAATGGCTTCTTTCGGGAGGAAAGTAAATCCGGCGATTCCATGTCATAGATTTGTGGCAAGTCTTAAGCCTGATAAAGAGGCCTCTGGGCAAAATCAAACGGTATTTATGGTCTAGTTCTTTCTACATTTTTTCCTGTATTTCCGAAAGAATTGTCCTGTTAATCACATGTGGCAACCATTCGGTGGAGGTAGTTTTTGAAAGCATGCAATTCAATACAATTGTTTCGTTACGCATTAAAAATAATAGAGATCAAATGGAGGCACAAGAAATTCGGGCACTGTATTCACGGGACGACCCAGGATAACCTCCGAAAAGAAATCCGGGGGTCAGGTAAGACTGCCACGGGAATCGAACCCGGGCTTCCCGAATGAGGGCCACAGACGAATCCCGCGAGCCATCCCGCTCGGTTCAAGGATAGGACTGGACTGGACTGCATTGGACTACGCTATGGAGAGGATTTGGCACGGAGGTCCAACTTGTTGTTTTGTAATTTACGTCCTCCAACGTTAAGTCATATCGGGCGATGATTGAAATGGGTGAAGTGATGCTCAAATGAGTCAAGGATCCATGGAGCTTATACTTACTCGACATTCGTCTTTCAAGATAAGGGAAAACTCCGGAAAAACCTTATCCAGATAACTCGCTCTGACCGAGATTCGAACTCGGGACCTCTTGAACGTGAGGCAGACACGCTACCATCTACGCTATCGAGGCGGGCGAGGTCCAACTTGGTCTGCTGTACCAATGTCCCCAAGTGCGGCATCCCGGGCAGGAAGGATGAGACGACAGGAGACAGAGGGTGGTCGTGCCAAGGAGGCACGACATTGCAGAGGGCACAGCCCCCTAAACTTTACCAGTTGAAAACTTCTAGGCAAACCAGCATAACCGGTATACCAGCCTTCTGCGGTCCGGAAACGGCTTCACTATACTGGGTTCGTAGACCGGATTTCATCTTGCCGGAGGAATAAGTTTTACCAAGAGCATAACATCCTGCCATGCAGCACCGAGACACCCACTGATATTTCTATTCTGAAAGAGAACATCAATAATGCAGTCGAATTGGAGAGACAGGGAATTCGTGGGGTGTAATTGGTCTGGCAATCCGGGAAAAACCCCAAAACACCCATGGGTCAGGTAAGTCGGCCACGAGAATCGAACCCAAACCTTCCGATTTCGGGCAAAACCACTTGAACCTTCTCGTTCGGTTCCAAGAATGGGTCCAAAATGTTGAAAAAGAAAGCCGAAGGAAACTCTTCTCACAAATCTAAAATGTTGGTTTTCTGTAAAGAAGAAGTAACAATTTTGATTAAAATATCATATATTGAAGATATTTTCATTAAAAATGAAATAAGGATCTTAACTGACTAATTTCTGTAGTCCTCTTTACTTTGAATGATATCCATATATGTCGGAAACCATAGGACATAGGCCAAATCTTACTACACAAGAAATAGGTTCGTTATTGCATAAATTTATTGCTCACAACTTTTTTCTGGGAGACACTTGACCGTTTCTAAAATATTAATTAATTAACCTTTTTTTATTAACCCACGGCGCGACAGCCCTTAGAGGGCCAAGCCCTACCAACCCGACTGCTGCCCTCACGCCGACCTAGGCACGGCAGAGGTGGACGATCATCCAACCGATACGGGGAGGAGATGTGTTCAGCATCTCGGCATCCCCCAGCCGGAATGTGACCAGGGCCGCTTACCTAGCGTAAGCCTCACAATGCTGAGTGGGCACCGGTACTATACCCGGGACCTAAACTCCCCAACACATGGGTGGAATCGAACCCTGGGCGCTTTCCGTGGTCAGGGACCAAGGCATTTTCTAAAATATTCCTTGTTAGTAATTTGAGTTTTCCTTGCTTATGCTTCTCTCAAATGGGGTTTGTTATAGTAATTAAACCTTCTTCCGATTTAGTCACGATAATAAAATCAAATTCATAGCCATCACTTAGTGACTTGACTATCGCTTAAGCCCTCTGTATTGTGATATATGTATAGTATTTATAAAGAAATCAGTTGTAAAATTGTTTTCACAAATGCTTATCTCGTTTAACATATAGCAGATGGAAGAATTTATAAGAGTTGTTTTGTGCAAGGGTGAGCAGAGAAAGTCATGTGAGCACAACACGTTTTTTTCTTTGTTTATTTTAGTCAAACCATTCTGCATAATGCTAAACTTTTTAGGCAGCTATTAAGAATTTGAAGATTTGCTTCTAAATTGAACATTACAATATACTTCTCCCTTGCTGAGTGATAATGGCTAAACTAAAAGTTGTTTAATTTAGAACAAGTATTGTAGTAAAAGAAATAACATTGAAGAGTAGTACTGGCTGCCAAGAAGAAAGTGATGTGAAGTATGTAATTAACGTTCAAAACAGCATGACAGAGTTGTAGAACAAGATCGATTATTAACTAAGCAAGGGCATTCAAGGATCACGGGGTTCCCATTCCTGTTGATTGCAGACTTGATTAAAATGCGTTCTTCAGCGAAATTTCAAAGCTGTTCTCTATCACCTTCACTGGCCCACATTTGTGTCGTGATGAACCAATCACTCGACCAGATCTATCAAACTGTATGGTGCTCTGAGAGTGGCATTAGTGAGCTTAACCCACATTTACATAATGATTTTCCGCTGAGCCAATGCCTCCAAAGCACGTACAAAATCGTATGCATAACTATAATACTCCTGGAAAACACCAAGAAACTTTCTGTGCCACTATCTATAATGTGTAACTCAAGTATTTTCTTTTTTATTTGTTCCATTTATACCCCGCACTTAAATACAATGGTGATATCAGCTGCCGTTCTCCTTTGGAACATATCGAAGGGGTTAACTTGTATTTGTTGGGTTTTAATAATTAGATCACGCATCCTGGCCGGAGAAGTATCCCCACCCCCAGCTCCGAGAATCGAACCCGGGAGCCCTAGCATGGCAGGCAGATGTTCCATCGACTGAGCTACGGAGTCAGCCCAACAGAAGTGTTGCATTCTACCCAAAATTTCGATATGTAGGTTTCAACAGAATGCAGGTATGGGGATTTCCTGAGCAAACGTTCATGGTATGTGTGTATGCTTTTGTGTGTGTTTCCCTGTCAGTTTATCTGTATGCGAACAACATAACTCAAAATCGAAAAGTCATTTAAATACAACCTTTGTGTTTTGATTCATGTTAAAGAATGCGACAAGTAAACCCCCCACTCCAAACTATTTGTAACATGGAACACATTCAATTGCTTTTTAGTTTCTCAAAAAAAAAGTTAATATGGCTTTAATTTTAAATTTACATGTTTAATATGAAACAGAAGATATGTATTGAATTTCCTGCGAATGCTCTGTGAGCTTCCATTTACAATGTTGGATAGCTAATGCTAGTTCACGTTTTCTATGTTGCTTCTTAAATTCGAATGACGAATTACTTACATTCATTTGTCCATGTTCTTTACGAAATTATGGTAACTCTACAATAGTCTTTGAGTTGTTAGCTAGTGAATTTGAAAATGTTGCACTCTCAAGCCACAAATTCTGAGATTATATTAACAATATCAATTTATCATAAACAAAGTTATCCAAAAACTATCATATTTTCTCTTTCAATTTTAACTTTAGGAATATTAGCTGCACTTTAATTCTGTCTATATATTTTTTGTAAAAGACACATACTTTGCAATCAGCAAGGAAAATAATCACCTCATCTGTTGATTATGAAACGTCTGTTGACTGATTTATAATGTAAGCAGATTTCTCCCTATGTACAATTATTTAGCATGCTCTGCCAAAGGAACATTTTTTGATAACAATATAAGTACAAAGAAAATGCTATGAAAGTTCCTTATAAAGTGATTATTAGAAAGTTTTAATAGCCAGAAACCTTTTATTCGCGTTTTTATAAACGACTGTGTTTGAATTATTATTATTATTATTATTATTATTATTATTATTATTATTATTATTATTATTATTATTATTATTATTATTATCATCGTCATCATCATGTGAAATGTAAAATGTGTAGTGTTTAACGGCCGCTTTTACTACATATGGCACCGCAGGCGATGACACTAATACATGAGATGAATATGGAGCACCGGTGGAATGAGATGGCGGGGGAAACCGGAGATCCCGGAGAAAACCCGCCCTAGTGCCCTAGTGCGGTCGCCTGGGATCGAACCCGGGCCGCCTTGGTGAGAGCCAAGCGGTCTAACCACTGAGCCACGGCGTGGCCATCGTCATCATCATCGTCATCATTATCATCATCATCGTCATCATCATCGTCATCGTCATCATTATTATTTGTCTTTTGCAAGGAAAACGTAAGACATTGCTGTTAAACTAATAATAATATAAAAGAAACGTGCACATCAAGGATTAGAGCTCATATTGGCCCACTTATGAGACACACGCATTTTACCGGTCGACTACCGTGCACATGGCCAAGCCGTAAAGTATCTCCCTATCTATCACATAGCTTTGAAATAAAACCAGAGTGGTACTAAAGCATATATTGGAAAAATTAATAGTTCTTTCACATTAGCCGTGGGTAGGTCAAAGTATGGAAAGTAGGGTCGGACTGAACGCTTCAATGCCATAGCCGGGATTTAAATCATTGAACTTTTCAGCCTGACTCTACCTTTGCAAAGCGTCAACTGCGAACGCAGCATCGCTTCTGATGTTTCCTGTATCGAGCTTTGTTTCTGGTAGCTGCTTACTTTTTATTATATATATTATACATAACTGTGTATTATATTTGCTTAGTGTTTATTTTTTAGTGTTTTTATTTTTAGTGTTTATTAAAATATAAGGAATTTATGCCACCCTGGTCAGGAAGAGTACTATTTTACAATGCTGAAATAACTATCAAATTCGTTTGAGAGATTTTAGGGATTACCCTACAAGTTAATTTGTGCATACCTTCTCCAATTCTTTCTAACGGACATATATATTTAAAATATTTCCTAATTTAAATTCATGGCTTTTGAATTCTTGTGTACCTACTGGAATACTAGAGTTACAATAGAACATACTTGCAATGAAGGTTTACGAAATTATTTCCGCAAGAGTCTAAGTCCACGTGATGCTCTTCTGCTATGATTACATAATTTCAAAATCTGAATAATATAAAGGGTAGGTTCTAAAGGAAGGCGGGAAATGTTACTTATACAATTTTCTGTTAAGCTCAATTTGGCGATGTGAGGATGCAAAGGAATATAAAGTAGGTCATAGGTTGTTAAAAGTTGGGCATGCCAGGTGCGTCTTTACTCCAAGACGCTAGGTGGCAGTTCTGATTTAAATGAAAGAAGTTTAACAGATCAGCTAGATGTATAGTTGTAAGATGCTTCAAGTGTTTCGGAAAGTACTTCTGGGGCCCCTCGAGGTTGGAAATGATTCACAGATGAGTCAGTGTCTGCTTATTTACAGAAGTCTGCATAAGAATCACGAAAACTTGGTAATATTACACGAAGAAGTGTAGGAGGAATACAGAGATGATCGGTGTGGAGATCTCATAATTGGCCAGGACACGGATTGGCTTCAATTTCGATCAATGTCTGCTTAAAATAACCGTGACTCTTTTGGTGGACAGCACCACTGCCGCAGGCATCTAGGGGTCAAAGGCTGGAATGTCGGCTCCTCAAGGATACGCACACGCCCGCACCAGACATTCTTGTTTCCCCCACCTTGTGACTCATCTTCAATTTGCAATTGCTGAAAACCATCAACCAATCTTCCGGAACTAACATCAATGTGGTTTCCTTCAATTATACGAAAGCTGATCAGGTAAACTTACTGGTTTAAGTGAACATGAACTTAATGTGTTGAATTCACATGATATTTGTATTGCTAGAGGAACTCATACACTTATATGCGTGTGTTCGTTAACATATAACTGGGAAACGAAGTATCGCTAAGCGCCAAACTTGGAGTGAGATCAATAACTTCCAAAGATATGACATAGACACTTCCAAGGAGCTAATGAAGTATTTTATGAGGCCATAGAAGCAAATATGTCGTAATTTACTTAGCTCCTTGTTTAAGTCATTACAACTAACTCCTGGCAGCACAGTTTTGTTTAATTAAGGTGTTTAAAATCGATGTTTTGTTGTGTTCTTTGTATACATATTTAATTTCTTGCGTTACTTATAGTGAGATAAATTCATGAGAACAATTTGCTTCCAAAATGAAGCTAAACCTACATCGTAAATATCTACTGTATTACAACAGATTCTTGTGTTAAACAAAAGTTAAATGGATGAAGCGGCACAAAAAGTGAGTACTTAGCTCAGTTGGTATAGCCGTGCGAGGGATCCCGAGTTAGATTCCCGGCTGAGAGTGGGGAATTTTCTACAACCAAGATGATTCCCCTTCTTCCACAGAGTTTGGAAGTATGAATGAGAGTGCGAATGTGTGCTTGATCTAATGATTAAAACCCAACGAATACGAGTTAACACCTCCGATATGTTTCAAAGAAGAACGCCGCCTATATGGCCATTGGAGTTGAAGGCGGGTTATAAATAAAAAAAAAAAAAAAAAAAAAAAAACAAAGTGAGTACAATTCCCAATAATATTTCTCGCAAACAAAACAAGCCAGCACTTAAATGTATAACCAATTTGGCGGATATTAGGATTTTTTATTTATCCAGTGATTAATCTTGGTGATTGTAGCAGCAGTGTTCACAATAAAGATTATATGTACAGTCGTAGAAAATGATTGAGCGCATTCTCAGAGCATCTCCAAGCCGTTTAGCCGCGCGATTCACACTGGTCACAATATGTAACATGCTTCTAGGCTTTTTAGCATTCGGTTTGGCATTCTTTATCATCTATTGAACGCAGAAGTAGGCTTTGTCTTGAAACACGTGGACATTTCTATTTGTTTTCTGATAAACAAAAAACGGACGACAGAGTAAATCAACGTTACCCTCTGCTTCTTCATTAGCCAATGCATTAATAGAACACAGATATAATGGCTGTCTGTTACTGTGCTCTTGGAAGGTTGTACAAAGAGGTGCAACTCTCAGAATTTCGTGCCCAACGACACCAGTCACGTGAATCCAAGTATGTTTTTAAGCACCCTTTACACGATAAATGGATTCACGTAGCCTTGAATAGCGCCTTAAGTTAATAAAAATGAAACAAGTGCTCCCTTATGAGCAAATAAATATATCTGCGGTAACCTACGCTTCTTTCGCATTAACTTGGGTTCAAGTCCTCGATGAGAACTTTTTTTTTAAAGTGAAAAATGCCTACCTCGTATTCTTGCATTTAAATAATACCAATTTTCCACATTATTATAGATGAGTGTGTTACATCGCTCATGTATCTAGCCATATCATAGCTAACTTTCCAACTGTTGTTTATAATACACGATTCCTATCTTATTCATTCATTTGATACTTCTCATTTTGTTTATGTTCACACTTTCTGCTTAGGAATAGCATTAGGATTTCTCTACGGAGGGGATTCGGTACGTAGAGCACCATGCTGGGCCCATTCTGCCTACGCCCCCAAGTGTGACACCCCCGGGAGGAAGGGTGAGGCGAGAGGAGAGTGAGAGCGGCCGACCCAAGGAGTCAAGACAGTGCAGAGGGGAGGTTTACTTAGATAAAGACTTCCTCGAGAGGTCAGGACAACTGACATTCTCCCCTACTGCAGGACGGCAACGAGCCCAGCAGTTGAGCCCTAAAGGTCTATGGCTGGCAGTCCCGAAATAGTCCCAGCAGAGGCGCAGAGACCGTCAAATGACCTACCGGAGGAGGAAGTAGTTTACCTCAGAGTATATCATCCTGTCATGCACCGGCAAGACACTCGCTGACACTTCTGCCCTAAAAGAGACCACCAGATGAGAGATGATGTGGAATGATAACGGCGATGAAATGGAGGGGCAGGAATTTCGGGGATGTAATTAACTTACCCAGCATTTGCCTAGTGACCATGGAAAACCCCCCAAAAACCTATAGGTAGGTAGATCGCACACGTGAATCGTACCTGGGCCTCCCGAATGTGCGCCACAGACGTAACCGCCTGAGCCATCCAGATCGGTACGCTTCTCGCTTAGTTCCATCTACTACCGTGAGAGGTTGTCTTTCACTACTGTTACTTTACAACTGCACCTTCATTCCTACGTTTAGAGCAGCTAAATGTGCTGCTGTTCTCATGCTTGCTGCACAGGGGTATACGGCTGCTAGAGCGGGCAGCGTTATTGGTGTTCCACTGTCAACTGCGAGGAGGTTGGTGCGGCTTCACCGTAAAAAGGGACAGCTGCTGTCAGAAAAAGTACAGGCCGTTCACGAGTATCTAGAGGCGATGAAGACAGGTCTGTCTAGGCAGATGTCTAAAGAAATCCTTTTTAACGGCCGCCGATTTAAGGCTGTATCTTCATTTCCGGGTAGCGTACGGACGGTCATCAACCGTTTCAGGGATGCCGAATTTGTCGTAGCTATGCGGCAATCAAGGAGCAGCTAACCGAATCCCATAAAGTTGACAGATTGGTATTTGCAGAGCAGTAAAAAACTGTGATTGGAGAGAAGTAATGTTCTCAAATGAGTTGCCTTCTGTACAGCAAAGCTTCTACTGCATTTGTTTACAAACACAACGGAACTCGCTACGACAGTGGTCGAATGAGCGTTACTGTTTGGAAGTGGATATCTCAGGATGGAGCAGGTATGTTGGAACATGTTCTTTGAAACCTGAACACCGATAATTATTGTGAGCTGCTAGAGCATGCCCTACTCCCGTTTGCCAGAGTGCGTTATCCTGAAAACGTTATTACATTCCAGCAGAATAACCATTCAGTCCACAGGTCGGCCAAAGCTGAAAAGTGATATCTGGAACACACAGATACCGTTCAGCAGATGACATGGCCTCCGAATTCACCAGACTTAAACCCAATAGAAGATTTCTGGGCGAAAGTAAACAGGAGGCGTTCTCGAAGTCCCAGATTAGCTAATGCTGCAGAGCTCTGGAGTGCCATAGAAGATGCTTGGGAATCCGTAGCAGAGGACACAAATTATTTCAAAGCGCTGGTGGATTCCCTGCCTCGAAGGCAGGTAACTAATTCTCACATCATTAATTTCATATACCTATAATTATGTAATAAAATCTACATAAATATTAAGTAATTACAATAGATATCAGTATAGTATGTATGCTGGTTGCTAGATTTGATCTATTCCACGAGCAGCACAGTAAACTTCAAATCTAGCACATTGCTACTGAGCTATTTCCACGTGGACGACACCATCCTCTGCTCATTCTGTGCCTTCTTTTGTAGTAGCACGTTTTGGTTACATTGAAAAAAAATACCGGAGTTCACGTCGTTATTGCTTGCCGCCGTTTTTTGTGCAGGAAAAGCAGAAAATTGCTACATGTGAGCTAAAATTTTGTAACGATAGCTGCATAGATACATTTAAATGAGTATGAAATACTTATCAATAAAATGTGTATGCAGATTGCTGAACTCGAACCTAACTACTCCCGAAGTAGTACACTCCACTTCCAGTTCATAACTTTGGAGCTGCACGGAAAGCAGTTTTCTCTGCTTACGTAGAAAGACAATAACGAATTCGAATCAAGCGGACAAAGTACGCTCAGTGTGAACCAGGCTCAGTGGTCTTCGTGAACATCCGTGAGGCCGATGTGATGCTTTGAAAGTTTCCAGCGCTCAGACATTTTTTTCACGACATTACAGTGCTACATACAACGTGTTACACAACTCTGGCATTAATATACATATAGAGACAAAACATGATTTTTTTTTTTTCAATTTACGCCCTCCAGCGTTAGTCATATCGGACGATGAGTGGAATGGGTGAAATGATGCTCAAATGAGCCCAGGTTCCACAGAGCTTAGAGTTACCTAACATTCGTCTTTCAGGATAAGGGAAAACCCCGGAAAAACCTTATCCAGGTAACTCACCCTGACCAAGATTCGAACTCGGGACCTCTTGAACGTGAGGCAGACATGCTACCATCTACGCTACTGAGGTGGGCAACAAAACAAAGCATGATATTATAGTGCATTGATATGAGAGATTTATGAGAGGGAGATATATATAGTTGCCATGCAAATGTTTTTTTTTTTTTTTTTTTTTTTTTTTTTTTTTTAAGAATTTTGTAGGGAAATGGATGATAATTAAAAACGAAAAATGTGGACTGAGTTCAAGTTAAGTTTTTAAAGACAGCCAAGATGGTTCTTCTATTGGTATATTGGTGCACTTGTGAGAGTGAGGCTTTCAGATTTTTCTTAGTCACATTTTGTGGAGGCGGTCATGACGTCATTGCTTGCTTGTTGCTAGGTAAATGCTTCATTGTTTTTCTAGCACCAGTGCTAGAATTAGGACAACTGCACATGATTTATATCATTATAATAAACGTGTTTTAATACCACAATTATATAAGAAAGCTTTTAATGGAACTTAAACCATAGAATATCGGAACATGCATAAGACTGTCAGCGATAATAGACTGCGGTTACATTTTGAAAAAATAAAAAGCTACAGAACTGCTACCTGCTATGTGGAAAATAATAGCGAAGAATTTTACATATTTTAATTGTACTGAGAGGAGCTTTAGGACAGTAACCAGAGAGCTACATCGTTCATGTGATAGTGGCATGGTAACGGACAAGCTAAAAGAATTGAGCTACCAGCCAGTACAAATGGCTACATTGTTCCATCCAGTTACTAAATGCCACTACCACTTTTTTCCTTGACTTGAAACTTGATTTAAACAATGAAAAGATATATAAAGTAAGCCGCCTTTATGGTGCAACTGCTAAAGCCTGTAGAACATACACGCTTTGTAATTCAATGTGCAAATTATCAAGCATTTGGACACAGCAAGAATCGCTGTCACAGACCTGCCCAGTGTGTCAAGTATGACGACTCACACTCAACAGCTAAATGCGCCAAAATCAGAAGTTTTCTCATGTTTACCTCAACTTTAAAGTGAAATTATATCGCCAATTACAAGAGCGGTCTAATGCATATTCAACTGTAAATACCAACTTAGTTAAACTTTAGTCTCATTGGGCGGATGCTTCCCTGCTAACCCGTGTTGCTAATGTAATAATGAATTAAGAAAACAATATTACTGTTGCTCCTCATTGTAAACGTAAAAAGAGGGCAGTTAACGAACCTTAAATGCCAGTTTTGCCTATCTGTTTATCATCCAAGTTAGTAGATGGGTATTTAGTTTGAAAATTCTTAACAAAATCTTAATAATAAGTCTTTATTGTCAGTATACTAATATTCAAATCCTAGCCATCTTAGATATGGAACAATTCCTTGGTGAGATCATACTTCCAAAGTTAAATTGTTTTTATAAAAAAAATCAGAATGTTGTGTGGTGTACCAACCAGCCCTCATACACGACCACTTATATTGTCTGCCGTCAATGCTTCAGATAAACTTTCAGAAATATACACATTGTTTTTCAATACATAGTTATCCCACTTGAAAGTGTTCAAATACTTTAATAAAAATACATATAGCATTGCACAAAACAGTCTGGAATATTTATCAATGACATTTTTAGCTGTATTTCACCTTACTCTTCCATTAAACTGTTTTAGGTCGACAATCAAGATATGTTTGACGGCTGACCCTCTGTATATGGTGCAGAATTTACCTAGGGCATTTCCCCTAGGTTACCTTTTCCGTCCGGCCGCTGCGTCCTCCAGTCGATACCACGGAGGAGTGCAGGATGGAGTGACAGGGTGTCCACATGTCGACTTCACCGATCTTAAGTGAACTAATAGACGCAATAGGGACGCCACCTTTTTATCACAATAGCTTTTCAATTGGCATCACGAGGATGTCCGGTGTTAGGCTGATCATTCATCCCGGAATCTCTCTGATCAGGAAACTCCTGATCCTCAAATCGTTGCCTAGGGCCTCGAGGTTCAGCGGTTCAGAGGGCCCTATATTCCACTTAAGAAAATACACTTAAGGAATTCATTCGTTCATTCATTTACGAGTTTGAGTGCACCGCGGACCAGACTTCCTAGTGGAGAAAAAGACCACTCCAGTAGCATCGAAGGCGGTAAAATAATGTTACAAATAGAAATAATAATGTTAAAGTGAGAATGCTTTTAGATTAATTAGACTTCACTCGTGGCTGTTATAAACCCATTTATAGGTTCAATGAAACATGTGCTAAAGGATGGTGTTTTGGCGTTGCATGGTAGAATAATATGCTTTTGGTAAAACTTTCTCCTCCGATATGATGGTCTCCGGTCTCCGAACCCGGACTGGTGTTGCCGTTTCCGGACCACAATAGGGTGGGATACAAGTTGTACTGGCCTGCTGGAGAGTTTCCAACTGGTAAAGTGTTGGAGACCCTGCCATCTGCACTGTCGTGGCCGTCCTTTGTCTCCTCTCATCTTATTCTTCCTTCCGATGATATAGGTACAATGAGCAAGTTAGGTCATTCGTGCCGAATAGTGTAGTCCAGTCCAGTCCACACGAGGGTGTCCTTGCACCATTTGTATGCCTAATATAAGCTAAGATATGCATACATATACACATATATGCATATGAATGCATATCTTAGCTTATATATTCCAGTGCTGATGTTTAATTATGTCACAGTATGCAGACGAAGGTGACAGCAATCAATAGTTCTCAGGAATAAGCGTACAAAGTAGAGAAATGCTGCAAAAGTTGAAGAAAGATTAATCTCAGAAAGTCGATATTTACATTTGCCTACAAAGTTTCACATTCTCGCTAGTATTAAAACTATTGGTAGACTTTATCAATTCAAATATATCATTTTAGGTCATCTATCTCTACCACTACGACTAAGAAGGCCCATTCTTTCAATCTGTACAAATCTATTTGCATGTCTGGCTGTTTTATTTTGGGTTCAGCTTAAAACTCACAGTTCAAAAGAATGTACACTTTCCAAAACCGAGTTCTTCGAGTGATAGTGCATGCTACTTGGTACATCTACAGTTCTACACTTCAAAAAGTTCTTCGCATTCCTATAGCTAAAACTACACTACAGTCATATACTCGGTTGTTTACACCATTGTCTATCACCAGAATTGATTACTGAATGAGATTTCCCGGAACATGTCCAAAAGATGATCGTCACGCAGAGTGAAGAGAAAACGTGACACAGATTTCCGGTTATTGTAGTGATAGTGATATATTTTCTTGTACATATTATTGTTAATTTTTCTTCTTCAGACTCTGAGGCGAATTACCGAACAGAAGTGCCGCAATTCTTTGCAATTGTTTTATATTTTATTAGCACAGCAATGAATTATATAACATTGTAAAATAATTAAGTTAAAGGAAAAGAAAGAAAATAACTACACACCAAAGTACTATTTACATGGAGTATTTATTTAATTTTTTATTTTATGAGAAGTAATTAACAACTGTGATGAAAACACTATATACTTGAGCTATTTGCTTGACAAATAAAATATATGTTTTAAATTTTTTATGAATATTCTATAATAAATTATAATATAATATTCTATTACTTATACGTATGAATTTTATATTGCAAAGCTCTCTCTCTCTTTCTCCCTCATATATGTATATATACAACCCGTGGCGTGACTGCTCTAGTGGGCCAAGGCCTGCCAACCCGACTGCCGGCCTCACATACGTAAGGCAGAGGTGGGCGATCATCCAACTGATACAGGGGGGAGATGTGGTCAGCCTCTCGGCAGTCCCAGCCGGAAAATTGGCTTTCGCAACCATTACCTGTCGAATCTCCTAACTTTCCTTACGGTGCTAGGTGGGCATCGGTCCTATACACGGGATTAAAAATCCGCACAACCGTGTGGTACGTTCCGTGGCAGGGAACCAAAACATGACGCCTTAGACCACTATGGCAACGCGCAGGATATATTACTATATATTAATCTGGTAACCCATAATAGGGAGAGAGAAAATCGCTGCGCAGGTTTAAATTATTCAATGGATTGTCAATTTCTGAAGTACAGTCCCATTTATATTTCTCGAAATGTGTGAAATAGATATGCAATTTTTGATTCTACATATAACGAGTCGTTTGAAATATTTGACCATCGCTTCAATCTCCTGTTTGGGGGTGGGAAGAAAAAGAAAGCGAACGATTGACCGTAAAATAAGATCTGAAGCTGATTGGAGCGATGCACATTCCCGAAACGTCGATATCTGATCGTCTTTTCACCTGGCTTGTTGCCCGAGAAGAAAATGAGCATTCCCTTAAAATGTTTAGCATGTGGTGTCAGAACTATCTTGAAAATATATTGAAGGACACTGAGCTTAAATTTTCAGATTGATCCAATTTTTCGGTTCTGAGTTATGCATCTCACAGAGAGATGCACATAAGCGTGCGCGCGAAACATTCTTTTCCCATTTTGCTTTTCTCTGTTTTGTTTATTTATTTTCATTAGGTCATAAGACAGTTATTTTCAGTAAAATATTGATATTAGATTGTTTGATGGAATGCAATACTTCATCCTATCTACGAAAGTGGGCTGTAAGGTTTCTGGTTTACAAGAATCGTAATGATAACATTAATTTTGGATTTTGCATTGTAAAAACTTATATAAAATGCTACTTTATTTACATTTTGACAATACCGCTTTGTTTATTGCAGCATATTTAAAATTATCCATCAAAGTCGTTTTAAGAGAGTCTAAATATGAAATGCTTACAATTTTTCCAGCTTTTGCAGGCAGGAAATGGACAAAAATAGTTGTGATTTGTGTGCCCTTTCTCTAAGCATTCATATGCAACCAGGCAACTGACCCTCTTCTGTCTTTCGGTCGCAGGTTAACGTATCGAACTCAGGGCTCTCCTCCTCTGATTATTGAGACAATTATTCGCCGCAAGAAAAGCAGAGGAAATTACAGAACTGTACTGAATAGAAGGGACCAGCATCAACCTTGCTTTCATATGCGAGCGTCGCATTACGGAAAATGTTCACCTGTCCAGAGAGGAAGGAAATTCTGGAAATTTCTATCCTTCCTTGATAGAAGTTCCAGAAGGCGTCGAAAGCATATAGCACCTCTCTCCAAACAATCACACGCCAGCCATTGCCGAAACAACTTAGTGCCCAAGGCGGTATAAGCAGAGAGAGAGACAGGCTCAATGGAAAATTTAACAATAAACTAAATGCATTTCCCGGAAAGCTAGTTTTCGGTTGTGAAGGGGCCTATCAGACGTCTGTTCAAATAACAGTTACTTAAGTTCCAGTAGGTGTATCTTTACTGGTACCTAAGATATGCCGGTGCATTGCCGCACAACTGTGTTACCCATTCTTATCAGCTCCAATAAGCTAGTAGTTAGGCGAGTAAGACACTTGCAAGGCCTTATTGAAGAGTTTTATTAAGGTTGTATCTGTACGACTTTTCTGATGGTCAACCTTAGTTTCAATGTGTTAACTGCAAAGCAACACTTGCAAGGAGTTTGGTAAGTGAATACAAGTAGCAACATAGCAAATAACGTTCGGCAGTTCCAAACCTGTCGCTACTTCTTTATTTCCCTTTGTTTTTCATGCGTAGCGACTCCCAGATGTTACTGCCCATTAAATCATAACACGAACCTCGGTGTGTGAAAGAAGGAGGTTGTGTGAACACTTTTTTTGAGTTATAGAAGCCGTCAGCAACTAAACTGAGGAGCGTTACGTAATATGCACCTCACTCCTACACCTGGACTATCGTTAACGAGCAGTTTCTGCCGGCCAAAGAGATGAGCTGTGAATTCCAATTAGAAACCATCTTGGGTCTGAACCACCTTACCCCAGACAGGCTTGCACTTTTATATTGCAACAGGAGATTTTACATATGTTAAGTGTTTACGGCTACACAGTTGCGAGATACCTTCAGCAAACCCGCTTTGTTAACCCTGCCTACAAGTCTGAGGTCCATTCAGCTGAGAAATATTTGAGAGTTGTCTTATAAGAATGATGAAAAGTTTTGGAAAATACCTTAACCAGAAACCATCCGAACTGAAGTTTGAACTGCGGTTCTCCATGCTACAGTCAATTTTTAATGCCAACTAAGGTACTCACAGCAATACAACGGAACCAGCTATAGCGTGATTTACTGCATGTGCGAAAATATTCTGTTATCTCATATTGGCTACAATTAGATATGAATCGATTTCTACTGGATTGAAGCGATTCATATCTAACTTTAGCAAGCCTGAGATATCAGCGGATCTCCTAAAGGTGGAGCAAATGATGTCATAAGAGCTGGTTTCACTTAATATGAACGTCACTGTTGGGATGTCAGTCTAACTATAAAGTAAACTTACATGCCAACTTACTTATTTAAGTGGACATAGTTCAAGAGAAATTTGAACTTTTTGATTCTTTAATGCCAGCATCAAATTTTGTTACATATTGGAAAGCCATATACATGAAGTGTATGTTTAGCATTTTCCAGGATGATCACACGAAGATCTTAAAATATATCCACTCCTCGAACCATATTTCATATGGAAAATATTTAATTACATTTTAATTTCTAAATAACATATTTGATTAAAGCACAAGGTTTTAAAATAATACAAGAAGCATAAAATGAAATTCTCAAATTGCCTTAAAATGGTCCACGATATTCCTTTTCCTGTGAATACATTTTGTAAACTTTGCATAATTGATATGTCATAAGAAATAAAGAAACGCGTGACACATAACCATATCTATTTTAAAACACAGAATTTATTTTCAAATATATGTTTTGCGCTAAAAACGAATGCAGAAAGTATATCTCTCTTTTTATAGTTTAATCATTTTTAACCGGTCAGGTAGTTGTGATGATGAATGAAATTAGGCTCCAAAGTACTTCGAGGTTTTGAACATTTTTTTTCAGGATACCTAAAAAACACTAAAAATCCTTATCCATGTAACTCATCCTAATCGACATTCGAAATAGAGACATCTTGAATGTGAGGCGGATGCGCTATATTTGTTTTATTAGTTTGAATTACCTTCACCGTTTACTGTTACTCATTATGTCATGGAAAGAGTATTGATTTATTCCAAATCTACTATTTAGCGTCCCGCTTCTTGCAATATTTAATTATAGCGTCAACCTACTGTATCCCACTGTCAACCTACAATGAAGTTGGTAAGTGGTTTGAGAAGTCTGGTAAAAAAAGCAGCTTATTTCTCGACATAGTCTCCATGGTTGGCTATTCACTTGGTCCAGCGATGTTCGATGTTCTAGGATTTTCATCCCGTCCGAAAAATAGGTTCCGTCAAGGTCTGCAAAATACTCATTGACTCACTTTTTCAATTGATGAAAATTTCTTACCACCAAGCTAAATTTTCAAGTTTGGGGACAGTTAGAAGTCACTTGTGGCTAAGTCTGATGAATAAGGTGGATAAGGAACCAATTCAAAACCCAACTCATGCACTTTTGCCAACGCGATTGCTGATATTTGCGATAGTGCATTATCCTGGTAAAAGAGGACTTTTTTACGTTTCAATCTGGGTCTCTTTTCAGTTAACTCATGCTGCAAATGAACTAACAATGAAGCATAATAGCCTACGCTATGGTTTGCCTTTCTCCAAGTAGTCTATGAGGATTATTCCTTGAGAATCACACCCCCCCCCTCCGAAACAAACAATGGCCATTACCTTACCAGCTGACAAAATGGTCTTTGGCCCCTTTGCTGCACTTTCACCAGCTTTTGTCCATTGTTTTACTGATGTTTTGATTCTTGTGTAATGATAGATCCAAGTTTCATCCATGGTCACACGTCGGCTCAAAGAGTATTGCGGATTGCGATTAAACATAACCATACACGCCAGATGCGCTTTTGGTCGATTGTGAGCAATCTCGGGGTGGGGGATTGAGATGCCTATAGTCTCAACAATCTCACAAATTTTGATTCGGTCGTCTTGCATAACAAAATCGTGGATTTTTTCAATGGTGTCCTATGTGATGACCTCAATTGGGCGACCAAAGTGCGATTTATCTTCGATGCTTCTACCACCACCTTTAAATTCATTGATCCAAAAGTAAATGGTCTTCAATGTTGGTGAAGAGTCCGCGTGAACTTCATCCAGTTCAGTGTAGACTTGTGCGTCAGTCCAGCCAGCCTTTCAAAAGAAAATGTTTACAAATAGCACGAAACTCTGTTTTTTCCATTTTCAGTCGCAACTATCACACTGACCAGTTCAGATGGCTGTCAACAGTGAAGTGTGTATTGTAGTACATTCACATTTTCTGTATACTCTTTTAAATAATCATGCTTACTACCCACAAAGTTAAAACGAAAAAATTCTATCCCTTTATGGAAATTTACCAGATCTATCAAACGAACCTCGCATACTGAAATATTTCTGTAAACTTTCATTTTAATTCAGCATAAAGTAGTTAGAAGAACAATATTTTAAAACAATGTATTTTAGACGTTTTATAAAAACAAAACATGGCTAGAGAAAGTGAACTGAGTGTAACAAATGATCTTTTAATTCTGGGAAATTTGTTTTAAATGGAAGTTCTGTATGCAAAATAAAACTTTTGACAATGCATTTTATATAATCGATAGAGATTTGTGTCCTCTGAAAACTCGCGTGTTTTGTAATTGTTTGATTGCATACTGTTTTTCTTTTCAGATCAATAAAATGGAGAGTAAAGTCGACAGCAAAGAAGAGCTTCAACATCTGATTTTTTGCACTTAATCGAGGTGCCAAAGCCACAGAACTTGGTCGATCGACTTGATACTCCATTATATTGACGTGCAAAGAACAAACACAGTATATAAACATTCAAAAGCTAAGCACGTTATGTTGTAGATCACACAATTTCCTACCAAATAATATAAAATGCATAGGCATAATTTCCACATAAAATTTTCACTTAAATAAAATCCAGAAGTCGTGGGCCAACCCATTATATCAGATTTATTCTTAATTTATATATGCTCATCCACGATATCGTACGACAACTTCATAGTCCAAATGGAGGTCCAGCTGATATTATCAAAATATCCTTTCCTGGTCTGTGACACTACATTATTGTGACATCAATTTCGAAATTCTGACAAAACCTATCGCAAGTAATCTAATCAGAGAGACTTCGGATATTGTTTCGAAGGGTTTCAATGCTCAAAATCCTGTTGGTGCTACAAACTCAAGCTGCGTGCAGGTGCATGCATGCACGCGCAAATTCGAGTGAAATAATTTCGTGAGCGAAACGGTACTGTTATGGCTGCAATGCTTTTTTCCATCACAGTTATGTTGCATCTTTTTGATCTTCAGTGTTACATTCAATTTGCAGATATGCCTCACTGAACTGCGTATCGTGCACTCAAGCTTGTTCCAGGCACTTGTTTCTGAGTGTTTCTTTGGTGCACCTAAAGCACAGTACGTGATGTTTCACTTCCCACTTTCCTTTTACTGTTTCCGGTATTGATAGTTTTTGTTATAGAAAGATGAGAATTTTCACGAACTTATAATATTACGTCTGATCCAGATTTAAACACAGATATAAACATATTCCCACAGATGGTATAGCATAGCCTCTGCAAACAATATTATTTTAAAGTGAAAATTGGGGTTAAAATCAATTTAAATACATCTTTAAATACATTAGTATATGGTGGAAGTCAAATATTTTACCAGAAAACATCATACTGACCATCAAACTACGCTTTGTGCTTAATAACAAGGCAGTAACAAAATAAACAGTAAATAAATGTGATAAGAATTAAAACTGTGACATTTGCATTACACGGTACATATTTTACACATACAGTCTACGCATGAGCAGGAAGCAATATAAGCAAATACGAAGTACATTATTTATCAACGGCTTTGTGAAAATATAAGCGATAATAACAAGGAATTTTCAGTCCAAGTCAGAACGCTACTGTGTGAAATGGAACGTTAATCTTAGATTTGAATATATTTTACACTGAAGGGATGGATAAAAATAAATAGAATGAAAACAACAAATTTTACAAAGTTAATTTATTACTTCAGAATATCTAGGAATTACAGAAATATCAGACTGTGCAAGAGATAGCCATATAATGTGTCCAAACCTGGTATGAATCAAGTTTCCTATATTTAGCAGTTATATTTTATAATTTTACTACGAGTTGCTGTAGTGAAAGAAACGCAATGGAGGCATGACAACTGTAAGGTACAGCTATTTTATATTCAAATATGTTGTCAAGGATGGTAAAGGGTCTCTTGACATAGTGAGTAGAAAGACCAACCTTATTCTGATGTTTCAGCCACTTCTGAAAGTAATAAAAAATTGGAGCTTAGTGCAATTATAAACAACTAGCACACCAAATCTGGATATGAGCATTAAGTATCAGTTTAAGCAATATTACTCCGTAGTAAGTACGTTGCATCCACTCTGCAGTTACACCAGACTTTCTAGGAAGTTGACCAACAAGCGCGAGTGGTATTCCAGCGGCCAGAAATTGATGCGGACCTTTAAGTTAAACGCTTTTAAGTGAAAAGCTACTTTGCACAATAATGGAACCGTTAATCAACTAAATGCCACTACCACTATCTCACAGTCAAATTCAGTATTTGTCAGGTGTAACTGGTGAGTCCTTTAGAAACTCAGATGATTACCTAACATAATTTTCCAAGATAACGTCATCGGATCTGGTGTCTTCAATTTATAGTTCCAGCAAAATACAGTGTCCCCAGATTTATTATTATTATTATTTTTATTATTATTATTATTATTATTATTATTATTATTATTATTATTATTATTATTATTATTATTATTATTATTATTATTATTATTATTATTATTATTATTATTATTATTATTATTATTATTATTATTATTATTATTATTATTATTATTATTATTATTATTATTATTATTATTATTATTATTATTATTATTATTATTATTATTATTATTATTATTATTATTATTATTATTATTATTATTATTATTATTATTATTATTATTATTATTATTATTATTATTATTATTATTATTATTATTATTATTATTATTATTATTATTATTATTATTATTATTATTATTATTATTATTATTATTATTATTATTATTATTATTATTATTATTATTATTATTATTATTATTATTATTATTATTATTATTATTATTATTATTATTATTATTATTATTATTATTATTATTATTATTATTATTATTATTATTATTATTATTATTGTTATTATTATTGTTATTATTATTGTTATTATTATTGTTATTATTATTATTATTATTATTATTATTATTATTATTATTATTATTATTATTATTATTATTATTATTATTATTATTATTATTATTATTATTATTATTATTATTATTATTATTATTATTATTATTATTATTATTATTATTATTATTATTATTATTATTATTATTATTATTATTATTATTATTATTATTATTATTATTATTATTATTATTATTATTATTATTATTATTATTATTATTATTTATTCCATCGAGTACTAAGATGTTTAGCCCATCGCAGAGATTTTTGCTTAAAAAAGACAATAATAACTAATATAGACAAAGAAACAAAGAGAAAGGTTAAAAAAATTAAAAAGTAAACAAAACGAAAAAATGCTATTAAAAACTTGGACCTCTTAAATTACCAGCAAGCTTATCACAACTCGATGACTAAGGCATGCCTTTTCTAAACGCCATAAATGAGGCTAAATTGCGAAATGTTGTCGCTATGGCTTTGAAGATAGTGTGACTTTGTGGGTTCGTGAAATGAAAAGTCCAATTGCACCACTCAAAAATGTTCTTTATTTCCACCGACTTACAGTTTAACACTTGCCAATTACACAGAGTTAGTAATGCACACAATTACGATTCACCAGTTCGTCCGTTACAATTTCACTTGCACTCGTAATTACGTCCAATTCTCCGATGCACATACACAGTCTTCTCGTCGTACACTAGCACTGCACTCATACACTGTTCGCGAAGAACTCTGACTCACTCCTCTTGCCCGACGTGTTGCTTATATAGGGCCAGCGGGTCGATCTGGAAGGTTCTAGATTAGATGAAATATCCCGTAAGTTCGAGAACACAGGTGGAACAGAAAGAGACGGCGCAGTGATATTTTTTCTCCCAGCCACCCCTTGTCACCACTATAAGACAAACGAGGGGGGGGCGTGGCGAACGCCGAACGTCCCCTGCTTGCCCGCTCTCAGCTGGTTCTATAGGATGTTCCAACGTTCAGGTGACAATAGGTTTTTTGTAATCTACCAAAGGTAGAGCGATTAATAGTTAAATTTTGAAAATATTTTCAAATTGGATTAAATTGGCTAACTGTGTCTTTGAGAGGTGCTCAATTCTGAACAGAAGAACAATGTGGGCTGCCTCCATTGCACAAGAAAACCGAGAAAATAGCGCTGTAGGGGCAACTAAACCTATTTTTCATAGTAGATGGTGGAAATGTTAATCTTCTGCTCTCACTCACCTAAACTCTATAACAACAGAACAACAGAACTTATTGATGACAGTATGTAAGAAGTTATAGGTATTTGTAATTGTAACAATTATATGTATATATAACTATTTTATCGCTTGGCTGTCAACTAGTCGCCCCGGGTACGATCGCAGGCGACCGCAATGTGTGATTTGAGGTGGACAACATGGCGCTGGGGTGGGTTTCCTCCGGGTCCTCCGGTTTCACCCACCATCATTCCACCATTTGTTCCATCATTCATTCATCCCAAGCGTTGGGCCGACCCCTTAACCCTGATTTCATCAGGTCAATGTGCTTTGGCTCCCTCGCTCAGAGGGAACCCAAGTGACTCCTAACACCAGCATTGGTGAGAAAGGGAGATATAAAAAGTAAGTACAGGTACTCGTATAATGGGTTTTGTCGACCTCTACTTCTGGGAGTATTGTTGAGTCCTGCGCACTCTCCCCTTGTACTCCACAAAGGTTCTAAGTCTGCAATAGTGAATTATAGGATTCTCCATAGTGAAACTTGTGTGACTCGCTTAAACACTTGTGCATTGTCCACACATTTATTTAAATTTTATTTCATTGGGCGGCTATTTAACATTTGGAAATATTTTGCTATTATTGCTAAGCTTGTAAATAAAAACAAGAATAATACAATCATAGGGAGAGAGACGTTATTCTCTAAATCGAAGACGTATTGAGATTTTTAACAGAATGTGTCCAATATTTCTAGCTATTTATCAAATAAATAACGGTCGCCGTGAAAGTTTTTCATTTCTAGCTATTACTTAGCCTCATTGATTTTTACCTTTTGGATTTAAGAACGCTGCGAAACAGTACTTGTCAAATGAAGAACGGTTTTTGATAGAAATTTAGTACGTTAGTAGTATATTATGCAACGAGACTATAGTGGTAGTAATTAAAACGCGAGTATTCTTATTAACCGAGCGAGCGAAGTGAACCGGGGTTAATAATTATGAGACGACCATTTTAATTACCGTCATAGTTAAGTTCCATACACTGTGTATGATCGATAATGTATCTAAATGTAACTTTTCATTTGAAAGTATTCATTTCTGTTTTGAGTGACACGTTACAATTGTTATTGCTTTGTCTAAAGCGACACGTAGTACATAGTACGCAGGCGCAGAAATATTGATTACTTTCCTATAAGCAGCTAAACATTTGGCAGCTAAAAACATTAAAACAAAACATTTGTAACACTAAAAGAATACACTTAATTTTATCATGAGGTATTTAACATCAGGTGCTTCATTTATAAATGCTTTCAACTCATCAAGTGTAGTTGTTTTTGCTTATTCCCTTTATATCCTTCAGAGTTGCGTTTTAGTAAGCTGTTCGGTTTTGAGTATTGTCACCCAATTACCGGAAGGCGCGACCAACTGGCGGCTGGGTGAGGGCCGGGAGGCATTCGCCCACGCCTACCCATTTGTCTTATAGCGCTAACGAAGGGATGGTCGGAAAAAGCATCACTGGCCGTCTCTTTTCCCTCCCCCTGCCGTCTGGAACCTTCGGGGTGATTCACTGAAACGCGAGACTTCCAGAAACAGCGATATCATTATAAAAAGGGGCTGCAGTTGGCGAGTCAGTTCAGTTCTTGGCGAGCAGCCGTGAGGAGCGCCGGGTGAGTGGACGGACCGGAAGACTATGTACGTGCATCAGAGTTGTACGTAACTGTGAGCGTGCAATGGACCTGTGACAGACGAACGGGTGAATTGTAATTGTGTGCGCTATGCAATTCTATGTAATCGGCAAGTGTTTCAACTGAAATTCGGTGGAAATAAAGAACATTTTGAGTTTGTGGAATTGGAATTTTAATTTCACGAACCCACAAAGTCACAGTATTTAGATAAGTCAATTTGGTGCCTAATATGAGTGTTGATTTCACAATAGAATAGTGAGTCCACAAGGCCGATGATTTCTTATTTTGAGAAAATTCTTCGAAATACACTAGGAATATATTTTCTGAGAACGATTTTATACCTTTTGATATTCTCCAATCCATGAATCATGAATATAATTTCTCGTACATCTTTATTGATTTTTGTGGCAACAAGTTATTGGTATAGTCGCGCTGTTCTAATGGTTACCATGGATTTATCTTTGGTAACAGATACCTCTCAGATTACTCCACGTGGAGTGAACATATATCTGTCATTTGTGATTCCTGTGAATTCCATTGGCTGATGTGATGCGTTCATTGGTGCTTAGCACTCGAACGGGAGGCGCGTCAGTACCCCTCTCACTCTTTAAGAATAATCAGTGCGTTAACTGAGAGGTTTCTGTTAACAAAGATAAATCCATGTTAACCGTTCCATCAGTGCGACTATAACATTGAGTGCTTTTGCTGTAACTTCTTGGGGTGTAAGTTCAATGTCACTGTTACTAGTGTCAGACATTTTGACTTTTTCTCTAAACTGGCGCTAGTACCGTTGTCGTCGAAACGTGCGCTTTGACAATGTTACGTGACCACTTGTGAATACTTAAGTTTGGCATGGTCGAGCATAAAAATATTTTACTGCATCAGTTTCGTCAGTAACTTCTAGGAAATCGAAAAAAGAACCTTTTTGATAATGTGTTTATGTTTTACTCCGATATTATTTTAAACATTCTACATAATATATACTTTAAATATTTAAAACGCTAATGTGCGAGTATATGACCGGAGCAGTAAAGTATTCATTGTTAACGAAAAGTCAAGCAATGTCCTGAAATGAACAAACCAAGCCCAAGATATCGAGAATTGCCCAGATTATCTACCAAATTATATGATATAATACAGTTTTAGATAAAATTATATAAATTAGTGAATCAGGGCATTCTAAAGTAGCATATGTGGAGATCGCTACTGTTTAAAGAAATTGCACCTTTGTCAAAAATATAAATGTTTATATTCAGCGGTAACAGACGCATTAATCTAATTTCACTAAAATTAAGTGTTTGGAAAACATCTATACAATGTTTAAGAGTTAAATAAAGCAATGTTGTTTTCTCACGGTTGCTTCATAATAATTTCTGGGCAGGCACCTGACCGTGACTTTGGTATAGACAAACACAGGAAGCCAAAGAATCAATCATTCCCTCGGCCATTCAGTGGTCCAGTAACCTTGAAGTCCTGTGATTACAAACTTGTCTGGAACAAAAGGGAGTCAGATCAGTTATAAATATACAGCGTCAATCGTAATTACTATCCTTTGGATCCTGTATGTTGCTTACACACGCTTCCTAATTAAGAGCTCAATAAGGAACACCCGATATCAAAGAACACGTCATAACCTTTCCTTTGTTTATGTTTAGTGAAAGCTGTCCACGAAAGTAGTTGTAATTTTAGAGAAAACCACCAACGTTACCAATAGGATCTATATTTTTAAAATCAAGGTAGTTTTGTAAATGTATACTCCAACTACTAGATACGTACATTACTACGAGGCATTTTCCTTCCTTTGTAATTTACGTTGCCTACTACATGTAAGCAAGTAAGTAGGAGAAAAACGGCATTCCATCCAAAAATTTCATGTTGTAATTTCACTATAAATATATGTTTGGATTCACTAAATCTAAAAAATACACTTTTTTTTTTAAAAAAAAAAAGCGACCTTGTTTAGTGTGTGTGCGTGTGTGCGCGCGCGCAGTTACGTGAACTACCAAACTTAACCAGTTCTCGTAGCGGTGGTTGCTAGTGTGTATATCTCCAGCGTCCACCGCGCAGAGTGTCGCGGGTTCGAGTCCCACCTTTGACATGGGTGTTCATGTGTATAGTGCTTATACATATGTGAAAGCACAGGAAACGGACAGTAATCAAATGGAAACAATAAAAATTCGTGAAATGGCAATTCGTGAAGCAGTGAAATGGTGTAACAGATTACAATGTACTGCTCGCTTTACAGTGACTCACAGGCAGCAATTGCGGCTTTGAAAGGTACAAACAGTAGTAATGCTACTGCGGCTGAAATAAAAATCTAATATTAATTGGTTCTCATCTGTGTATTTTATGGGTCAGAAGGCACGTGGGGATTGCCGGAAATGAACGTGCCTACGAGCTTGCAAAGAGAGCTGCGACTTCACATTTTCCGGTAGTTTACATTTATGCCCTATTTATTGTGTGAGGCAAACAATGAAGAAAATTGTCATCCATGAATGCAACGAATATTGGCTAAAATGTGATTGTGGTGCTTTGACAAAGCATTTATATTTCCCAGTGGTTTTCGATAAACAAAAATGTAAATTCATCCATCCTAATTATATTCTCTTTCAATTCTTAATTGGCCATGACAAATGTTCTGCTTAATTATTTCGATTCAAAATTAAATTCAATTCTGATTGTATTTATGGAAATTACCTTCAAGATGTCCTCACATTTTATTTGTTTGCCCAATTTTCTGTTTTGAAAGATATGAACTTGAATTATTGCTTCAATCCTTAGGTTACACATTTTTCAAAACCACTTACACATATTTTGATGAATTACAGAACTTATCAGTGTTTTATGGCTCTTTTGAAAAAATATTTCTTAAGCTAAATGATTAGTTTTATGTTTACTGTTTGACAACTTAATATTGTGTTTGGTTATGTCCTGTAATTTTATTATATTCATTTTATAATTTGTAAACTATATTTCTAATATACCTTTGGGTAAAATAGGAATCAAAAAATTGGACAGTAATAAATAAATAAAGAAATAAATGAACGAATAAATAAGTAATAAAAACGTGAAAAAACTGGTATTTAAGTTCAGCACCCTCCAAGGAATGCAATACCATTTTCAACAAAATCTGCCACTCTTACTACTCTTTTCGTGTAAATTTTTCAAAATTTCCTGTTTCTCAAAACTTATTTTAACAATTTTGATTAAAATGTTGTATGTTTCTGATAGTTCTATGATTAAAGAAATAAATACCTATCTTGAATTCTCTGGACATATTCTCAGAAGTCCTCTTCGTACTGAGTGACTTTGTATAACTGATAAACCGTAAGAGAAAGAAAAAATGTATATTGTACAAAAATTTACATCTCATTAAAGCATAAAAATTGAATGCAATCTTATGAGTACAGAAGTGAAGGATGCCTGGAATGCTTTCAAAAATGTTTTTAATTTTCTTATAACTAAAGAATACCCAGATTAGGTTAACATAGTGAAAGTGATGCTTTTAAAGTTTCAAACAGATAGGTTGCAATATGTGTGTGAAAGTACATTTTCTTCATTCCCATCCAAATTATTTCAGTGATAATTTGGATGGTTTTAATGAGAAACAGGATGAAATATTTCACCAGAATATAAAAGGAGAATTGGAAGTGGAGTATTCTCACGATGGTGGACTACTGTTGGATGTTGGAAGGGGACTGCTCTGAACAACATACGACTTGGTCAAAGTGGAGCAAATTTGAAGTGAAATGTTGTGGTAAGGTTATGAATGTGCTTATAACTATGACTAATTAATGATTAACTAGTGGCAAATAACAAATTATAATTATAGCCAAGTTTTCCGTACAAAATTCTGGTTGAAAGTAATTTTTATTAGTTTCACAAAGTTTTAATTTCATTTCTTTTATTTATGAATAGTTTGAAAACTTGACATTGTGGGAGAAAATGGAGATTATTCCGAATTCAGTGCAAAAATTCCTTTTGGGGTCACCTTTCAGATTAAAAAAGAATATAAAATAAGGTTTGAATTGCAGAACAGTGTAATGGATATATATAATGGCGTTCCATAAAGTTCATAACGGTTCAGTCACCTGCACAGGTCACTTGTTTATGTAAAGAACAAGTGGACAACTTTGTACATATAGATCTTAATTATTTTTTAACTGAATAGCAATCAAGATATCACAAAAAAGACGACAGTGATAAATATTCAATAGCAAAACAAATATCCTTTAAGGACTTTTGAAAAAACAGTGAAGCGCAGTATATGTCCAAGGAGAACAGCTCTATGGTCTTCAAAGCTACCTAGATATGAAGAAGAAGGAAAATATATGAAATGGATAAACAGAATAAACAATGAAACTGAATGTATATGAACGTAAAACCTAGCTGAAACTGTTCAGAAGGACGAAAAGAAACTGATTTTTTATGGGAAAGAGTGGCCAAAATAAATAATACAGAGTATTAATTTTCTGTGAATGGCCATTCCTTAGTAGAGTACCACTTATGGCAGATTAAATGTTTTGGAAAGTTTAAATTGTGAAGAAATTACCTAAGCAAAATGACATACCTCTTGCAAAGTAAAATTTGGTCATAATAAATGGAAGTTCATCATCTATTTGTACACTTATTACCTTCACAAAACATCAAATAATTACTGGATAAGGTTTATTTGAGTGGTTAGTAAGAAATATTGGTTTTAGCAGAGATAAATCAGAAGAAATACAAAGAAAGCAAGAGACAGAAACAAAATGTTTCGTTGTATTTTTTACTGCAGATATACATACAAAAGACTCCATTGATAGATGTTTAAACTGGTATCAAATTCCGTATTCCTTGCATTACAACGCGAAAAATTTTGAGTGGTGAAAATTCTGAGAAAACAACACATTGAACAATGTGAAACAATAACAACGAATATCGAAAATGGCTGTTACTACAATAAGGTTATTTGAAGTGAATTTGCGTTTTCTAAATAGATATGGTATTTATGAAGTGAGTTTTTATCTATATTTGTTTGCCAGTCATGCAAAATTATACAAAATCCATTGAGAATGAAGTACACCTCATAGACTATTTGTAGAAAATTAACGATATAGCTTTCTACACTTATTAAAATTTGGACCATTTTAATATATTTTGAACGTAGTAAAGTTTTCTTGTAAAGTCTGTTTAGTTAACTCGTGTGCACGTCGGCCGACTCTTTTGACAAACCCTTATAATCGTTTTACAACCCCGGCCCTCCTTCTGCCAGACCGTTCTTCAAGGTTGCCACCTTTCACGATACGTCATGGGTATCGTACGAGGTTTCATCTAAATAAATTATCTCATGTCAATTACTGCGAAACTTCCTTAGTTTTGAAATATATATCGCCAAGCTATAATTCTACTGGATTCCATGAAACTCTTTAACTTATTCAAAGTGCGGTATGTGAAACTCAGCACCCTTTAGGAGGCCGTGCAAAGTGCAGTGCCCATAAAGAAAATCACAAATTTCTTGCGAATGTGCAACCAATTCGTCTAAGGTGGGCGCTCTCCCTTTTGCATAGAATCTATACATTTCTCGGCGAATTAAATCGCATGTGAAGTTATCTACTTTAGAGAAACATTGCCTTTTGTTTTCAAACTTGATCAGGGTCTTTGGTATTCCTTTCGTCACAGTATTTCTGTAAATACCTAGAATTCATCATCAGAGTCATTGCACGACCCCTTACCAACATTATTCTTCAGCACATATTTATGTGTTCAAAACTAGCGCTTGAATTTGCTTAGAAACAGTTCCCATTATAACTTTGTTTTTTGAGGCTTTTCCAGTAACATAACTCGGCCCAGCAACACTTTCCAATTTATTCACATTATTGTCATCACTTTGATTATTTTCACTTGACTGAAAGTTCTCTACTACTTCAATTAGCACTGCATTTCCCTCCCACGGTCTCCACATCGTGACACACAACGAATTTCTGCACGTAATGAGGCAGATCAACTGGAAGTTGGAACTTTGACAACTGAGACTCCACGTGGAGTCATTTTCAGAAAACCAGAGTTGCTATTGGTCCTCAACGGCAGTGTTCTATTTATGAAGTGTGGAGATAGATTTATGACGGTCATTATTGGGCGGGAGGGTCAGGTTCCTTTGAGTCCGAACCGCACACCCGTTAACTTTAACGCTAACTCATTCAGATACAATCTTGCGTGAGGATATTTTCTCACAACGGTTTATCTTTTTTATTTTGTTTCTTTATTCATTGGACTTCAAAAACTGCATTACAAGTAGAATTTCGATATCCAAGTTTTGGGTGGAATGCAATTGCTCTACCCATTAAGTAGTCCACCTAAGTAGGCGGTAGATAAGCCTTGGAAGACAATGAAACAACGCAGGTCAAACTGTGGGATCTGCTAATTTAAGACAGGTGCTGAGAGAAAGGGAGATAAAAAAATGAACACTACAACACTAGGAAATAGAAGTCAAGGACAGAGCAGCAATCAATGATTTAGAGCATAACTCATAACCAGAGAAAGAAAAGGATGCTGCTTGTCGCCATATTCTTTGCTTCTACTTTTCCTTTCCCATTGCGCATGCGTGTTGCTATTAAGTGTTCTGCCACTGTATTCTGCAACTAATCATGTCCATTAAAGTATAAGCTTGTTGTGTACTGGCAGATACCTTGTAGATCGATTACTGCTTACCCTAAAGGCACCATAAATCAGTAATGGCCGTGTACCAGAGCCTCTTTCCCAGAACCATTTATGTTACATTGTTAACTCATGTTTTAGGATACATTTCTGAGGTACCTGGAAACACAAATGCGGTAGTCCAACACAACTTGCACTTTTGATGGAATGCCGAGGAAACACGTGACCACAGTGTGGGGGCATGCACGTGAGAACAAAAATAGTAACCCGAACACTGTGGTATTCAATTCACTTTGGGCACTGCGATTTACTGAAAAACGTTCACACGATTTCACTCAAATTTATTATACTGTAAATATAAAAAGTTATTATTCTGTTATGCTATACTACTTACTATGTATCACTTTCTCTACCACTTAACTTAAGTTTAAAAACTATTGTAGTCCAACCAAAAATTCGATACAGATATCTCACGGAAAACGCAGATTTTGGAGTACCAAACAAAATTTCATTAAAAAAAGTCCTCACGCAGCTAGTTTGTGTGTGTTTATTTTTTATTTATTTATTTATTTATTTATTTATTGTAATTTACGTCCTTCAACGTTAAGTCATAACGGACGGTGAATGAATTGGGTGAAATGATGCTCAAATGAGTCCAGGGTCCATGGAGCTTAGAGTTACCCGACTTTTGTCTTGAAGGATAGGGGAAAACCCTGGAAAAACCGTATCCAGGTGACTCACCCTGACCTAAATTCGAACTCGGGTCCTCTCGAACGTGAGGCAGACATGCTACCACCACGCTGCCGAGGCGGACATGTGTGTATATATGACTCCATTATGTGCAGGAAAATCCCTTTTTCCAAGCTGTACTTCATATGGAAATTTGCCATTTATACTCCCAAAACAATAATTCTGATTGAAATGTAAACGTTGGGTAATACCTACGTGAAATACAACTTTGCATGAATATTGCGAGAACTTCCCTTAGTTTCATTGAACGTTCTATAATTATGCATAAAAAGGAAACTTTAACAGATACATACAAACCGTATCTGGAGCTGATTCAAATGCACTATTTATATTGAATACATTTTGACTTAGCATTAATCGTTTTCTGAATATCTCATATTACAAGTTTAGACATTTCCTAAGCGTCACTTAAGGAACAAAGTTTGAGATTCATTGTTTTCTCTTTTTCTGCACCTTTCTTTCCGTCTAATTGTAGCAAATATTTGAATGCATTTTCCGCATGTTGGAGCGTTGTTGTTTAATTTAAAGCCATTCTTACGTATATATATATATATATATATATATATATATATATATGGCGAGTTGCTCAACGAGGTTTAAAAATTGTTTTTATATGAATAGTATATTGTGTAATGAGTAGAGCTCGAATTTATAGGTTGAATAGATCTTCGTTTTTACATTTTTATATTCATTGATTTGAGAATCAGCACAGGCCATATAATTTTGTGTTTTTATCAGTTTTGTGAGGTTTATTTTTTAAATTAGTTTCAAAATAGTTTATATTATTGAAGATATTTAACAAAAGAACACAGATAATGGATTCTATGTTTCTCCTTAGAGCCGTGGTAAAAGTTGCTCAGAATCAATGCAATGCTCTTTTAGTTCTAGAGTGGACTGTTGTGGCAACACCTGTAGACACTTCGCGAAATTTAAGTACGTCATAAATGATGACATGTGCTGAGCCATGACTAATGTTCAGATTTACGGCTATTTCATAAATCGTCATATGGGTTATCCACTGCAATATCTTCAAATGTTGCAGTAGACTGTTGTCACAACATGGCGTGCCTGACCGGAGCGGAGAGCGTCTGTCACAGAAGTCACACAATTTCTAAACTATTTCCTCTACTCATATATTTGCTGCTGTGGTAGATGTGCTTCGCTATACGGACGTTTATTCATCAATGCATTTTAGCAGATTTCGTTCCTTCACTGCATGTCGCAAGTGGACAGTCATATTAAAACAATATTGTGGCCACGTTCACTTGTCTTCAGTATGCTACCACCTGTTGGTAACAGTACTGCCAACTTAGAGAACCATGGCGGCAAATAGCAATTTTTAATTACACTTTAAGGTTTCATTGAACTTCCCCTCATATTTTCTTGGCATTGGAGTAGATAAATACACAAATTTTCTAGGGTAAACGATTTCCTGTTCTTGAATGGAGAAAATGTTCCTTCTAAGGAATATGATGTCACTGGGAAGTACGGCTTAGGCAATAATGCAGCCGGTTCTATGGGTATTATAGATGTATTATTTTCTCTCTGTAATATTGAACTTAGGACCTTATTTTCAAAACCATGATGCACAGTGCTTTAAACAAATATACAACTCTTAAAGATCCAGATATTTCATTTCTGCATACGATGTCAGAGCATCACTCAGTGGCAGGCTTGCACTTTCCAACAGGAGAATAGGTTCTGGTTTAAAACAAAAACATGTTTTAATATATGCAGGGGCTACGTTTAACGATAGGAAGCTGAAATTCCTCCCTACTACAGTAAAGGTGGAAATGATTTACGATGACTCTGAATACGAAAAAACAAGGTGTGTCCGTAAAATATGGTCTCCTATTTTATTTAATACAGAAAACATGGTTATTGTCAATGAATTGTACTTTGATGGAAAGGCGGAACTTACAGATATTTTTTAACGTAATCACCATTGCGATCGATGCACTTTTGCATGCGCTGTGGCAGTTTTTGTATACCCTTGTTATAGCACTCTCCCGCCAAGTGGCGCATCATCGTCGGTCTGGAAATGTGTTTCACCCAGGTGTGACTTCAACTCAGTAAACAAATGATAATCACTAGGTGCTAAGTCTGGACTGAGGATGCCCCATCCGAACTGGGCCATGAGATCAGTCGTTGCATGTGCAGTATGGGGACGAGCGTTGTCATGATGAAAAATCACTCCCTTCGTCAGAATTCCCCTCCTTTGATTCTGAATGGCACGCCGCAATTTTTTTAAAGTCTCTTAGTAGCTAAAGGCGTTTATTGTTGTGCCGGTAGGCATAAACTCGCACTACAATACACATCTTCTGTCCCAGAACACACTGGCCATCACTTTGCCGGCAGAAAATGTATTTGAAACTTCGCGGCTTCGGCGAATTTGAATGCCGCCACTGACGAGAACGTTCTTTAGTTTCTGGTGTTGTGTAGTGCATCCAGGTTTCATCACCAGTGACAATTAAATCCAACAATTCCTCGCCCTGTTCTGCTCCAGGAATTGGTGGGCCGCTTCAACACGTTGTCGTTTATGGACTTCGGTGATTATTTTGGGGAACAACCTCGCACACACCTTGTAATAATGCAAATGTTCTGTCAAAATCTTGTCAATCGTAGTCTTACTGACTTCAGGGATAAGGTAGCACGACTCGCGAAATGTCACACGCCGATCTTTGAGCATTTCTTGCTCCACTTTTGCAATTGTTTCGGCTGAAACCGAAGGCCGACCAGAACGATGTTCACCATGGACGTCTGTATGTCCGTCTTTGAACTCTCTAACCCACTTTCACACGTTTTTGACGTTCATACACTGTGGCCCATAGACTTCGCATGATTGACGATGAATTTCAGTGGGGGTAGTGCCCTTGGCACTCAAAAACGGATCACTGCACGCAACTTGCACTTGGCGGCGGAAGTGATAGGAAGCTCCATCGCAACCGGCTGCCCAGCCAAGACTAATGGTTACAACGGGTTCGTTGTGGTGGGGATTTGAAGAGGTAAAACCAGGCTACACGCCAGTGTTCCCGGATCTCGCGTAGTAGCGTTCCTCGCTGCTCCAGCGCCTTGGAGACCTTATTTTACGGACACGCCTTACGTCTCATTTGAAGAAGGCAAAGCAGCTGTTAGGTTCTTTACTTTCAGTGAAATTCACACATTCTACCTCAGAAAAGTTGAAATGTATATCGCAATTTGTTAATTAAATAGTGAGAAAAATGTTTAAAACTTAAAAATCCAATCCCTAGTAATAGGTAGGGAAAGTCATATAAATGCATCACATAAAATATTATATTTTACTGATAATATACAACGGCTTAGTAATTAGTTTTTTTTTTGGCGATGGTGATAGTGATAATGGTGGCGATTTTAGATATAGAGTTCAATAAAAAGGGAGTAACATTTCATGGTCGATTGTCCTGAAAGCGCTCAAAGGAAATAAGCCAGAGATGGGACGTAATATCCCTATCACGAAAAGGACACTTAATTTTTGCAGAAATAACAAGGTACGAGCACATTCTGATCGGTGATGGTGAGGCATTGAACTCCTTTGATTCAAATTTGGAACGCAGTGTCTGTTACGTCACGACTCCATTAGCATTCATCAGCAGCACCAGTAGAGCGCCGTCTTTGTCTTCGACAAAGTGCATCAATTTCTCCCTTTTGGATTCGCGGAATCAATGGTGGAATCCCTTATCCTTATATGCTAGGAGGAGAGGGAGACATGAAATAAACTGATGCCCAAATACCTTTTCATTTGTGCGATGTCTTTCCGATTATATATATATCCTATAATATTACTGTGCTTGTGATGTCACAGTTAGGGAGCGACAAATCAAAACAATTGCGGCGCAACAGTGGACGTGCTACCCCACAGTTTATACTTCGAACTGTTTCAAAAATAAAGTCGCTAATTTTCATGGCGCGCTTATTTTGGTTGAATATTTCGTTTATCCAGGTAAATAATTCACATATATAATTCATTTATGAATGATAAATGTATACATTTTATCTTTAGAACATTTATATTTGTTGAATATCTTGTATGTTGAAATAAAAGTACTTTCCTTTTCTGTGATAGATTAACAACACATAATAGTAAGTAATTTTATTTGTATTCCCATATATTACAATCTCAATTACAAGTTTTACAATTCTATTCTAGGTACAAATGTGTCCGCTGCTTATATTACTGATAGTGGTGTTGGCTCCCTGGCCGTTTACCTCTATCCTAGCCCTTATACGACCTTGACCTAATGTTCTGATTGTGTTTTCCATTTCTCTACCTCTAACTTCTGAACCATTTCTCCTTGATTTTGTCAGTAAGTTTTCCCCCACCTCCGTTATTCTTTTCTCGCCTTTCAACGTAAGCATTTTTATTGTTACTACCTAAGCCCCTTTATTATCCCAGTTCTTATCCCATATTAATTTCCGCCTGTTTTCACTTTCTTTACACTCCACTACATAATGCTCTAAGCTTATGCACTCCTTTAGTGAACTCCGCCCCCTCTATATGGCTCCTGTCCTTAACCAAGCTAAACCCTCCCTCTCATTCCTATCACATATGTCTCTATATGTTTCCCTTCCAAATTCTGTCTTCATTTTCAGGTATACTTTAGTAATTTCTTACTTATCAGGTTTCCCCACGTCACTTGTCTGTCAATGTCCTCTATCCTATTCTTAATAATTTTCTAAAAACCTTTTACATTTCTTTCTCTCTCATGCCAGATATCCCCCATCCCTATTTTGA
>CM060955.1:50699767-50729767 GCA_030765055.1 Mantis religiosa
CTCATGTCAGATCTATCTTCAAGGTAGCACAGCCAAGTTTTCCAGTGCTCTTCCTGGTGCCGTTCATTTATTCCTCCAGAGCAAATTATTCGATCAGTGTCGAACTTCTTCATCCATAATGAACGATTATTTGGGAACAATTGAAGAATATGGATCAAAGTGCCAAAAAATTGCAAATATGTTTCCTGTGTAATTAGTTGCTTCTTTACCTTTTACTTTATATCACATGGCTACGGGGTACAGGAAATATCCATCCAAATATTATAATTTGAATTTTCAATAAAATATTCTAGAATCTAAATGGAGCATACATAGAAAAGCAATGTATGAGAGAGAGACAGAGAGAGAATAACTGAAATGTTAAATTAATCAAAAACTAATAGAAAAATTTCGATTAACCAAATCTACATTTGATTCTTTAATAAGTTTGGTTTAGTAGTTATACAAAGGTATACAATACTCTCATTTAGAATAAAGGGGACTTCAAATGTTCTTTGCAGGAAATCCAAAATATCCATATTATTAGTTATTCAACTATCTTAAATTTAAGATTTAACCAAAATTCTTATAGCCATTAATAAAGCTATGGTGTTGTTATTCATTGAACTGTAGAGTTTTTAACAGGTTCTCCAAAGTTACTGACTCTGTGACTCTGGGAGATAAGGAATGATTCTGGTTTAAGAAAAATTACCGTCCAGCTGGTAATCGAACCCGGGACCTCTGCGTTGAGAAACCAGTACTTTAATCACTCGACCGGTATTTTCTTAAGGTGAGACGATACGCCCTATCTCGTCTATATTGAAATATACAACTGGATGACCCATTTTTTCTGAAACTATTAACAGCACATACATGAAAATTTGATAGCATATTATGTGGTCCTTAGAGAAGCTACTGATCTACAATGAAGTTTGTATTCACAGTTTCAAGCAATTTATATATATTTTTTCTCGTTCATTATTTTTTCTTGATGTTTTAGCATTAAAAGCACCATTACATGGAGCTCATTAATTAAATGACTGTGCTTGTAGATTCACAGCATTTCTGAAGCTAATTTTATAATTTATAAAAGTTACATATCTCCAATGGTTTTTGAAAAAATGGGGCAAATGTTTAAACAAACTTAGTTTTGAGAAAAACAGCCTTAAAGTTTCCAATAAGAACTATAGTTTACAATTGAGATTGATTAAAACATCTTTATTGTTTTCATTTAGTAACACAGCTTCTTTGGCAGCAGCTCTTATAGAATTTTCTGCAATTGTATGCAGGCTATTTCCTAATCGTGTTGTATATTTGAAACACCTTGTAGGGGGATTTGGTAAGTTCATAAGACCACATAATATTTTACCAGTTCCAAGTCACTTGCGAATGCATCTTAGCCCATAAACAAGTTTCGCATTATTTTCATAGAGTTAACTAATAGCACACTGTTGTGAAGAGCAAAATGACGTTTCAGAACTACAATTCAAGCATACAATTTTCAATTTATTCCCTATGCCAGTTCTTATACTCTATTCTTCTTGTAACCTAATCTCACCACTACATATTCTACATGACACAGTTTATTTAAAATCCCTAAACCTATCACAATATTAGCTTGAGTACAGTCTTCAAACACAGTTTATATTTACATTAATATTTACCTTTGTAACTTACTTTTCGAAGTACTTGGAAGAGTTACAGATGGTCGACTGCCACACGGTTGGGTATCATTTTCATTGACTTCTACTGACAAGCGTAAAGTCTTATAGAATCGATTGCCCTTGTTCTTACGTTTCTGAAAATTCTTTAGGTTTTATCATCTTCTTACACATCTACACTTTTAGTAAGATAAAACTTACAAACAAAACTCGAGTCACAGCCACAGAATAACAAAGCTAGGGAAACAATTTTGGAACAATAGAATAAAGAAGACAATATCCATGCCAAAATACGCAGCAAAAATTACTCTAATAGATAAGCTCTTTCGCAGGCTCCTAGATGAAACAGTTCTGGACTTATTCCAAATTTTGTAAATAGATGCACAGCAAGCTAATAAATTGATAGCTGTCAGTATATTCTTAAACTTTATTTAGGCACACTTATAGTTATAGTATATGACTATATCCTATACCAAAATGTGCAGAAAAGTGTGAAATATTTAATTGCGTAAAAAATATGACTTTTTCCTCCAATTTTTGCGTACCATCTCACCTGTCGCATCTTTGGAACTTGCTGAGCTGGAACGACATATCTGGCCATCCGACAATTTACTTTGGTGATTTGCTGTTCAAAAACAGGGGGCCACATCACATGCTTTTCCAGTCAAATATCCAATTTTTGAATGGAGTACAGAACTATACTTGAGCGTTCTAAGTTTATATGGCAATAGAAGCACGTGAAGGTGTGCATCATTGGCTGTTTAGGCTTGTAACTCCTTTTTTTTAATTTACGTCCGCCCCAACGTTAAGTTATATCGGGCGGTGAATGAATTGGGTGAAATGATGCTCAAATGAGTCCATGGTCCATGGAGCTTAGAGTTACCCGACATTTGTCTTGAAGGATAAGGGTTGTAACTCTGTGCGGATGAAAAATACAGTTCGTATATCAATTTTACGGACTTTACATCTAAAGCAAAATATATGAACAACATTACATTATTACAAATACAATAGTAAACAGTAATTAATTAGTAGTTTATTTGGTAAATGTAAGTGTAATTTTTATATTAATTAGAGTGCTTGCCCAGCTTGAAAGGAAGTGGGAAGACAGTTTAAACATGGCGGCTTCCAAGCAATATGTAAAACATCACAAAGCGAAACCTTTAAATTATACTGAACTTGTTTTGCAAGTTTTGTGAGAAATACCAAACCTTAGCAATTGAGGACGTTGTTAATTTGTCAGTAAAATTAACCGGCGTTTCAGCGCCCGGTATCAATGCCAATTGAAGTGAGGTTGTGATAAAAGGCGGGCTTTCCACTCCAGGAAAAAAAAAAAAAAAAAAAAAAAAACCGAAAAGGAATGAAGCCAGTTATGGAAAGTGAATGTGATGAATTTGTTAAAAGTGTTATTCGTCGCCAGGTTCATATCTTCTTTAAAAGAAACGAGCCACCGCAATTACAAAGTGCTTCAAGCAGTAAATGATCCCATTTAGCTGAGCTTTGAAAAACGAGCTTCTACACCATTCTTCGCAACATAGATTTTGAATTTGTGAACATAAACAGAAAAAATATAATTGTTGAGCATGAAGATATATTGTTGTGACGAAGGAATTATCAAAGAAAAGTTCGGAAGTGGAAATATTTTAAGGAATTAGTCCATAGTCAAATTCCAATTAGGTACGTAACATATATACAGTTGCATGCCAGTAGAATTTTCAAGTCGTTACCAAAGTGGCTACATGCATTTATTTAGAACAGTTATTCCGCAGAAAGACGCGTGCCTTAATTTTTAATTTATTAAAGGGATGACGTTATGTGATGAAATCAAATATTTGAGTAACTTTTGTAAGTATTCAGTCACTTTCAAGAGTACAAAAGGGAAAATATATTACACAGTAGACACACTTTTGCATTTAATCTTAACATAAAAGTGCTACCACATTAGCTAATCAAACATCGAAAACGGCAAAACATAACTTTTCAAGTTCGTTGACAGCGCATGTGTTCAACACGTGGTTGATAAAATGGCGCAACTATTCCCTCCAATCACAGTCGCTTGCGGAGTAATACATTTTCCCGCTTTTTATGTCATCATATAAACCCAAGGACGGCTCCGTATAGCATGTATGTCGTAGTTACAGTAAAATGACGCTGTCTATTCAAAATTGAAAAGGACCCAAAAATTCTGTTATTTTATTATAGTTATGTGCATATACATTTTCCTCTTATACAACGGTGTAAAGTTTACAAATACCTCAACTTTCTTGATCCGTAATAATTATTCATCAATTTTAAACCGCTTCCTGAATGAGGAACTCTTAACAGTATAATTTTTAGAATGTCTGCACGATATGAACATCATTGGTTCAAATCCCAATCGTGACTTTAACCATTTAGCCCATACACATTTGATACTCGACGAGGATGAACAAAATCAATACTTATGTTTGTTTCCATTAAAGCACATGAAGATTTCCCGTGAGAACTAAAATGGTATCGGCAATCAGTAGCAATGCACATTTGCAAAATGCGTCCTGTTGAACACGTGACGATCGTGATGCAGGGAACCATTGGCATCCCGGATGCATGAACACCGTTATAGGGTGTCAAATCCCTGTGTATTGGTTGGGGAGAGAAATCGTATGCGACGAACGAGGTCTCTGGGTTACAGCGATGTCGGTGACCTTATCACGAGAGAAGATGCTGCGTGACGTCACGGCTTGCAGCAAAGTGCAGTGTCACAGCGGTGACATTTATTGTGGGGTCACCGTACCTCTTCTGCCATTATTGACCCGCTCATTACGAGTATCGTTTGACTTGTTATTTGAATAGGGCCGCCAAGATTTCTCTCAGTGCCATTCAGCAAATGTTTCTGAACATCTTGTGTGGTCCACGGTTCCCTTCTTGCTACAACGTGTTAACCTTCTCTAGCATTGCAATTGTTTACTGGAACAAAATATATCTTCTTGTCATATTTTAAGATTAGTCTTAACTGTTTATTCCAACGCTTATTATAAATTTTAGACTAAAATAATACATTATTTTTAAGACCAGTAAGAAAAACAGGATTCTAACGAACGCATATACTTTAGCTACGCCTCCCTGTTCAAAAACTTTTGTCTGTCTTCTCCTGTTAATTGAAACGTACTTTCGCCAAAAATAGTTTATGTTAAGTAATGCTATGAATTTAGAAGCCTGAGATGGCTATCAGTTATTAAAGAAGCAGGCGATTTACGTGCTTGCCTGGATATTACGTATTCTTTACGTGAGGTAGCGGGAAATAAAATGACAGTAAAATGACTTCATCGCTTTGTTTAAAATTGAGAAAAAATAAATTGAATAACATTTCAGTCGTTAACACGCAGTAAGATCAAATTATACATGTCATTCATCATTCTCATACTTGTAGGTTATGATGTGGTTATGATCATTCAATTATTATCATACAACTACTTCTAAAACAAAATGTTACGAAATTCTTAGCACATCTATAATTAAGCATGCGCAGGGAAATATATCCACATTTTAGCGAAATATGGACTTTTAGGGCGAGTGCCAGGATGAAAGAAATTAATAATTTTTATAATTTTATGTTTTGAATAGATAGCTGATACTTACATATACAACACCCGCCTCGGTAGCGTGGTGGTAGCGTGTCTGCCTGACGTTCAAGAGGTCCCGAGTTCGAATCTCGGTCAGGTTTTTTCCAGGGTTTACCCTTATCCTGAAAGATAAATGATGGGTAACTCTAAGCTCTATGGACCCTGGGCTCATTTGAGCATCACTTCACCCACTCCATTCATCGTCCGATATAACTTAAAAAGTTAAATGACGTAAATTACATGGCCCATATTCAAGTCAGCATCATTTCAAAATATGTACCTACAGATATGTTTGTCTGCACGTGCGTGCGTGTCTTTTCACGTAATAACGGAACAAAACTTGGCATGTTACATATAAAATATACTATATAGTATCTATAAAAATCGCTATACCTACCTCACTTATTATGTCATATTTAATTATGTCTAACGAAATTATGCAAGTATATTGTATCTAATAAGTTCTGTTACTTAAACTTATGTATAAGAAAATTGTTTAAGACATATTTAGTGGGCCTGGACTAGACTACGCTAGGAATTCGGCACGGAGGTCAGACTTGGTCTATTGTAACTGTGCCTCCAAATGGGGCACCTCCGGCAGGAAGAATGTGGTGAGACATCATTCCAACTAGAGAATGGCTATCCCAGGGAGTCACGGCAGTGCAGAGGGCAGGATCTCTACACTTTACCAGTTGGAAACTCTCCAGCAGACTAAAACAACCGGCATGCCACCCTTCCACCCTAAAGTAGTCCGGAAATGAGAGCTTGTTCGGGGACCATGTTCCCGAAGGAGAAAGTTTTACCAAGGGAATATCATCCTGTCGTGCTCCGCCGAGAGGCCCACCGACACTTCTACCCTGAAAGAGACCAGCAGATGAGAGATGATGTGAATGATAATAGAGATGAAATGGAGCGACATGTAATTCGTGGGATGTAATTAACCTATTCAGCATTCGCCTGGTGGCTCCGGAAAACCCCCTAAAATCCCATAGATCAGGTAGGACGGCCATGGGAATCGAACCCGCGCCACCCGAATGCGGGCTACAGACGAGACAGCCTGAAATGTGTATAGTGTTTAACGCCCACTTTAACTACTTACGGCACCGCAGACGGTGACAGTGGTGATACATGAGATGAAGAATGATATGGCGAGGAAACCGGAGATCCCGAAGAAAAGTCGCCCCAGCGCCCTCTTGTCCACCACAAATCTCACTTTGCGCTCCCATGGGATCGAACCCGGGCCACCTTAATGAGAGCCAAGCGGTTTAACTACTCAACCACGGGAGACCTGAAACCGTCTAAGCCGTCCCGCTTGGTGCAGTACCCTTTGATGGTCCCCATAACAAGGAGAAGATCTCTTATGTACGCCATGGAGAAACTCTTCTAAACCTTTGAACCCACCGTCCAGCCGCAACTCACCACATTCCGTGACCTGGTCCTTCAACCCTGAAGCAGATGAAAAGTAATAACGGGTACAAGAACTTCAGCATTCACTTACCTAGCCGAGGAACGCACATACCATGGCAATTTGATTGAAATATGTAACACAAATGACTTAAAAGAAAGGAACAGCTACACAGTAGCTCTAACTGCTTCTACAAAAATTAGGAATCCTGACGCATACTATTAATAGAAAATGAATACTGGATGAACAAAGCTATTGGATAATTGCAACAATAATTTTATCTGTACATAACATATTTTAAAATAAATGTTGACTCGCTTATAACATTTTATTTTGTCCACAGAGTATTTCATTTCCTTTTGTCTAGCAATGAGATTAGACGAGGACTGACCGCTTTCAGTCTATCTCAATGACATTGGTAATGACAAAAAATTAGTCTCATCATTTAAAGAAGTAATGTCTGCCCAAAATATACTCTAAATATTTGAGAGATAAATGGTGTAGTATAGATAATGTAAATGACGTACCAATAAAATGACATTTTCAATGTAATTATTAACATAACTATTTTATCTAAATTCCTTAGTTCTAATACACGATGTAAGGTGTATGGATGTTTTGTATATATTTGAAAATAAACGTGTTACATTCGAACTAGCCAGTAAGTTAATTATTAAGTGCAAAAGGTGCTTATATGAAAGTAACAATAAAACTTTTGAAATTACCAGGCACAGGTATTGTGACATAAACTTACGACTGGCTTATGGCATAAGATAACCGAGCGGGATGGCTTAGGCGGTTTCGTCTGTGGCTCACATTCGGGAGGCCCGGGTTTGATTCCCGTGGCCGATCTATCTGTCCCATGGATTTTTCGGGGGTTTTCCCTGGTCCCTAGGCGAATGCTGGGTAGGTTAATTACATCCCACGAATTTTCTGTCACTCCATTTCATCTCCATTATCATTTCATATTCTCTCCTCTGGTGGTCCCATTCAGGGTAGAAGTGTCGGTGGCTGTCTCGGCGGTGCATGGCAGGATGATGTGCTCTGAGGAAATCTACTTCCTTCTCCGGTAGGTCGGTCGCCCATCTCCGCTCCTCTGCTGGGACCATTTCGGTACCGCCAGCCAGGGACCTTTGGGGCTCGGATCGCCTACCTGGGACCATTAGGGCTCAATGCTGGGCTTGTTGCCGTCCCGCTGTGGGGGAGCGAGTTCGTTGTCTTGGCCTGTCGGGTGAAGTCTCTATCCTAGTAAACTGTAAGGACCCTGTCCTGTGTACTGTCGTGGCTCCTTGAGTCGGCCGCCCTCTGTCTCCTTCGCCACATCCTTCCTCCCGGGGTTGGGGGCATAGGAATAATGGTCCCAGCATGGTAGCCTACGTACCGAATCCCCTCCTCAATGAAATCCCAATCCCAATGACATAAGATTTATCGGCAAGGGATAAATAGCGCTGATGGATTTCTCCCTCCCCCCACCAATCAAGTTTGAAATTGTTATAAACTTTAAGAAAGACACATTCATGAAGTGAGTAAAGCCTGTTAATGATGACCCCCCGTAGGGGAGGGGATCCGTCCCCTTCAGCTGCCGTGGTGTGGACGCTGCGGACCCTTAGCACTCGTGGTACCTCTGACGTTACTAGAGGAACCTCGGGCCGAACTGCCGAGCATCTCCCGTCGGGTAGTTGTTCGCATTAGGTTGGATTCGAGGGGGCAGTGTTTTCCTGACACCCACGGGGAATTGGGTACCTCCGGCCAGACTACGGCCTCGCGGAGGGAGTAGAGGGTTGCCTAATAAGTCCCGGGTACTAACCTGCAGGGATATTAGAAGGTGTGCTAGATCACCAGGCGGCTCCACCGAGGTTTTTGGTAGTCTTCCCTGCGGGGTTGACGCGCGTAAGTGGCGTATCCACTTCCATCCCGTCTTGACGTTGTGCTCAGCGGGGGGGGGGGGGCTTTTAAAGAAATCAGGTATTGCCTTATGGAAAGAGCCCCGGAGTATCCATCGCTCCCGGGTAAAAGGAGGCCCGGGTCCTTGGTCCTACGGGTCCAGGTCTAATGGGAGTAGAACCTCTGCACTTAACTAACTGTTAATGGTGACCAAGGTATTACAGTGGCAGTTGATGTTAAGTGGCAGAAAACAACTTTCAGATATCATCGTGGGATAATGGCTGCTACATCTATTGATAATGGTAAAGTGGGATGTACAAGACACATATATCTAATGGTCATTGGTTCTACAATTACACAGTATGCATAATTTAATTTTATTAACGGTTGACGATTGCTTCGCTTATGTGACAAAGTCCGGAACTCAAAAAATAACAGAAATAAACGAATTTTAAGCAGTATGAATACAATTACGTACATTAAGATTGGTTTTGGAAAATCATCATGGAGATACACACAACTCTCGTTTATTTGAGGTAAGCGTCAAAAGCGGAAAAGCGGAGTATAAAAATGTTGACATGACATGAGAAGCAAAAAAAAAAAAAAAAAAAAAAAAAAAAAAAAAAAAAAAAAAAAAAAAAAAAGCAGGAAAACTTTGGAAATCTTAGTTAACTTCTCAGTCAATATATAACCAGAGTATTCAAGTGCAAACAGAAACACCTACACACACTTACACATAGAAAACAAGCTCCAATAAATATTGGTGCGCAAATTAATTCTTCATTTTACATGCCCTGTGTAGTATGTTGCTGCCTATTACAACAGTCTTTCTCTTGAACCAACATCGTTAATACTTCAGTCACGTTTCTGCAGTATTAAGAAGCACAACCCCAAAACTTGTACAAAGGTTGAGCATCGTCACATTTTCTGAATAAGAACAGATAATTCTACCTTCTAGGACAGTTGTTCAAAATGTTTTTTTAAGATAAATTTATTTAATGTCGCCTAACAACAATGGTGCTACAGCGACAACTATAAGACGGTAAAACAAATTTTGTATACAGTTGGTTGGTACAATTAACATTTTATAAACTATTAGTTTACGGTACAGTATAAACATAAATTATACATTCATAAAGAACTGAAGAATCGATATTGCACAGCACTATATTAATACTTCTTATGTGTTACTTATTAATTATACGAGGGCTGTTCAATAGAGAATGATCACATTTTTTTTTTTTGAAGACGCTGCTTTACTCACCATCATAATTTTGATGGTTATTCTCAAAATAGTCTCCCCTGAATGCGATACATTTGTCCCAGCGTTTCTGCCAGTCTTCAAAGTCATGCTGGAAATCATTTTTTGAGAGATCCTTCAAAATCGCCTCCGCAGCCTTCACCACTGCTTCTGATCATGGATAATGCCTCCCAAGAAGGCGTTTCTTTAAGTTAGGGAATAGAAAATGTCACATGGGGCTAAAGCCGAACTATAGGGAGGGTGAGGTATGCACCTCATGTTGATTTTTGCAAGATATTCAGCAACAATATTGGCAATATACGGCCGCGCATTATCGCGGTGCAGCATCCAGTCTGCTTCATGGAAATGTGGTCTTTTGCGTCTGATATGGACTTGCAATGTTCTCAGGACATTCCTGTAGTATTGTCCAGTTACTGATGTGTGTGCAGGAACAACATGCTGATGAACTATTCCATGAATATCAAAGAATGAGATGACCATATGTTTCCCAGCAGAAGCAACCACTTTTGCTTTTTGGGGGGTTGGTGATGAAGCACTTTTCCACACTGAGCTTTGCTGTTTGCTCTCAGGATCAAAATGATGTAGCCAAGCTTCATCAGCAGTGATTATGTGTGTAAGAGACTCCGGATCTTCCTCTAACATCAACTTTAACCACATGCAGACCTGCATGTGAATGTCCTTTTGTTCGGTAATCAACAGTCTTGGAACCCATAATACGTCCCATGTGTAATGTTTCTGTCACCAACGTGTGGGTGGCACCCAATGAAATGTTCAATATTTCATAAAGTGGTCTTAAGGTAATTCGTCAATCCTCTCTCACAATGGCAGCATCAGTGTTGATGCTTTCTTCCGTAAGAGCAATAACTGGAGTAGCGGGTCCATCTTCCCTTGAAATTGATTGTCTCCTCTCTTTAAACATTTTAAAACTACCTTCGAGTTGAGCTGTGGGGAAGAACTGACTCTCCTTTAACATTGCATAGGCCTCATTTGAAGATTTGTTGAGACGAAAGCAGATTTTCAAAGCCGCATATTGTTCCTCGCGTATTACCTCCATTGCAGCGGTAGGCGATACTGAACGTGTCTGAACTTGCCTGGTTCTCACAGGCAGGAACCAGGAGTACCAACAATGAAATTACTATGGCGTGTTTGTTTCACATTAAGCTAACAGAATATAATAAGATTGAATTTTAGTGCAGAAAATTATGACCATAAAAATTATGATCATTCTTTATTGAACAGCCCTATTAGTTAGTCTCACTTCACAGAATACACCGAAACCAGGCAACACTGAACAGATTTTCATACTGAGGAAGTAAATTTACAGTGTTGTAGAAATAAAGACGGTGACTGTAAACTCCTTGGTTCATCTAGTAGAGCATGAAGATCTGGAGGAATTTTACGGAGAGTCCTATAGGTTGAGTAGCGGATACATTCATTTGTAATATACTTATAATATACTTATGATGGTTGATTGAATGGTTCACAGTGTGGAGGCCTCTTTCTGGAAAATAGGTAATCATATGTAAGCTTTGTATGTCAAATTCTAAGTCTGGAGAGTAATGTTTGTTGTTTTCGACTTGTATATTTATAAAGATACTGAGTACGAGATACGTTTAATTTCACTTGTCGGAGTTTACTATGTACATTGGTTTCTAGCCATTGATGTTTCCATTCCTGAATTATTTTGTTTTTGATATGGCTTATAACATCTTCATGTGGAATAGTTATTTGAGGTTACACCAGTGGTTGTTTTGTTGTTTCTTTAGCAACTTCATCAGCCTTTTCATTTCCGACTATTCCTTGGTGGGATGCTATCCACATCAACAGCATTTCTTTTCCAAAATGTTGTCCATATAACGAACCTTACTATTTTTGAGGTGATATCAGTTTTCAAAAATGGTGAATCTTTTAAGGAATACCTAAGGCATAAGCATCAGGTAATGTGCTAACCAATGTTTAGTAGACTCTATGTAATTGCAAGTGTTATTTGTGTTGTGGTTGATGAATCAACTAGAATTGTATTTGCGCTTGTCCGAATTAGTACTTGGTTGATGCTTAACATACTCTAGCCAGAAACAAAATGGTATTACCTCGTGACTGATATTCATGATATGTTTTGCTGGATCATCAAAGGGCTCTTAAACTTCGCTTTTCAGGCTAGAAAAAATCAGACTCCATAAGCTGAGGGTTTCACGGCATCTAACACCTATTGAAAAAAAAAAAAAAAAAAAAAACTGGTTAAAATGGGCACTGAAATACGCAGTGTAGGAACCGAACCCTTGGTTTAAACATTTACTGCTAAAATATCGGTAAAAGCACGGAATGGGTAACATCAACGCAGGCGGCAAACTTATTCTGGACAACAACGAGCCACGAAATTAGTTTTAGATTCTGCATCACTCTTTACTCACCTCTCCTGAGATTGGAAAGGAAATTACCTAAGTTACATTAATTGCTGAACATGGTCACCTCAAGAAACATCTACGTTAAGTAGTACTTCACAATTTAAGTTATGCTGGTGTCCTGTCCAATCTAGAAAGTGATTGACTTTTCGTACGGAGAGAGAGGCGACGTTGCCGCTTATTGCTGCCACGTGGAGAGCGCGAAGGTGATTCAGTAGCGACTGCAGTGGTTTTTATTATTATTATTACTATTATTATTATTATTATTATTATTATTATTATTATTATTATTATTATTATTATTATTATTATTATTATTATTATTATTATTATTATTATTATTATTATTATTATTATTATTATTATTATTATTATTATTATTATTATTATTATTATTATTATTATTATTATTATTATTATTATTATTATTATTATTATTATTATTATTATTATTATTATTATTATTATTATTATTATTATTATTATTATTATTATTATTATTATTATTATTATTATTATTATTATTATTATTATTATTATTATTATTATTATTATTATTATTATTATTATTATTATTATTATTATTATTATTATTATTATTATTATTATTATTATTATTATTATTATTATTATTATTATATTAATCATTTGTAATACTGTACACAAAAACATTTAAGTGGGGAAATACCGCTTACATAATTTTTCCCGGGAATTTCTAGTTTATACCAATGTCTAACTTTCTTCTTTAAAATACTTTTATTTCCCAATATTAACCTTGACGTCCTTACTGATACCTACGCACGTGAAGTCCTATCAAGCACTTAGAGAATGGAATACTAGACTCCCCTTTCAATATCTCCTCATCGAAGTAATCTCTCACAGAGCATATTATTTGCCGTGCATTTCCTTTAATTGGAATACCTTTACCAAATACAGTTTTATTTGGCTCCCGAGCACGTTCAGGTTTTGGCTTGTCACTATAATTTGACACAATTAAACATTCATTAAACACAATTGCAAACGATCACAACACGCGCTCAGATACACGGACTCAGGCACACGTAAACCAAGGCAAATTGCCACAAATGAAATGCAAACTAACTTGCCAGTACAGTACTGTTGTATACGTGAGGGCATTCTGTTTGCGCAGCGTTATCAGAAGAGAAACAAAAACCAAGGTATTGTGTTTACTGCAGCGTTTGCGTAACTCGCTCGCCCGCAAGTCATGCTAAGCACGTGCTGGAATATCGGCTATCGAGGTTTAGCGTCTAACGTTGTCATGGAAACGTCTCGACTCTAATTGGTCATTTTAATCGTTACTATGGCAACCGTTATGACGCACTCATCCCCTCCCGTTTATTTAGGCCGTTATTCCATGTGGTTACTAACTGTCAATCACACTCCAGTTTGGCGACCAGTATAATTGATAGAAGTTAATCATTTCTTCCTACTATCCATATATAGGTTAAGGTTTGGATAGACATATTCAACCTGAAAAATTCAATGCCATGGCCGGGATCTGAACCACGGATCTCCAGGTTTCCGTCCAGTCGCTCTTACCCACTGACCTACCATAGCCAATGTGCCGTCCCGACATTCTATATGGCTAGTGTGAAGAAATGATTAATTTCCATCAATTAAATGAAATAATGAGAGTTTAATGATGAAGCCTGGGATTTAAGTACTTACAATAGTATGTGACCACAGACGGTGTATTTCGAATACGAGGGCCCCTAGTGGTTTCCCGGGAAAATATATAAATGAGTCAATTGGGAAATTTAATGTCAGGACGCCACGTTGTCCATGGTAGCTCAATAGGTAAGAGTGATTGGATGGAAACTAGAAGTTCCATCGTTCAAATCCCGGCCATGGCATTGAATTTTTCAGGTTGACTCTATCTATCCAAAATTACTTCACAAGTTAAGTCTATTTGTGCATTGCAAACAAGATGAGGAAATACCTCTATAAGCTTGTTACTCTTTGTATTATCTGGGAAGACCTAGAAAACATAGTAATATTGGAGCCATAATACCACAACTTGTTCAGAAAACATATATTTGGAAACAATGAAAGCATCCTTTCCTATAAGGTCTTACAAGTAGGAGCTCAATGAAAATTCAGAAAACTCCCCCCCCCCCTCATATACTCTCAGCAACGCATTTGCTTGTGTTCATTTCCATTTCTTATCCCTATATAATATACATTTTTGACCATCGGTTCTGAAAATTCCTGAAGATTTAAAATTGTCTAAAAGCAGATAAGCATGACGTGACACTCAGACGTCGAGATTTTCTCATGGAGATAAAAATTACTCTTGTCAAAAACATACATAAATGTTCCGTAAGCGCAAAGGGCTGTCAAATTAATTCTAATGCCGTTATATTCTAACGTTGTACTCTGCCATTTCTTGTAGCGCCTCTTTATCTGGAAGGTAGGTACAAGACATTACAGGTACTTTTTGTTCTCGGATTAAGAAATATGCAAATAGACCAAGCTGTGAAAGCGAATAAGCTATAACTCATGGCTCGTATATTAGGTATTACACGTTTTTCAGGTTTATCCTTTTGTCCTCCATTCGCTGATGCCATTTCTTGTGATGAGTGTATGAGGTACGAGATAAACAGGGACAAGAGAATCGTTCCTATTCAGAAGGTCATGACCTCAACTTCCATAGCCCACAAACCTTCAAGTTATATGTTTTCCTTTTTCCTTTATGTTGCTTTCTCTGCTTTTCTTTCCTATTGATTGACAGCTTTCTGTTAGTCCGGAGATAGAATTGGGTTGAAATCATGATTTTTCTGTACGTGGCCAGTTTGTCTATTGTTTATAACTTTAAGTTGAAGTTTTAAAATAATTTACAATTTTTGCTCAAAGATAAACTGATAAATTGAATTTTGTAATATCACATTACTTTCCAACCATTAAAAACAAACGGAAATATACTTATACTTTAAAACTTTCATTAAAACAATTGTTTTGTTCACATTACTTTAATCATGACTCCTTTTCGTATAAAAGTGGTTTCAAATTAAATAATATGTTAAATGAAGGAAACGAATATTCAAATGATTATAAGGAGCAGAGAGGAATAAGTTCAAAAGCCACAATAATTATTTCTTATGATGAGGTAAACTACATTACATATGTGTATCCTATTCTTCCACAAACTTACTAGAAAGTTATATTTTCATTTACTTTATATTAATTTAGATAAACCCTTGAAGAATTGCTATCACCAGACATTTCCTTATTAGTAGATAAATGTCCTGTAAAGGATACAGGAGACGAATTCTAATTCTAAACCTAATTCTAAATGTGGGGCTATACGTTCTTAGTTTCGTAAATGTGTAAATTGTAGGCCATAGACTAGAACTTCAATAAAGAAAAGCTAGATATCGTTAAAATATAAAACATATTTAAAACAGTTTGTATCTTGAAATACCTATATACAAGATTATCCCAATTACTGGACAAAATAATAAATACTTGATAAAATTGTTATTTAGTTTAGGCATTTGTCCAGGTTTCTCCGTTATCTGAATGATGAACGTCAGATAACTCTAAGTTCTGACTCTGGACTTATTTGAGCAATGTCGTTCTTAGTCCGATATGGCCTAACAGATTGAAGGATTTTGATTAAAAAAGAAATAATAAATGAGGATTGCAGACTAACAGAAACGTTCAAAATACTTATCCGTTATTCAAGTAAATGTCTTAAATTTGTTTTGAATTTATTAAATTTTTAACTTTATTTTTTTAAATTAGTGACATATTTTCCTCATTTATAAGGGATAGAATGTCGTGAGACTCTTAGAGAATGAAAATGTAATGGAGCATTATTCCTGATAAGACCTGAAGCTTTCCTGGCGATGAATATGCTCACTTTCCAATCGGGCAACAAGCCAGGTGTAAAGACGATTAGATATCAACCTTTCGGGAGTGTGCATCTCTCCCATCATCAGAATATTTATAAAATGTTATAACCACAAATGAAACACCGGATATAACAACAATATAAACAAGGACTAAATTCGCATTACTGAACAAAAGAGTGTTTTCAGTAAATTAAATGCCAGGTCAGGACATGGCGTGAGTATAGAAAATTGTGTCAAAGAAACGTAGCTACTTAAGCTGTTTATCAAGTTGTATTGATCTTTGCTTCTTAAATCGACGGATTTCCATTTTAAGACCGGTTTCCAAGAGGAGCTGAACTGAAATCCAGCATCACGATTAAGCGTTGAGACCATTGAAAGACAAACTGGACTTCCAAGTTCCTGGAGTGTACCGCATTCCCTGTGAATGTGGAACACCGAATATAGGACAAACCGGAAGTACCATCGCTACCAGAATAATCGAACATCGTTTAATGCAACGTGAGAAGTCTGGGCTGGCAGAGCATTGTTTTGATAACGACCATAGAGCCAATTTTCGGGAAGCAACCATCTTGGCAAAGTGCAACAGTTACTGGGAGCGGAGAATTAAGGAGGCTTTGGCGATTTCCTCTGAAAGGAGCACGCTTAATCGTGATGCTGGATTTCAGTCCAGCTTCTCTTGGAAACCGGCCTTAAAATGGAAATCCGTCGATTTAAGAAGCAAAGATCAATACAGCTTGATAAACAAGTTAAGTAGTTACGTTTCTTTGACACAATTTTCAATACTCACGCCATCTCTTGACCTGACATTTAATTTACTGAAAACAATATTTTGTTCAGTAATGCGAATTTTGATAGTGTTTTGCCTTTGTTAATGTTGGTGTAATATCCAGTATTTTATTTGTTGTTATAACATTTTATAAATATCCTGATGATGGGAGAGATGCACACTCCCGAAACGTCGATATCTATCGTCTTTACACCTGACTTGTTGCCCGAGAGGAAAGTGAGCTTATTTCTAATAATTGTTTCATAGAAGCCGTGTGCAAACTTAAGTTGGAAAGATGGAATAAGACGGAAAAAATTAATGCCATATCCGGGATTTGAACTAGCGCCGTTGAATTATTTAATGTACCGAAATATTTTAACAGTAACTCAATTGGAAGAACAGCTGGAAGATTAATGTTAATAGTACAGGTCGTGGTATTGACATTTGCAGTCTGATTCTGCCGAAAGAGTAGCTTAACTTAAAATAACTGTTGCACTATAGAAATATTGCTTCCTCTTTGTTCGCATCGATAATAGTAATTCAAATAATGCAAATTGTAGTTCAGTAGCATAATCGCAATTGTGTTTTCGTGAAGCTTGTTACTCTAATTACGTACTTAAAGAAGTACGAAAATTATTTTGATATTCTAAAACATTAGTATTACATTAAAAATTTCGATGTTCAGATTTCGCCAAAAATACATGCTCTGACACTCACTGAATCTAAGCAAAAGATTAATAGAGAAAAACAAATGAAAACGAAAAAAATAATTATTGTTTTTTAAAGAAGTCCTTTTGTATCTAGTGTAGGTGTGTATGTATGTATGCCTGTGTCGGTGTGCAATCGAAAAGTAGGCTGAATACCCAAACTGCTATTTAAGCTCAAGGATATGGCTCCAAGGATGACATCGAACATTTTCAAACAGATATTCCCAAGTCACACTAATCTCTATATAGAACATATTTCGAATATTTTATTTCCTGAAAAATGGCTTTAACGATCCTGATTAAAATATCACATACCCAAAGTTTTGTATTTTCTTTTTTTACCTTAAATGAGGGTAAATCATGAATTTTCTGGGTGTATTCTGATATCATCTTAATTCTGGATGGCGTTCGCATGAGTGGAAAATTATTAGGGAAAAAAATATGCTACACGAAAAGTACATCATGTTAAATCATTGTTCGCCTCCGTAGCGTAGATGGTAGCATGCCTGCCTCACGCTCAAGTGGTCCCGAGTTCGAATCTCGGTCAGGGTGAGTTATCTGGATAAGGTTTTTTCGGGGTTTTCCCTTATCCTGAAAGACGAATGTCGGGTAATTCTAAACTCCATGGACCCCGGACTCATTTGAGCATCATTTCACCCATTCCTTTCATCGTCCGATATGACTTAACGTTGGAGGACGTTAAAAAAAAGTTAAATCATATAATTTATATCAATTTTTCATATATATTCTTGCAGACTCAAACATTTGTAACATATTCCTTTTTATTCGTTTGAATTTCGAAAGACTTGCACTTATCTTAAATGTATTTTCCGGTTTTTCATGATTCTATAAATTTCAAAGTCATCACATAGCAAGAAGCTCTTAAAAATTTGGACTATCGCTTAAGTCTACTGCATTCACAAGAGTCTGTAAGAACAAGTTGTATAAGAGTGAGCAGAAAAAAGCCACGCGATTGTAACACCACAAACATTTTTGTATTTTGCTTTAGAGTAGGACAGAAGGGCTTATTCCCTACTAATGTAAATAAATAATTAAACATTGGTTTACGAGTGTAAAGAGGTTTCAATTTTCTCTCCCTATTGGTTTTAAACGAATACCCCAGTAATGCAGATCGCAGGTAGCCCACAGTTGTCCCCTCTTCACGCGGACGGAATTAAGGACAAAGCAGAAGTTAATGATAGATGCGATATACAACATAGTTCAGCACTGGCTATTGACGTGTCTCTGTTAGCCAAACAAAGGAATTGATGATTTGACAGAAGTTGACGATTTATTAAAACAATAATTAGTGTTTCTTATACACGTGTTTCAAATCCAGAGCACTATCTGCACTACTGGTGCACTACTATCCCTGGATGTAACAAAATTAAGTTTTCAGCCATAGGGAATAAAGAGAGAAAGAATAAATGCTTACACAAAAAATGTAGGTCTTAGAAACATACAATATATCTATAAGGGTAAATCATAGACAACAAAAGGGTAAAAAACCTCGCAATCGACTTTCACACATTACATCCTTAGAATGAAGGGATGAAGTGAGAAAATCGCAGGAAGCCACAGATCGCAGAGACGCGTGGTAGTTCCGAATGAGTGCCCCGAGCTTTTTAACCCTGCGCCAGGACCCTCAGGCCTCAACACTTCAGTTCTGTGTCGAAAACAGTCATCCTACTCGCCCAGAGCCGAAAACAGCATTTACAATATACAGGCACACCTGAAAGATGATGGAAAGAATATCGCCAGCATTCGCCTGGATAATATGGAGAAACCATGAAAATTCAGGTCAGATTGCGCGGTCGACGAGGTTAGAACCTATTAAACTTACGAATGCAAATGGCGCATGTTACAGAGGTGTCACCTTGCTCGGTTATAATATATCTTTCTCTAATAAATTCTATAGCATTTGGCATTTCCGTGATGTTAGTTGCTTTTTATTAGAATATAGATTAGAGTGTCCATAAGATAAGGTCTCCAAATTTATTTAATATAGAAAGAGTGCTTATTATCAATGAATGCTACATTGATGAAAAGGCGGAACTTACAGTTATTTTTCAACGTAATCACCATTGCGATCGATGCACTTTTGCATGCGCTGTGGCAGTTTTTGTACACCCTTGTCATGGCACTCTCCCGCCAAGTTGTGCAGGTAGCGCTCAACGTCGCTTCCCAAATCATCGTCGGTCTGGAAATGTGTTCCACCCTGGTGTGACTTCAACTCAGGAAACAGATGATAATCACTAGGTACTAAGTCTGGACTGAGGATGCCCCATCCGAACTGGGTCAGGAGATCAGCCGTTGCATGTGCAGTATGGGATGAGCGTTGTCGTGATGAAAAATCACTCCCTTCGTCAGCATTCCCCTCCTTCGATTTTGAATGCCACGTCGCAAGTTTTTAAAGTGTCACAGTAGCTAGCGCCGTTTATTGTTGTGCCGGTGGGCATAAAATCGCACAACAATACACCTTTTCTGTCCCAGAACACACTGGTCATCACTTTGCCGGAAGAAAATGTCTGTTTGAACTTTCGCGGCTTCGGCAAATTCGAATGCCGCCACTGACGAGAACGCCAGGTTTCATCGCCAGTGACAATTGAATCCAACAATTCCTCGCCCTGTTCTGCATAGCACTACAGCAATCGGTGGGTCGCTTCAACACGTTGTCGTTTATGGTCTTCGGTGAGCATTTTGGGGACCCACCTCGCACACACCTTGCGATAATGCAAATCTTGTCAATCGTACTCATATTGACTTCAAGGATAAGTTCGCACAGCTCGCGAACTGTCACACGCCGATCTTTAAGCATTTCTTGCTCCACTTTTGTAATTGTTTCGGCTGAAACCGAAGGCCGACCAGAACGCTGTTCGTCATGGACGTCTGTAGGTCCGTCTTTAAACTCTCTGATGCACTTTCGCACATTTTTGACGTCCATACACTGTGACCCATAGACTTTGCATGACTGATGGTGAATTTCAGTGGGGGTAGTTCACTTGGCACTCAAAAAACGGATCACTGCACGCAACTCGCACTTGGCGGCGGAAGTGATAGGAATCTTCATCGCAAACGGCTGCCCAGTCAAGACTAATGGTTGCAACGGGTTCGTTTTGGTGGGGATTTGAAGGGGCGAAACCAAGCTACACGGCAGTGCTGCCGGATCTCGCTTAATGGCGTTCCTCACGACTCCAGCGCCTTGGAGACTTTATTTTACAGACACGCCTCGTATTCTCCTTGTACCAACAACAGAATTTGCAACTAAAGCATCTCTTTAAACGTCCATCGCAGTTAACGTAAGCAGGTAGAAACAACGATAGTTTGTAGAAGAGAAAGGAAAATAAATGTTGATGTATCGTAAAAAAAAAAAGTGTGTAGTGTTTAACTCCCGCTTTTACTACATACGGCACCGCAGGCGATGACACTGATGATACATGAGATGAATATGGAGCACCAGTGGAATGAGATGGCGGGGGAATCCGGAGATCCCGGAGAAAACCCGCACCAGCGCCGTGTTGTCCACGACAAATCTCACTTTGCGGTCGCCTGGGATCGAACCCGGCTGCCTTGGTGAGAGCCAAGCGGTCTAACCACTGAGCCACGGCGCGGCCCGATGTATCGTAAAGTTCAGTGACTATAACAAGGAAGATTTTTCTAAATAACTGACTGACTTGTCGTATAACTCCTGGATACGAATTAATTAATGCCATATACCTCTTCTTATTAAACCACACAATATCTAGAAGGCGTTAATCCTTCCCTTACCCCTTATAATCGTAATTGATTGAGTTCCTGCTGTACCAAATGAACGAACTGGGAAGACAGTGGAGGGAGGTTAAGAAAGTGGGTCGTTCCATCTATGGTTCACATTCTTTTGGGCGAATGTTCGTGATGAAACAATACTCATCTCAACGATCGAGTCGTTTTTCTTACGTCATTCTCATCATTTTAAGTCTTCGTACCATCTGTTTGGTCCCATAGTTATTTAAAAACACAAAAGTTTCCTAATGTAAACCTTATTCAAAAACCATTAAATACAATGATGTAAGACTCCCCATTCTCAAGCCCCCAAGTTCATCTCTTTCGTAAAGTTACATAGTCGGTGACCAACCATAATGCACGAGATTTAACTTGGCACATTTCGCACTATCCTTGTCTAGCACGGGCACTGGGTTTCTTTCCCTGAAATGGTCAGTCCCTTTTAAAGAATTATTGTATTCCCTAATTACTACTATGGTATGAGGGTAAGCACAGCAGGCATCAGTGGTGTTGCAAGTGAACTATCGGTTGTTAACGTGTTGGAAACGCGAAAAATGTTTTTAGAAGTTGAAATTCTGTAATTATTTTAAACATACTGCTTGGAGTAGTGCTAGTGTCTGCGTTAGTTCTAGGAGGCGTGAGAAGAAAGGGTAGATGGTAGGGAAATTGTGATTAAGGTTCATACATATTTTACAGACAAATGCGAGGCCCTAAAATGCGAGAAGCCAACTATATCTCTGTCGAGCACAATTCAAATAATTCAAAGAACTACTGCAGCTACAGATGTTTTATCTAGTACTGTGAACAGAATACTTAAAGAACAAAATGAAGTGCAAGTAAGTGGTAATATTATAGAGAATCCTGGTAAAAAAACGTCCAAATACAAAACCCACAAGAAACAGCAATAGACACTTTCTGTACCGCTGCAGTAAGACAATCTGTTTATTCACTCTATCGGACTGATTTTCTGCCCAACTTGGAACACATAAAGTTCTAAAAGAAAAATACCAATGTTCAACGAGAGTTTATGAAGCTTGCGAAAAGTACTGCATCAAATGAAATTTAGATTTGTAAAGAACTCACGCGGAGGAAAGTTTCTGATGGAACGGTCAGACTTTGTTGCAGAAAGATTCGCATTTCTAAGAAAAATGAAAGAGTCAAGGACTTCCGTTGTTCCTATTATTTACTTAGATGAAAACTGGATCAATATAAATGATACGAAAAACAAAGTATTGTGACTTTGTGGGTTCGTGAAATGAAAAGTCCAATTGCACCACTAAAAAATGTTCTTTATTTCCACCGACTTACAGTTGAATACTTGCCAATTACACAGAATTACGTAATTCACACAGTTACGATTCACCAGTTCGTCCGTTACAGTTCCACTTGCACTCGCAATTACGTAAACTCCTCCGACGCACGTACGTAGTCCGTCCCCTCACTGGGCGCTCCTCGCAGCTCGCCAAGAACTGACTGTCCTCACTCATTGCAGCCCGTTTTATAGGAAAATGACTGTTTTCTAGAAGTCTCTGGCTTCAGTGAATCACCGCGAAGGTTCCAGACGGCAGGGGAAGAGGGAAGAGGCGGTCAGCGACAAGTGACACTTCCCTAATCATCCCCTCAGTTAGTGACTGAGACTAATGGGTGGGTGTGGCCCTGAATACTTCACGTCTGACCCTCCTGCTGGCCAGTTCTATAGGGAGTTCCGAAGTTCGGGTGACAGTATGGAAAAGTCAAGAGCACGATTTTGAATTTGCACTACGCATCACAATAGGCAAAGGACAGGTTTCATTCCTAACGCTCCTCTGAGTTTTAAATCAAAATCAAGCAAAGACAATCATGAACAAATAGATAGTGAAACATTTAAAAATTGGTTTATTGATCAGTTTTTACCCAGTTCTTTAAATATAGCTGAAAAAAGACGGTCTCAAAATTTATAAAGTAGATCGCATAGCGCAAATGCATAACCACGCTGTAATATCTACCTCCGTATAATGTGATTTAAATTCTATAGAATTTATATGGACACAGATAAAAAGTGATGTCGCGAAACACAACATATCATTTAAGCATAGTGACGTAAAAGTGCTGTTTGATGGCGTAGTACCTAGGTAAAGTGTCCGAACAAGTTGGCGTGGAGCTTGTGGACACATTGAAAAAATAAAACAGTTTTATTGAGAGAATGGTGGTTTATTAGATGAAATTAGTGATAGGTTTATAATAAATTTAGATGATTCAGATAGTGAATATGAGGAACATTGTGACATTTCTGACAGTGAGGAAGGGGAACAAGAACCAAATTTGGAGGACGAAGAACAAATAGACGAAGAAGGATCTTCCGCCACTGATATGTCTGTCCTGCCTGGCTGGCCATAAAACAGGGGGGGGGGGGTGTTAGAAAGGGATGGTGAGTACGTATTTCTTTCTCTTTCTACAAACTACGGGCCAAGTTAAATCTCATGCATTATAATTATAAATATCGTTGATAATTTCTTATGTTAGGAATTTTGTGTATTTAGATGATTATTTAGCATGCCCTGCAAATGATTTTCATTGCAACGTATGTGAAAATAAAATAAAATAAAACTTCGGTGCATTAAGATTTTTAGAAGGTTTTGGCAAACAGAAAATACACTATTGGATTATTTTTCGATAAATGGTAACTGAAAATTATTGTAACATAGAACTCATTTAAGTTAATTGATGGAAATTAATGGTTCCATTACACTAGCCGTATATAGGCCAAGGTTTTGGATAGATATAGTCAAACTGAAAAATTCAATGCCATGGCTGGGGTTTGAAATTTTTAGCTTGACTCCGTCTATAGAATCCATTGTCGCTTTATAATCTTTGCTTTTTTTTTTTTTTTTTTTTTTTTTTTTTTTTTTTTTTTTTTTTTTTTAACAAAAGCTACAAATTCTAGAAAGTGCTACATCATGGTCACTCATGTATGTTCCTTAAAATAATAAGTAACTATGTAACTGCTTTTGTTTTAATGCTCTATGAGTGCAGCAAATATTTGTATTTCGTGTAATAACAACCAGAACATTCTGAACTAAAAATCAAGGCCTTCTTTTAAAAGATATTGTTTTAGAAACTCAAATGTGATGTATTCAAGTGCAAGCTTTTACAACTTTTAGTAGTTTATGAAATCAAATAAATATAGTGTCATGTCCACCAGGACGAACTGGCCTTTCCAGTGGTGAAAGAATGATCAGAATCACAGTACTTTTTAAGATGACTGTATGTATATACAAACAAATTTTTTCTCTCTTTAATAATGTAGGAAATCTTCTACTTTATCGTAGAAGATCATGAGTTACACTTTCCTCATTTCTTTTTCCAGATTAGCCATCAGTAATATAAAAGGCCAAACATATGGCTCCTTCTAATATTTAGAGAAGTTTACGGAGTCTATGCTGTATATGCTTGCGGCATTCAGTACTTAAAAGTAATGTTTGTGTTCGTTAAACATAAAAGCCTAATGCAAAAGTAAACCAGAATGATAAAGCAACAAAACTGTAACAAGAATATTACGGTACAGTGAAGTGCACAAGTATGGAATATGGACAACGATGTTCATTTGTTACTTCGACTTCTTGACTTGGACCGTTCTTAGATTTCAGGGATAAAGTATGCGAGAAGAACTTGTAAGCAAGCATAAATGTAAGCTGTTCTGGATTCAAAATTAAATTTGAGTAAATCACAATTGTATACAGACTTAGCCCTGAAGTGGCTTAGAGTAAAATGAAGTTCCATAAGTTATAAATTAAATACATTTACATAGTATCATTCTATGGAAAGGGATCATCTGGTAACTGCTTGTCCAATATGTTATCTAAATTAGGTAATAGATTGATAGCAAGACCATGCGAAATTATACTGTTTAATCCAAGCCTACTGAAATACTAATCAGCTTCTACATATGTACAGCAGTAAGAAGTGAGGTGTAGGCCCATAAATTCTGGCGATTTTCACACTTAACTTTCACTCAAAAGAAGAAAAAAAAGTGCCAACACTGATGGACCCAACCATTATTCTTCGGGTGCACTGTATGTACGAGGTTTGAACAAGCTTCAGTCCAGGTACAAGAGGAACATCAACACATGGTGTTTTGTGTAGAGAAATGGGTTTCCTTTCCAAAAGTACCGTCTTGAAGTAAAGCAGGTGGTAAAGGAATGAAGGTGGCGCCAGTGAGAATTCCGCTTTATGGAAACCTGACAGGGAATGTAGCGGCGGCAAAGTGGCAATTGGAACTAGTTCGTGATGGTGCACACTGCTACAAGATGAAGAGTTGTGCCGGAAACGGACAGTCTAGACAGTACCCTGTCCTGTCCAGGCATGTCCAAAGAATGCTGAGGGTTGACAAATTCCTTTTTTTCAATCAGCTTACAAAGATACGGGTTGTATCATACGATCTCCGGGAGTTAACATTATCATTTATGTGAACTTACGGAACAAGCCGATGACTTAACTCACACGAAAAGATTATCAGTAATATCTGAGCATACCACTTTACCTTTTATTCTCCTCTCTCTCTCTGTTTGGCCTTAGGATACAGTAAATATGTTTACTAATTCATTCTACTCCTAAAAATTTCAACAATTCATTTCCCTTTTATCTTCACATTTCAGCAGGTGAATAGACTATTTTAATTTATTTTTTTGCTTTGAAAGCATTGAAATTCATTGGATATTTTCATGAATTAACATATTTTGGCTAACTATACGTTAAAATTTAGTTCACATAGAAAAACAGGTTTTCCACAAATACCAAATGGAGATATTTCATCTGTTACATAATGATTTTGCATTTATGTGAAGAGAGCCGAATTTCTAAGCCATCACACAGTTCCCGATTTTTAAAATATTTGAATGTAGTCCGCCGTCCTCTCCTTGTACCCACAAGAAAATATGTAAACAAAACGAGTCCTCCAAATTAGCATGAAGTAGACAGAAGAATAAGTATCTAATAATAATTGTTGAAGAAAAGATGGAGAAAGCCGTGTGACTATATAACATATTAGAAAAGGATCTATAATGTGTTTGTGTATAAGCAATATAAGGGGGGAAATAAAGCTGCACACCAAATTTGCTATTTCAGTTCCCCGTCTTCTGAGGTTGCAACCTGCATACTAAAGTTTATTATGCGTCCTAAACTAGATTTTCATTATTTTCCCGAAAACAGAAGTAACACTTTTAATTAAAATATCATGTACTTAAGATATTTACGACAAATATTCGTGTGCGATAGATCAAGCGATTCATCTCTGGCTCGCATTATTTTGTATAGTAAAAATATGTGCATTCTCTTGTTATCACAGATCTTTCCCCTTCTACTTCTTCACTGTTTTGTTTTCTGTGGTTTTATATTATTCACTATACACATATACAAGCATGCCCAAGGCGGTACTCGGACCCGCGACTTTCTACGCGACATAACGCTAGAGACATACACTCTAGCGACTACGGCTACGAAGGCCGGCACATTCTGGAGATCCGGTAAAATTAGTTTTAAATAAACAAGACTTTACAGTAATTTACCGGAAATTCGATACACATACGAGGGCTGTTGAATAAAGAATGATCACAATTTTTTTTGACAATGTATCTTTACTCATCCTCCTAATTTTGATGGCCCTTCTCAAAATAGTCTCCCCTGAATGCAATGCACTTGTCACAGCGTTTCTGCCAGTCTTCAAAGACATGCTGGAAACCATTTTTTGAGAGATCCTACAAAATCGCCTCCGCAGCCTTCACCACCGCTTCTGATGAAGGATAATGCCTCGACGAAAGACTTTCTTCAAGTTAGGAAATATAAAAATGTCACATGGAGCTAAATGCGGAGGGTATAGGTAGGGTGAGGGATGCACTGCACGTCGATGTTTGCAAGATATTCCGCAACAACATTGGCAATATGCGGCCGAACATTATCGTGATGCAGCATCCAGCCGTTTCATTCAAATGTGGTCTTTTGCGCCTGATATGGACTTTAAATGTTTTCGGGACATCCCTGTAGTATTGTCCAGCTACTGATGTGTGTGCAGGTACACCTTGCTGATAAACCATTCCATGAATATCAAAGAATGAGATGACCATAACTTACCCAGCAGAAGCAACCACTTTTGCTTTTTGGGGGTTGGTGATGAAGGGGATTTCCACACTGAGCTTTGCTGTTTGCTCTCAGGATCAAAATGATGTAGCCAAGTTTCATCAGCAGTGATTACGTTAGAAAGAAACTCCGGATCTTCCTCTAACATCAACTTTAACTGCATGTTACCTCCACTGCAGCGGTAGGCGATACTGTACATGTCTGAACTTACCTGGTGCTCAAAGGCGGGAACCAGGAGTTCCAACAATGAAACTACTACGGCATGTTTGTTTCACATTAAGCTAACAGAATATAATAAGATTGAATTTTAGTGCGAAAAATTATGACCGTAAAAAAATTACGAATATTCTTCATTCAACAGCTCTCGTATTTTACTTGTCTAATAAACATTATAAATACGTCATCTTTGAATCAAAATAAAACCTTTTTGAGAAAGTAAAATTTATCGGGATATATTAATGTAAGTAGAATGGAGTTTAAGTAGGGCAAAGTTTCTTGAAATCCTTCCTGTGCTGAACTTGGAAAATGCTGAAATTAAATATTTGAACTTTTAGTTTTGAATTATATCTTAAAGAGAAGTAAAAACTGTTTTCTAAAAACGCTTATGTTTATTTAGGGAAATTCATGTATTATGCATTTATATCAACACGTAACTACCCAATTTCCTCGAACTTTAGTGGAATATAATACGCTTTTTATATAATATAGTTGTGTGTAGGTGAAATGTAAGAAACGTATTCATATCCTTCGAAAATTCTAAACTTTGCATTCAATTTTGTATTAATGTTACACATTGTTTTTAATTATGTTGTTTATAGGCACAAGTACGCACACACACATATGCCCTTCTAAAATGCTTTGTTTTGGTACAACAGACTTCAAAACGTACATTTCCTGTGAAACTTCCATACCTAATATTTTGTCGAAGCCAATACTTTCTTTGCCTACAATAAGTGATGGAGAAGGGTAATGATTATAAATATATTTAATAATATTTCTGCGTACCTTATAAATCAGACCCTTATGGCCCAAGGCACAACATCATCGATTTTGATATTTTAACATGTATGCATTGTTCCTGACATTTGCCAATATTGTGGTCCACCAGCTGTAGCCGCGCTTTAGGCCCTCCTTGATTTAATGAAACATTTATAAAAAGCTGTCTCGCCAGGTTTTCCTGATATTCAGTCACATAAGGGCCCAAAGCATGAAGTATCATTTCGTTTGCTCAGTGCTGTTCAGATTTTATCTAGTTTTGTCAGCATAATTTACTCTTTACCTCAAGTTCACATATAGTACTTCGTAATGGAAATTTTGATTTCAACTATGTTTCTGTCCTTTGGACCCTTATGTTCTCAGTGCCTCAATTTATTTGATCCAGTTTTGGAGCTTGATATTTGCCGTGATTAACTTATCAATTTAGGAATATGAGCAAATTATTGTAAATTTTAGTTTTATTATATCTTTCTTACATATTATATACCAGTGTGATATCAGCTTACATCAATGCTCGAATTGAACAAGACACGTAATTGACGTCAATGTATTTTGCATTGCTACAGCAGAGAAAGAGAAGTTAATTTGGTGCTTGTGTCAATGTAGGAAAAATAGAAGACGTGTCTGGTGTTAGTAATACACTAATGTCTTTAAAGTGTGGTATAATGAGTAAAAATAAAATACTTCAGCCTTTTAGCAGTATATAAAATACATAATTAAGATATGATCTGAATTTGTTATTGGTAGAGAAAGGTGTATGAATGTATCATATATGTAAGAGTTTTGTAAACAAATAGCCTTCACCCTCTCTATAGGAAGGACTCGAATTTTCGGAGGAAGAAATGCAGAAGCCGTGGCTTTGTTATCGCAGCACTGATCTTGGAAAGTAAGGAAGGTTCACCACCAGGCACGAGTGTTCCTCATGCTACTGACGACGAAGAGCGCTGTCTGTGATTCTATGGTATAACAAGTGTCACAGATGCACGTCATGCCGATGCACCAAGAGGGTGGCCTCATCTCGGTTTACATTGCGAGATATCGGATGTTCCTCCGGTGTCAGGTATCCTCTCAACTTCCGGTCCCTCGCTTCCGGCCATCTCGTTTACAGACCAACACTTTGCGCTGTACGAACGTTGACCTGCAGGTGAGCGCCAAAACAATGCAGAAGCAGCAGCAATTGCAGACAAAGGCAGTACCGACAAAGATGTCGTAGGAATCTGTCACAGCAGACAGGCGCCAGTAGCGGTGGTCTCGTACCACCAGCTCCCTCTGCCATTTAAATGACTACACAAAATACTGCTCTTGTTCTAGGCAAACATATCCGGAGCTTAGAATTTGGGGACTTTAACAGTATGTACATGCCATTTAAATATTTACATGCCTTTAAGATGCACTATATTTGCAATAAATTAGAATTAACCAGGGACTTATTTTATCATAGAAAACGCTCGTAGGCAGCAAGCAATTCTGATGATGACAGGGAACTTCATGACACGGTTTACAGTCTTTATTTTTTTGGATTTCGAAAGAAACTTCAAAGTAAAGCGACCTTTTTTCTTTAAGTATTTTCTCTGTGAAGTGAGTAGAAG
>CM060955.1:50732267-50829767 GCA_030765055.1 Mantis religiosa
CTTGTGATAAAGATAAAACACTAAACATATCACGCAGGAGTCCGAAACAGAGCACTGCAAGTAGGCCATATGTCACTTTGAGCTTCTAATGTAATCGCTGGGAGAGATAGATGAGAGAGAGACTCGAACAGCGACCTAAGTTTGCCAGTTCGTTCGCAACCGACGCCACCCAGGCCCACCCGCAAGGCTGTCACCCCTCAAAGACCTCCTGAAGGAATACGTGGAGGTGGCTATCAGCTAAGCTGTGTGACCAATACCAGGAAGAAGTCTTCATAATGTGTCCCAAATTGTAAGTATATCGCTTAAACATATGGAAGGAGAGACAAGAGATACAAACGCTCTTAGTCTGCTGGTTGGAAGTTCATTGGTACTTATAGAGGTGAATTTCGAGAGCCTTCTTTCATCAACCAGTAGCCTACATAAAATACTCCTGAAAAGACACGCTCTCTCAAAGGTCCTAACAATGTCCTTAAAATGACAGATTCAAAAATAATTGGCACATGTTAATCGTTGATCTTAACTATATTAAGTGTACTTCAAAATGTAGATTTTTTTGGTACAAATCTCAGTTACCGTGTCCTAGTGGTTCTTCTGACGTTACTAGAAGTACGTAGGAGCTAACTAATATTTCCCCTCCCGTAAGGGACTTTTTCGGATTGGGTAGGACTCGATGGGGCAGTGGTACATCTGGCTGCTTTGATCGCCCAGACGGAGCTGAGGAGTGCCTAAAAGCTACCCCATACTAGCTGAACAGCTAACAGAATAGTTTGGTAGAGTCGGTAGTCGGTAGTCTTCCCCAATGGGTCGACGCGCCTAAGTAAAATATCCTCTTCCACATTCAAGCAGGGGGGTTGCTAAATTCTAGGTATTGCCCTACTGAAAGCCCCAAGCAGTTTTGCTTCGGCTGCTCCTTTGTTACTGAGGCAGGAGTTTCGACTTTCAAATACACGTCAACCTATATATGATCGTTAATTGTTACTTTCTCCAAAATATTAAAGGGAGAGAACGTTTGTTGCTCAAAAGAATGATGTAGTTAAAGCACATGACTTAAATGGAATAAAATTGTTTGTCAGTAATAATTTCCGACATATTCGATTTTATTGGGTCTAATTTTCCAATGCTTTATATTTTTTAGGTGTTCAATCGCCATACATAATTATTTATTTTATTGATGACGTAATTGCAAACCACATTTTAAATCTTTAATGATCTCTTCAATTGTTTGACACGAAATGTGTAATCAATATATTTCCGTTATCATATCTCGATTAACTTGAAGTAGATAACCAAGGTTTTGCAAGGATATTTTGTGGAAAAATGGGTAGACACACTTCTCTGAAACAATTTTTATATTGCAAGAAACAATTAACCTAATATAATGGAAATTAATTGTTCTTTCACACTAGCCGTGTGTAGGACGCACTATGAAAGTGTAGAGCCAGACTGAAAAATGCAATGCCATAGCCGGGATTTGAACCACTGATCTTCTGGTTTCCTTCCAGCCGCTCTAACCATTGAGCTACTATGGCCAACATGCCAACATGACATTAAATTCTCCAACTGACTCGTGTTTTTCCCGGTAAACCACTAGGAGTTCTCATAAACACATTAGACAACTACCTTAATGGCGACTTACTATGCTGTAAGCAATTTAAGGCCCGCGCTTTATAGTTCGGACCACTATTAGGTACAATTAATGGAAATTTATTGTTCTTTCACACTAGCCGTGTGTAGGACACACTATGAAGGAGTAGAGTCAGACTGGAAAATTCAATACCATAGCCGGGATTTGAACCACGGATCTTCTGGTTTCCGTCCAGCTGCTCTAAACATTTGAGATACTATGGCCAACAGAAGCTACTATGGCAACCAGAAGAATCGTGGTTCAAATCCCGGCTATGGCATTGAATTTTTCAGTCTGGCTCTACACTTTCATGACCTAATATAATCTTAATTCCATATTGGGTTCGCATTGTATATACTGGTAAACGCAGTGTAGCATCACTGCTGAAGCATGTAATCCCATTTTAGATTCTTTAAAATTTTATTAATCAATTACGGGTATATTGTGCTTTTATGAAGATGCTTGCTTATACGCTGTAGCAGCCACAGAACGAAATTTCATATTTAGCTGTTCTGCGGCTAACACTTTAATGCGCTGTTATCATAATAAAACCAGCAGAAGTAGTCCAAGATTCGACGGAACTTCATTCACAAAATATCGACTTCCATTTAATTATGTTTAGGTACATTTAAATGGTCTCGTGGTACGGCGAGGTTTGCATTTTTTAGGTCCTGGCAATCTAACCGTTAGTTACTCATGGTGGCCCAAATGACCTTGTTGTCGACGGGCCCTTTAACACCACATACTCAGTTACTCATGGTTTTCTCTGGTTGGGGTGGTATTTTTCCCACCTCGAATTTCCTTGTCGTCAATTCTTGCCATTTCACCTCCGCTTTCATATTTCAGGTAGATTTATGGACTGTACTATGTCGTTCGGTGTCGGGTAGATGCATATTAGGGAACCTTCTCTCAGCTGCCTACAGTGAACCGGATTGTCCCTGATACCGCCAGATGGATGTTTCTCTGAGCATCCGACCGATTTAAGGGGAGTCGAAGTGCTCTACCATGCCAATATTAATGTTTGACCCATTATCTCGGCAACTATTTAATATAATAAGCTAATTTTTAAGTGTGTATTCAACAATACGTTTACAGTTGATTGATGAAAAATACATTACTTGTGTTCATTAGAAGGAATGTTATGATTTTTTAAATAAAGCTCTTAACATTTTATAAAAAATGATGTTTTTTCAATTTATAAAGTGGTCCATGGACATAAAATGATCTTTTAATTAAAATAAACAAATTTTAGAGGCAATTATGTCATAAAAATTTCAGCCCTTAGTGTCAATTAGTTTGTAAGATAATGGGGCATTTGTATGGAAAATTTTACTTTTTCAGAAATTGCTTTCAAACATAATATTTCAAGACAGGCCGAGCGGGATGGTTCAGGCGGTTGCATCTGTAACCCGCATTCGGGAAGCCCGAGTTAGATTCCCGAAGCGGACCTATCTGAACAATGGACTTTTTTCGGGGGTAGGTTAGTTACATCCCCCGAATTTTCTGTCTCTCCATTTCATCTCCATTATCATTTCACATCATCTCTCGTGTGGTGGTCTCTTTCAGAGTAGAAGTATCTGCGGATGTCTCGACGGTGCATGGCAGGATGATGTTCTCTGAGGTAAACTACTTCTTCCTCCGGAGGTCGGTTGCCCGTCTCCGCTCCTCTGCTGAGACCATTTCGGAACCACCAGCCAGGAACCTTTGGGGCTCGGCTTCTGGGCCCGTTGCCGTCCCGCAGTAGGGGAGCGTGTCCGTTATTCTGGCCTGTCTTGGGATGTCGCTCTCTAAGTAAACTAGGGATACTGCCCTCTGCACCGTCGTGGCTCTTTGGGTCGGCCGTACTCTGTCTCCTCTCACCTCATTCTTCATCCCTGGGGTGCCCTACTGGGGGCATAGGCCCAATGGGCTCATGGGAAATGTAGGTATGTAAGTGTAAAGTTGAACAAGGAGAGTCGTGGTATTTGGGATGACGTTTACATTCTAACCAGTTCAATAACTACATGGGGAATAATTGTTTCCAGAAATATCGAAGATTTTTAGTAGGGAGAAGAAGAAGGCAGTTTAAAGTGAGACGATGCATTAAGTTGACACATAGTGTTTCTTGGCTAAGATGTTGCTAAGAAGTTAAACAAAGAATAGCATTGATAAATAGAATATAATTAAATAGAAGATATATTAAATAGATAATATATTAAATAGAAAATATATTAAATAGAAAAGCGCTTCTGTGAATCTGAAGAATGTAAAATTGCATGAGATTAGTGATGTACTTTATATGAAACGCAGTACTGTATTACACACATATGGTATAGTATTAAATGGGCAGATAAAACAAGGAATGAAGCTGTTCAAAATATAGTGTAACTGATCAGAAAGAGAAAGAGAATTGGCTGTAACTTTGAATGAGAAAAAGTGCTAGTTTGAAGTTGTAATGGAAAAAGAAAGTTGGGGAACAGATTTCATGGCAAAGGTAGATAGATACCAAGTGACAGACAATATTATGGAAATGAATCATATACGGACGAAGAAAAATAATACAACGGAGCATAGGAAGGAGAAGAGGAGGCAGCGAATATCACACTTTGAGCAGAAAACTATAATAATATTGTCAGTTTCAGATCTTTAGTGCTTAAATACCCAGATAGCTGGCGATTTTTCACACATTAATTGTATAAAACAGATTGCTAAGAAAGCTCTACAGAAAATAATGGATCTGGCCTATAGTAGGTATTACCACTACTTTCTCTAAAATACTTCTAATTATACTAATTAAGGAGTTCTAGAACAAAAGTACCAAAAAAAGGGAACGCTGCTGGAAGCCTGAAACCTTGAAAACGGAGCAGAGTCTGTGAAATTACTGATGCGATTTCTCTCCGAGTGAACCAAACGTGCTATACAATTCATATCGACTAATGCCAAGGTCCGCATTCATAATCGAGGACACGAGGCTTCTTTGTGGATCTTTGTTCCAAAAACAGATGTCACAGTGTCAACGGATTCCCATATACATAAAACCACAGTCCTATTTCATTTTACTAACTTATGAAAACATTAAATATTAAAAAATACACTGACGTGATAGATTTCTATACTTCCTATACAAAAGTTATTGTTCAATGTGCTGCGTTATTCAGATGTTTTGCTATAAAAATTTCAAATTATAGAAATAGGAGCATATATGAGCATATATGGGGACAATGGACAAATGGAACTCAGAGTAAAGATCCCTTGTGAAGAAAAATAAATTATGCGAAAACGTTCAACTCAAAAGGAATTTCCTGGGCAATTATAATAACTGTTTATTTCTCATATCAGTCAGTCAAATATATGATGTTTAAATAAAACAATTTAAGCCAGTTTGAGAAAATAAACGATTTTTTCTCATGTAAAGCATAGTGTGCGCTTCGTGATAATTTTCACTTTTACATCCTTGGAAGAAGTTTCGCAAGTCATGTGGCCTGCTTGTTCTCAGGTAATTTACGAAATTGGTGATATAATCTATTTCTTCGCAAACAGCGAGAGAAAAATCAGGCCACATGACCTGCGAAAAGTAGATAAGCAACGGTATGACACGGGCTACATCGGAAGACCTAATGAAAATAATGGACAACAGCAGGGAAAGCCTTCGTAAACAAGGAAGGGGGGGGGGGGGTAATTTGACGTCCTCCAACGTTAAGTCATATCGGACGGTAAACAAGGAAATTAATTACAAGTTATATTTGTCGCGAAAGCGGTGAGGTTCTCTTTTAACTTTCCAAACTATTATCTTTCTGTTCTGTATTTCAAGCTGAATTATATCCTGTAAAAGAAACTGCTCAGTGGTGTATTAATGATATTACATGCACTAGTATTTATTAGTTAATCACAAGCTGCCCTTCTATATCTATGATGGATAAATTCTATTTTAATCCGAACTCTTTCAAATTAATAATAAAATCAAAAGCTACATTACTCCCTTAAGTCTATTTTGAATACGGGGGCATCGCGGAAAAGTAACAAATGAACCAGCGGACTAAATAAATACATCAGCAATATCTTCTGGTTTAGGTTATTCATATACAAGGTGTTACATATCGTATGATAAAAATATAATGTTGTACTACATCTTTGGTTGATGGCAAAAAGTGTGAACTCGCTAAGTCGTGTAACCCAAGGAGAGAACTCCGTGGGGATTACCTGCAAGGCATTTACCTGCTTTATACAACGCTCCCTTCCCCATTACAGGGTTAAGTGGATAATCCATTTACGCACGACAACCCTTGTGGGATGACTACCGAACAACTGCGGTCGTGCCTCAGTGTTGTAGCACCCCAGCAACTAAGCTATCAGGTTAGTGCCGAATACTCTCTGGGCCTATCCCAACCCTGCCTGGGTGCCAGTGCCAGCCAATCTATCCAATACTCATGAGCGTTGGAAACTACTACCAAGCCGAGACCAACCCAATGCAAACAACTCCCCTCAGGAAGGGACTCCAATAATCCGCTTGGCGTACTACTGTTAACGTCAGAAATACCACGAATACTGAGGGTTCTAGCGTATATATCACAGCAGGTGAAAGGGTCGGAACCCTTACATTAAATGAACTCATCTTCCACACACACTAAATGTATGAAATTTTACTCCCAATTTGATTGTAATTTAATATATGTCAAGCTTTGGAAAATTAGGCAGTTATTGTTTTGTAAACCACAGCCTTAATATGTCCTTCTTGCAAAATAGGTTTTAAGTTTGGAGACTATATAAATATGTAAATAAATAATACATAAATTTAAAAATAATTAGTTCTGCAGCTTGAAATTATGGCTTGCGCACAAATAAATAAAAGCTATAACACCACATCTTAGTATATAACACCGGGCATATACATATTTCATAACAGCGGGCATATATTCCTAAAAAGGAGTTTCATTTCCAAAATACCAAAAAGTATAGTTAAATAAAAAACACCATACTTGTGCAATCATCAGTTTACACCTTAGAAACTACTAACTTAAACAAACTACAGAAACAAAACAGTAACTAATAAACCAATTTGAAAACATATCCCATCTAACAGTTCTAAATTCAACGTTTCCAAAATAGCTAAAATTTACAAAATAAAAATATTTATCATTCAATTTATTTAATATTACTAATATAATGGTAACATTTAAATATATAATTTTTAAGAAACTTTTTAAATAACTATCACTTTAATTAGACAATTAAAAATTTATCTTTATTTAACTACATAATACATAATACATTCACTTTCAAAACTTATCCAAGTATACAACTGCAGCTTAATTATATTTTAAAAATAATTAAGATTAATGTAACAAGCATTTCTATATACAATACATATAACTTATTTAGTTGCATTAAGCTAATAATTTAGTACATCATTAATAATATTAAACAATTTATTATGTATTATATACCTGAAATTTTAAAATCTTCCCTTTTATTTTACATAAAATAACATATAATTAATAAATCCAAATTCAATAAATACAGTTTCACTAATTTTTTTAACAAATAATTGAATTTTATATAGATAAAATTATTGTTTATATTTGTGTAATTAATCTTACTATATAATTTATTAATTATATTAACCTAATCCTAACTGCATTATACACATCTTCCGGGCTTGTAGGCCGTGGTGTAGTTTGCTCTACTTCCGACGTTTCGCCGAAAACTGCGTCCGGCATCTTCAGGGTAAACAAGCTGAGTCTTTCGACTCATGAGCTCATAAGTTTGGACGCAGTTTTCGCGGTTGACGACGCCGGTCGTGAAAGCCTCAGCACTTATGTTACCTAAACGTAAGTTTGTTTAAATAAGATTTTAACCACTACTCGTTATATAACTTACTCCTTAACGTAAAATTAATACATTTCCATGCATAGAAATTATTTAACTAAAATTTACAAATAATTTACAATTAAATCATTAATTTCACATATACCTAAGCATACGAGCAAAGTATACGCAATTAGTCTCAGATATAATCAGCACAGTTACGGTGTCACAAAGTTAATAACATTAAAAAATAAAACGATAACACCTCAGTCAACAAAATTATCTCTATGTCAAGTAGCAGTGAACTAAGCAATGTTTACTCATAAATATATGTAACTAACATTGAACTCTACGAAAAACCTTTAAAGAGATTTTATCAGTTGTATCTGCGTGAGAGAAAGAGAGAGAGAGAGAGAGAGAGAGAGAGAGGAGAGAGAGAGAGAGAGAGAGAGAGAGAGAGAGAGAGAGAGAGAGAGAGAGAGAGAGAGAGAGGGAGAGCAAGAGTTTGGAAACTGCTAAACCAATTCAGATTACTTTTGTCGTTGAAGGTACCGTTTTCTAAGATGCTGTAACGCCAAAATGCATTTCCGGAAATTGTACAACTGAGACAAATTATGGTGTCTTTATATGCGTGTCACTCAGTTTCAATCGCACTTCATTGAAAATAAATGGATAGTTTAGTCATTATGGCGAACGTGGTAAATGTGTAAATACTTTCGGCATATAGGACCACCTTTACCTTCAAAATTATTTAATATTGGATTATTAAAGTGATTTGGCAAATGTCACCTTCATATCACTAAATTTACGTCAAATTTTGCTGAAATTTGTCTCCAATGAGTAACCTTATTTTCTTTATTTTAATAAAACGTGTTACTTTTTCAATAATCTGGAAGAATTGAAAAGTTAACCAAGTTGTTTTTTAAAGTTCCACAACTCCTATTTTAACCCTATATCTATATATTTAACAATTTGGTGAACATATTGTGCAGTTCTACTGCGGAAAATAATAGATTGGCCTATAAGCTCTGGTGGTACTTTTATATGAGTTTTGGTTGCAAAATAAAATGTTCTCGTAAAATATTTTATGATTTTTGATAGCGAATTGTGCACTTTACAAATAGCCTGTTTAATTTTTGGTAGCTTGTTTGTTTCCTTTAGGTGTCCCGGCCATTACAAGGGCTTTTTGACGAGCGGCCGCCACTTTGGCATCTCTATTAAATGAAAAAACAAAACAAAGTGTCTATTAAATGCTCTTTGTGCCCCCAAACGTTGGCGAGCTTGGTCACGTGGGTGCGCGTAAGCGCGCGCCCTCACACACACACATACAAACGCAGACACAGAGAGAGAGAGAGAGAGAGAGAGAGAGAGAGAGAGAGAGAGAGAGAGAGAGAGAGAGAGAGAGAGAGAGAGAGAGAGAGAGAGAGAGAGAGAGAGAGAGAGAGAGAGAGAGAGAGAGAGAGAGAGAGAGAGAGAGAGAGAGAGAGAGAGTGAGGGAGGGAGAAGCATACACAATCCTTTTACCGAAAATGCTTTCTTGGGCACAAGTCTGAAACGTGTATTTTCGCCAAAATTTGGACGTAGAATTTTTGGGTGGAATGCGATACTTTCTGTAAAGATGCACTAGTTTCAGTAAAGACTACATCCAACTTTAGAGACAGAAATAGTGTCCATTACTCAGCCCATATCTCTTATATCAAATGTAGTAAAACATTTTCCTTTTTAAAGCAATATTGTACAGAACTTATAATTAAGAGACTGTTGATTTTATTCGTGATATTTAACATTGATAATAACATTCTTGCAATTGTTCAGATTATTCGTTAGTTGTAGAAATTTGACTTGACATACAATATGTCAATTACAATTACAATAGTAATTGTGATTTGTACAGCAGTTCTCTGTAAACTTGTTCCATAAAATATTCTAGTACGGCTAAATTGAAAATTTGCACTAATATCCGACAAATAATTATGAGAGGAAAAAAAAAGTTTTTAATGAATTCTTCCCATGCGGTTTACTGAATTGGCTGTAATGCCTTCTAAAACTTGCTAGTGTATCATGCATTCGATTAATTAACACTCAGTAAAAAATTCCCTGAATACCTATCTGTAAAAGGTAAGACACCTGGCGGTAGTGAAGAAAAATATTCCCTTTAGGAGAATAATAAACTATGGCATCACCATCATCTTTTCTTGAACATCCCCTCCCACCCGCGAAGCAACCTTTCGGTATATTTCTTAGAAGTAAATGCTGTATTTCAACGGCCGCAAAGAATTATGGAGTATTTTACTCCCAGTTGTACGTCGGATACTGAAAAACTATGTATTTATTTTAGGATCATAATTCAGCTGTTTCTTATGGCTTAGTACCAGTCAAACCTGTATGCCTCACTTAAGCAGTTGCTGAAAACGGGCTACACAAGACTGAAGCAGATGACTACTTACCTTTTTAGTATCAGAATAAGTAAAATTTGTGAAAAAAGTTTGAATTCGAGGTAGTTATTATTAAGAATTGACTCATTCATTATCATCAGCTTAATTATGACCAGTTTTAAGCTAAACATTTATTAAAATCTAAAAGAAGTTCTGGAAAATTCATTGTTAGGGAGGATGGAGTAGACCGTGACTTGTATAATGTACATACCAGAAGCAATTTAAACCTGTAAATATGTTAATTGTGTGTTTGGTACTAGGGCTACCTGAAAGTTTTAGAAAATCAAACGAGTTGCTTTAGAACTATTAAAATATTCTGGAAATAATTCTACCACACTAGGACAAGGAGGATAGGACAAGATGTGTAGGACAGGGTTTGGATAGTTATAGTCAATGACATAGACCGGTTGCTCTTAACCATTGAACCACCGTAGAAATGTGACGGGATGACATAAATTCTCCAACTGACTCGTATTCTTCCCGGTAAACCACTAGGAGTTCTCATAAATATATGAGAAGCTATCTTAATGGCGACTCACTGTGCTGTAAGTACGTTAAAGCCCAGGCTTTACAGTTCAGACCACTATTAGGTCAACTAATTAATTACCTAGTGGTTTACCCGGGAAAATACGAATCAGTTGGAGACTTAAATGTTATACCGGTAAGCTGCCATGGTAGCTCAGTGGTTAAGAGCAACAGAACGGAGACCCGTGGTTCAAGTCCGGGCTTTTAGCTTTTAAACATTCTCCTCTAACACAAATGCGATGAAACCAGTGTTTAAAGTAATGTTATCATTTTTTCTGGGGCACTTAAGAAATAAGGGCATTTATAATTCTACTGTTTCATTTGAACTGTGACTTCATGCATTTTATCTCTAATGTTTTGAAACAAGGTAAGAGAAAGTCCTAGATCAAGGTTGTTGTTGTTGTTGTTGTTGAAGGGTCTATGGTCCTGTACTTTAGGGCATTCAGATACTCAATTGTTTGTTAGCTGTCAGGTGAGGTTTTGTCATGATGCAGAATTATTTTTACCTTTGGGTGCTTTTAACGAACTTCTTAAAGTATGTTGTAAACATGTATTCGTTTACAAATCAGGAATAACGGTACGTCTATCTCGTAACGTTATGGCAGCAACATGGCCCATTTTAGAAAACAATCACTCTAACAACCTTCTTCTTGCCAGTACTGCGAATTCGTCGGAGTTTTAGAAGCGTGAATCTCTTCAAAGGACCCATGGAGCCAATTGAATTTTATTTTCGGGAATTACAATAAATCCAAAATTTATTACAGTAACGATATTCCAAACCAAATTTCTAGCACCACAATAGAATATTCTCAAAAATTTTCTGCACCGAAATTCTTCGTTGTTTCCGATCCGGAGTCTACTTATGCAGAATTCATTGAAAACCAAGTTTTCTCCCATGTAACTCTTGATACAAAATGTTTTGGATTTGATAAAATCAATGCCCAATGTTGCCGAATGAATGCATATCACAGTCGATATTCCTTTATCATTCCCCGAATACTTCATCAGCAGTGGCTATTCTTGGGCGACCTCAGTGGAACTAGTCACTAAGAAAACTGACAACTTTTGAATCCTGTGTAGCAATTACAAATGTTGCGTTAGATGAGGCCTCTTCACCAAATGCATATCTAAGCAGTCTTTACTTTATTTAGGCGTAATGATGATTTAAATTCTAGAAAAAAGGATCATAACTCGAAGGTATTCTCTCGTAAATTTTAAGTGTTCAGAAATATATAAGTGATGATCAATTATTCGAGCAATTTAAACCAACCACACGGCAAAAAGACTCGGAAAACATTAGAAAACAGCTGTTAAACAAAAACAAATTGTATAACGGCATTCCAAAATATAGGCTGTATATTCTGCAGTCGTTCATGTCTGTGAACGTATAAAAATGCTTTTTTTGTTTAATCAGTTAAACTAACCGAGGTGTTCCTGAACGGAAGGGTAATTGTTCTGAAATTCATGCTGTACTTACTTAAATACTGTCATCTAGAACTCAGAAGATTTCCATGAAGCAATAACAAAGATTACATTTTATATTTTGACAAATTAATGATCCAAATATAGTTTGTGCATTTGTAATACCATAACATGCATGCATTTAGCTTGGGCAAGACTTATATGCAAATACTCTAAAACAAATGAAAGAGTGGCCGCGCCGTGGCTCAGTGGTTAGACCGCTTGGCTCTCACCAAGGCGGCCCAGGTTCGATCCCAGGCGACCGCAAAGTGAGATTTGTGGTGGACAACACGGCGCTGGGGGCGAGTTTTCTACGGGATCTCCGGTTTCCCCCTCCATCTCATTCCACCGGTGCTCCATCTTCATCTCATGTACCATCAGTTTCACCATATGTAATAAAAGCGGGTGTTAAACACTACACTACACACACACACACACACAGAGAGAGAGAGAGAGAGAGAGGAGAGAGAGAGAGAGAGAGAGAGAGAGAGAGAGAGAGAGAGAGAGAGAGAGAGAGAGATATGAAAGAAATATGTCACTAAATATCAGAGCTCTCGTTACGAAAATGAAAAGGGTCATACTTTACAGAGTTTGTCCAACAATACCTAAACAGGTAACTTAACATCAACTTGGAGTATGTATCCGGAGTTGTGCTACTTCATATTCATGCAGGACTGAACGAACCAGGTTTTACACTTAAATTTAGGAGGCAAATATATTCGCAAATCCAAGTGACCTAGAAAATCTTCCTGATGGTGTGCAGATTAATCACGAATTATTGGATTTATTTCTCACCAGAATCTCCAACCTATTTCTCATGTAACCGGAAGGGTGCCTTGCAAAGCAATGTCATGTCATGACAAGCCATGCAACTTTAATCATTGCTTCAACTCAGGTAATATCACGAACTGTCAACAATGAAAGCAAGCCAACAAATATGAGTTTGCTAACTTCCTTGATGTAAGCAAGGAACAAAACACTAACGAAATCATACAAGCAGTTGACTTACATTCTGTATCAAAATGGTGGCGACGCAAAATTGGGACATACAGTTCTCCGATGACACTAAACAGTCACATGACGTATATTCCTATACTAATGAACCACAAAATAAGCATAAGAAACACAAGAAAACAATCAACGAAAATGTTGAAAAGAAACAGATCACACACGCCTCAAACATGTGCATTCAGGAAAGAGCACATATGTGACATAATTGCGACAAACGAGGGTCCTATCCCATTACTCTTTACAGGAAGATGCTTTCGATAGCTATGAAACAACTGATACCAATACCACAAATAACAAAAGAAAAGCTAACAAAACATTAATCCAAGAGGCACTGCTAGGTGTGGAAATTTAATGTTTTTAATTGGTGGGTTAACAAGGCAATATGCAAAATGTCATACATTTAATATTCAGTGGCATAGTACGTCTATTAAAGGTTTCATTTTGCCCTAAATATAATGCAAATTTTACTTTGAACTGAGTTCTAGACAACTGATTTAGAGAAATTCATTAGGTTTTTGAATAACTTTAAAATTTAATTTCAGCAAACAAATTTACTTTAAATGTCCATCACAAACGCCAATGTTCCCAAATGTAAACAATAAAAATCAGGCATAATAATTTTGTAAACATCTAATTAGTAAATATCTCTTAATTACTGGCCAACAGTACAGAAAACCGCCGAAGTTCTCGAACGTTCTTAGAGGAGCTGAATCGGCAGGTAAGAAAGAGGTTGCGAAAACGTATTCCAGTGTTAATTCGTGGTACAGGAATATGTGCGGCGGAGAGAGAGAGAGAGAGAGAGAGAGAGAGAGAGAGAGAGAGAGAGAGAGAGAGAGAGAGAGAGAGAGAGAGAGAGAGAGAGAGAGAGAAGAAAGGAAAAAAGAGGAAAAAATGACAGATATAAAACGCCAAACAAGGTGTAAGTATACAACATGAAATATGTAAGAAATGGCTAATGCCAACACAATTTTCACATAATATTTACATTTCTCTCGAAATAAGCATTTTCCTGTTGTTGTACTACTACTACTGCTACTACTATTTATTATTATTATTATTATTATTATTATTATTATTATTATTATTATTATTATTATTATTATTATTATTATTATTATTATTATTATTATTATTATTATTATTATTATTATTATTATTATTATTATTATTATTATTATTATTATTATTATTATTATTATTATTATTATTATTATTATTATTATTATTATTATTATTATTATTATTATTATTATTATTATTATTATTATTATTATTATTATTATTATTATTATTGTTATTGTTATTGTTATTGTTATTGTTATTGTTATTATTGTTATTGTTATTGTTATTGTTATTGTTATTATTATTGTTATTGTTATTATTATTATTATTATTATTATTATTATTATTATTATTATTATTATTATTATTATTATTATTATTATTATTATTATTATTATTATTATTATTATTATTATTATTATTATTATTATTATTATTATTATTATTATTATTATTATTATTATTATTATTATTATTATTATTATTATTATTATTATTATTATTATTATTATTATTATTATTATTATTATTATTATTATTATTATTATTATTATTATTATTTATAATATATAAATTATATCTAAACTTTACGAAAAAATAGAGAAACATTTTATAGTACAAGCTAGTTTGTAATGAAAATATTTCTTGAAAATTTTCGTATTACATTCTTCAATAGTGCTAACTCAATTGTGAAGTTTATTGTTTGTTCCGTGATTCGTTCTCAAGATACTCATAAAAGAGTGAGAAAGTAGGTGTAATACACGTGATAGCCAGATAACCCTTGACTTCCTAAATAATTTTAAAATCCATACAAATTTAATACAAGACATCAGAAAATAAAATAACAATTTACAAACGAAGGTTGGACAATGCACTACATATGGGTGAAAGCTCATATGGGTAATAGAGGAAATGAAATGGCAAATGTCCTCGTCAAAAGTACTGTAATAGATGCTTCACTCTCTGTTAGCTACCAGAAAATACCACTAAGAGTAACATTAAGTAAACTTGAGAAAGATACAGAAGAACTGTGGGAAAATGAATAATAGAAAATAGAGAAGGGAAAAATAACTAAATCATTTTTTCGTAGGGTAAAGGGAAGGTTAAACACCTTATTCCACTGTCAGGAATTGTCACTGGACAAGGTAGAATCCGGTCATACTTTTACCGCTTCCATATAACAAACAGTCCGACCTGCCGATGTGGAGCCCAAGAATTTGAGTGTTCGAGATTGGAAGAAGAAAGGAAAAAGTTCCGCCAGAGTCAAATAAAGAAACATGGAAAGTAGACTGAAAACAAAGACAATTTAGTGAAATATTATGCAAAATAATTTGCAGACCCTTCAAAAACTATTCCAATTGAGAGATTGTAAAGAAAAAGTTAGATTATTTGTTTATCATTAAACAGCCAGTGTAGGTATACCAATAATGTTAAAAAGCATTGTAATTTAATAATTGTATAACTATCTTGAGAAAGGGCGTGCAGTATTTCAAATTATGTAATGAAGCATGCTGTAATTAATTCATAAAAAAGATACTCATAGAAAATTGAAGATATACGTAACTTTCTACTATTTGCATGGTTTTTGTATAACTTTACATAAAAAGGAAGAGTTTACAGACAGAAAAATGTTCAAATAAGAAGTATGTGGAGCTTTTGAAGCTACACAATTTTGCACTTTCAAAGAATAATGTATATATGCGTGTACGCGTGGTCATTCTGTTTCTGTCAATAGGTTTGTAAGGTTTCATCAAAATCATTAGATTCATCATCTATTTGACAAAGCGAAAAATAAATAAACACTTAACAAGTTAATTTATTAAAAACAAGTTTACCTAAAATGACTAGAATAAACGCCAATGCTTCCAGGTAGGAACAACAAAAATCAGGCATAATGATTTTCTAAATATCTAATTACTCTATCTCTTAATTGGTGGTCCAGAGAAAAGAAAAACACCGAAGTTCTCAAACTGCCTTACAGGAACTGAAATTGGCAGCTAAAAGTGTGCATAAAACACTCTTTCTGTGGAAGATGCTGAACTTAAAAATCGTATTTGGTGTATAACCGCTTGACAGACACACACACGTTTACTCTCCTACCCACGTAGTTTAAGAAAGTAGTAGTAAAGAATGCATAGCTTTCTATAAAACTGATAATAAATGCACGTATTTTATAAAGCTTAGTAGTGTTTTGGAATACCCTGTCATTGTGGGAACGAGAAAATGCCCCAAATACCTCGAGTATAATGGTACTTCTGTTCTTCCTCCCTCTACCATACTCACATACACACTTAAGTGCCGCGCAAACACACAGTAATGTACCTCACGTTTACGGATTAAAAATGAGTAAACAACAATGCCGCCTCTAATTCCAAATATTGCTTTAAGGTTGGTTCCTTTTTTCCTCATTTGAGTTGTCAATGATTTTAACATACTTTGATACTCTGTGCCTGTAGAGAAGGAATGTTTGCTATTAATTTTTAGTGCCATGCTACACACAAACATAGGAGATTAAATCCTTCTTTTCCAGGTTGCTTTTCTGCTCTACACGGGAAACACTTATCTTGATATTACTTATCATCTACTATTTTATTTTGATCGGAAACCTTTTCGTATTTATCATTCTTTTCATTACACAAGTATCTTAAGAAATAGTGTCTTTTCATCTAGAGATCAAGACAGTTTCTTTTCCTTTTGCTGAAGGTTTTCAGGCATCCTTCGTACTTTGCTTCTAATATACCTTCATTAGCTATTTTCTCTATCGCTTTCATAAGTTCAGCTTCCTTTAAATCCACTTTAAGACCAAACACCATAGCAATTTCTCTCTTTTAAAGTTTTAATGTAACATTCGTAAACATATGGGCATATTCTCCTAACTTTATGAATAATTAATTATTGTTCCTAGTATGACCCTTCAATTTTAAGCGATGTTCATTTATTAAGCATTAATTTATTCCCTAAATGCTTCTGCTTCCAGTAAATAACTAATAGAAGTTTAACCAAAATTTGTTGAAAACTTGAAATTTAGTTCTAAACTTCAGCAAATATGTTGTGAAAAATATACAAAGTGTTGATAACAGAAAATATTGGGCTTTTACTTTCACTAGCAGATAGCATTTGTGCTTTTTACTTAATTTTCTCTTTATCTCTTGGTCAAATATTGAAAGTGGAATTTCAAAGCTATCATATAGTGACCGTCTCTTAAATCTCTTGACTATCATTTCTTTCCTACTGTTTCTCTCATTCATCTTGTATCTATCATAAAATATGCAATAAGGCAATTTCTGTGAACGTTTATTTCGATGAGCTTGAAGCACATAGAAAAATAAGCAGTTGTAAGAAGTGTTTACAAGAAGTGTTTATGTGTGTGCGATACATAAGATGCGTATTGCAAAATTAACAATAACAGTGAACTTTGTCCCTGTCCTTCTGTTCATAACTATTTCATATATCAAAGCTTATTGGGTATAAGTAATAATAAGGGAACAATCAACTATATATTGGTTGATAGAACTTGGGATCAGGCACTGATGTAATATTCACAATAAAAGGATACTTAATTGTTGCTACTGCATTTAGGGTGTGCAAAGTTGTCAAACATACAATATTTGGTCCTTAAATGTAACAATTAATATTCTTAATATTAAACTACATTTATTAGCGAAAGATGTAAAAATTTATCATGCTTACTTTAGTTATTTGACACTATCCGTAAGTCACAGAATTAGGACAAAAATTAACTCTCTAAGGAGAGTCTTCAATGACTTTTCCTCAAATTAAAATATAACTTGTTATTTGTACACCTACCACAAGAGAAAACAGCAATCAGATCTTTATTTCAGAAATATGAGTACATGAAACCACAAATTCCTACCTAAGTGATGTGGTGGCATGTCCGCTTCAAATTCAAGAGATCCCGAATTTGAATTTCTATTAGGATGAGTTATCCGGTTAAGGCTTTCTCCAAGATGTTAGTTTTCCTTGAGGACAGATTTCGGATATTTCTAAGCTTCAAGGACCTCGCCCTTGTTTATGCATCACTTCACTCATTTCATTCATTCATTGTCCAATATGTAATGAAATTGTAATTTCAAATCGTGTTAAGGGGATAGTCTGTGTGTATGTATGTGTGTAAGAGATATATCAGAACAACTCATATTTTGTATATAAATTGAGCATCTTCCATTGATGCAATACGCAGGCAAATGCCTCACAACCATTCTTTACATAGTCATTATTTTTTATTTACGTAAAAAGGGTTCTAAGGATATTAAATAAAAAACCTTTACTGTGTTATTTGCATCACAATAAAATGTATATATACACTTATTTCCGCGAATGGGCAATGAAATCCTCTTCATTTTGAGGACATTCTGCATAACTGTGAAAACAGAGGAGATGCATAAATTACACCAAAGCAACACATTTCGCTGAAAACTTGCAATCCATCTGAAACATACATTTTTATGGTACTAAGCTCCCCGAGCTGCCCCTTATTATTGATTTGCATTTTCAAATAATTTGTAATGTTTCCAAATTATTTATTCATTCCATTTCCTGGTCATGCTAAGAACATTGAATTTCAAAGCCATAATATAGCAACCTGCTTTTTAAACAGTTGACTATCGCTTTTGCTAACTGTAGTGCTTCTGTGTCTACTATGATGTGTAGTAAATGTATCTCTTTAAACCTTAAAATTAGTTAAATAGAAGATCAGTTTGCAGGAGGGTATGTAGACAAGTCATGTAAATGTATTGCAAATAACTACTTTTCTTCTTGAGCTTACCTCATTAAATACGGTTAAAAATTTCAATTCTGTTAACGTATGTTTAAATTATACATGCACAAGTGCTTAATTTGAAATTGTTTTTAGGTAAAAATATGTTATGATGTGTTATGATCAAAGGATATATATAGACAAACATGTGAATGATTAGCAGAAGTCCTTTTCCATTTTATGTAATTGTTACATAGATATAATTTGTATCTTAATTGAAAAGGTCGCACTAATGTCCACCATGTGGTCATTGGAGCTACGTATGTTTGGCTTTGGTGTTTCTTAGCTTAGGTTGGGTTCGAGACTCCCTCGAGTATGTGTCTTAATCTCGGCGTATGTGTGCCTGTAAAAGCAAACCCCAAAATGCAAGCCAATAACAGGAAAACGTCTAAAAACTGGTAAAGAGAATATATTTATGTTTAAATTCTCTTGGAGTAAACTTAGGAGAAAAGCCTTTTAACTCCGCAATCTAAATTTCTTTCTGGAGCAGTTAAGATATGAGGGATTTATTGGCTGAGTGAATGGAATGCGTGGGAACGTAGTTGTCGCGCTTGTGTGAAAGGAACCTATGTTCCAGAATGTTTAAATCCATCCTCATGACCTAGGGGGCTGGTGACATCCAGCTAAAACGCCACTAATGACCTTTGTTGGTAAAGAGACACACAGTTCTGTTATAAACAGGAGAAGGTATTTCAAGAGGGCTGCAAGCTGAGTCATGCGCCCACCACAAATGCTGTGTGCTACATACTGACATAAGGGTAGACTCACTTGAGACCGTGGGAGGTCTCTTGGGTGAACTTACGTACTGCGTCCTAATGGCCACCAGCATTAAAATGAAAGCTTTCCTAAGTAACTACCACAAAGAAGCCCTCATGGGTTTCAGTCATATGATTTTCTCTACCCATTTTCAGCAAAGTATTATGGAAGGTTATTTATACTTCAGGATAACCAGATTTTTTTTTTTATTTTAAGAAATGGTTTTGGTACAAATTTTCTGTGTATATAATGGTAATGGCAGAATGTAGTTAGCTTAAGAGCAACACAAGTCAGAGCTGGTCTTCATATGATGCCTTTAAGATTACTCCTGAAGGAAACGGAAGAAAGAGAAACTAAATAAAAAGAATAACGACCACCCATTTTAGAAAACTATAAAGTATTTTAAAATGTAAGTCAATATCAAGTAATATGTCGGAAACGGTTAACTTATATAATTAACTGTCAAAAATTATGTACTTCAACGAAATCTACATGTTTTGCGTAACAAAAGATTTTGTCTATCTGTTATGTTTTACCTCTTATGCAAAAGTCATTTAGAAGGGTTTTGTAATAAACAAAATAAATAAAAGGCTACCTTCGGAGGCTACGCCAGGAAAATTAAAATTATACAGTTGATTTGCAGTTAAAATACTTTAAGCATACGCTACCTTAATGAAAACCATAAGAGCGAAGTATTTTTTGTTTTGTTTTATTTTATTTTATTTTTTTAAGAAAAGTAAAACTGTAAATGAAAACTGTTAATCTGAGGTCTGGTATTTGCTTGAAAATATTCGCATCGCATCTTTGACAGATATCGAAATTCAATACCGGAGTTTTCGAGTTGTTAAAGACTCACACACATGTACAAACACCTATATATAAAGATATATAGAGATATAAAAATGTTTTGTCAGATCAAGCGAGCCTGAAAACAAGTAGGCATTTTCGGTGAATCCTTTTTTTTTTTAATTTACATCCGCTCCAACGTTAAGTTATATCGGACGGTGAATGAATGCTCAATGATGGTCGAAATGATGCTCAAATGAGTCCAGGGTCCATGGAGCATAGAGTTACCCGGCATTCGTCTTGAAGGATAAGCGAAAATCCCCGAAAAAGACTTATCTAGGTAACTCACCCTGACCGAGATGCGAACTCGAATCCTCTTGAACGTGAGGCAGACATGCTACCATCTACGCTATCGAGGCTGGCTACGGTGTAACCTTGGTATGGAATTTCTGGTCGGAATCTAATTTTAATCACTCATACAGAGTCGCTTAATATACGTATGTATATTACAAGCAAACGAGAATAAGTAAAACTTTTAGAGAGTATTTTTCCCTTTCATATAATTTATTTAAACGATTTGAAAGTTTAGTGTGTTGCAAGTGTTAAAGAAATAATTGAAATAATACTAACTGTATAAATGATAAAATATATTGATCATAGGTTTGATCCTTTACAAATTCTGAGGTTATATATACAATATCAATTTATCCTAAACAAAATTACCCAAATTTTTCTGTAAATTAACTGTACATATTTACATGTTATATAAAACCTTTTCACATAATTAATAAATTAACATTCATCAATAAAATGGATACATGTGCTCCATGTAAAAAAAAAAAAAAAAAAAAAAAAAAAAACAACTATTGAGCGATTCTTTTCCGCTTTTTGATTATAGTCATTTAGTACATAGAATTTCGAACATCATTACATTAAATAATTATTAATAATGTAGAAATCAGGCTTACTTTAAACTATTGCATTGTAAAGAGTCTCATTAATTTGAAATTAAATAATTTATTCACTTTATTCTTCGCAGGAATCAACCGCTATTTTAAATAGATTTGGTTCCATTTTGGAAAAGATAGGCTTTTATTTATTTTATTTATTATATTATTATAATTAATTTGCTGTTTGCTGTTACTTCTCATAACACAATATGTTTCCTCCTCGTAAAAATGTTTATTGGGCAAATAAACTGCTTAATTTATTTATTTCTCTCGTTTCTAAAGATGAGCAAATGCCTGAATTACTATCTCAATCAGTGCAATTTGACAATGCTTTCTGTACTCAATTTACTTTTACAGCATGCTTCATAAATAGCTGCTTCTTATTATACTTTCTCATAGCCGGGTTCATAACTCTAATGATTATTACCTAAGCTACTACTGATGCATTATTTAAGTTCATCACATGCTAGCAGTGATAAAGTGGTGTTCTACACCAATTTGCTCCGGTTCCTGATGTAAAATGCACACAATACTGAAAGTAAAAGTTGTTAGCTATTGTTACATATCTTACATCAATTGCGCGTATTTACTACCTATTTTTCTGCAACGTATACAACCTTTCCTTCTCACAGAGACCCAAACCTAGCCGTAAGTAAATAAAGAGTTACATTGTTGTAAGATACTACACTCTGCATAACATATGTATATTTTAGCACCTTCCTATAGCACATGGCAGAAATATTACGTTTCATACTTAATATGATACCGGTAGATCAACAGAAATTTGAGAATAAATGAATAAATTAAATTATTTCGGTGACCTAAAGCACTCAGTATTGAGTGAAAGCCTAAAATGAAAAGCTTACCTAACAAACCTAGGGACTCAAGCAGAAGGGCGTTGCATTCTAAAACAGCTTATTTGCAGTATATGGTAAGATAATATAACTTGAAATTAGCATTTGCGAATTAGAAGAAGTAATCTATGAGTAACATTTTGTTAAAGTAATAAATGCGCAAAGACTTGATGCCCTAATTTCCTGGTCCAAAAACTGAGCTATCGTAACAACCGCAACCTTCACCAGCTGCAGTAGAGTTGCTTTTCTTTCCTCTTTTTTAATCTACGTCCTCCAAAATTAAGCCATATCAGAAGATGCACGAAACGGGTGATATTATGCTCAAATGAGCGCAGGGTCCGTAGAGCTTAGAATTACCTGGCATTCGTCTTTCAGGATAAGGAAAACCCCGGATAAAACCCAGGCAAGTAACCCTAACCAAAATTCGAACTCGGGCCCTCTTTAACATGAGGTAAACACGCTATCATTTACGCTACCGAGGTGGGCTAGAGTTCATTGCTACCCCTGCTATCGAATAGGAATCTGGCTAATCAGAATATGTTCGCCATATGGAGTAAATTATAAGTGAGGAGTTGGTTTCGCTTTATTTAGTTGCGATGTCATTCTAATTATAAAAAGGGCCCTACATATAATCACATATTATTAATTATATTAGTACACAGTAGTACTAGTACCTATGTAACGGTAAAGGAAGGGAAGGAGTTAAATATTCCCTACATCCGTTGTGAAACATTGACGTTTTATGCCCATCTCGGTAGCGTAGATGGTAGCATGTCTCCCTCACGTTCAAGAGGTCCCGAGTTCGAATCTCGGTCAGGGTGAGTTACCTGGATAAGGATTTTTTCGGGGTTTTCCCTTATTCTAAAAGACGAATGTCAGGTAGCTCTAAGCTCCATGAACCCTGGACACATTTGAGCATCATTTCACCCATTTCATTCACCGTCCGATATGACTTTACGTTGGAGGACGTAAAATTAAAAAAAAAAAAAAAAAAAAAAAAAACGTTTTATTTGTTTGATTACTATATACCAATAATATTAACTAATACTGTTGTAGAAAACAATTTATTTCTACTTGTGAAGGCAAAATTTTTGATTATTATAGGTATTTCAAAGTTCAAAGCCCAAGTCAAATCGGATTTTAGTTTTCATACATCACAGATAGTTTAAGAGCAATCCATTTTAAATTTACGATTTTCATATACTTCTATAGATTTAATTATTAATTTTATTATATATAATTATATATATTATGTGTGTATGTGTGTGTTCGTGTGTACACTCACGTTATGTTTTTAAGTTTTAAGCAGTCTTTCACAGGAATATTTATAAAAAAAGTCAAAAGATTGACAGAAATTTACCACACTAAATGTCATATCTTATTCCTTGCTTTAGTATTGAGCTGCTTCTAGTCTCCAATTATATTCCAACCATAATAGGCTTACTTTGCGAGCATCCTTTTCCATCCACGATGTCTTTATAAATCTTCTTCCATGCTTATCTGATACATCACTACAACTGTCTGGGGAGAACTCTAGATGAAAGTCCATGAAATGTACATGCAAGAACATATTGCATACTATACGTACTTATAATCATTTGTAATTTGTTTCACAAACTCCTTTCGTTTAGGGTCTCTTGTACTTCCAATTAATTTTTGCATTACCTTCTTGAAACATAACCAGGCTCCGTCTTATTTGTTACGCATGGTCTTGTTAAGTTGTCATATCTGGGTACCCAAAAATGCACCTTGTTTAATTTTAAACCTGAATGAAAAGGGAATTTATAAGTTATGCAAACCTTCTGTCCGTTTGATCTATGGCCTTTATGAATTGCATAATTTGGCCGAGTTTATGTAGATGGATGGAACAACAAACTTCATGAAAAAACAACGTTTTCCCCTGCAGATTTCTTAACCAACTTTCTAATTTAGTTTGGCGCATTTCTTTTTACTTGGATCGTTTTTTCGACTATCTCTCATGCAGGGGAACCATTCCGTATTCTGTATAACTTTGCTGTTTCTCCAATAACTGTGCAATTACTTTGAAATCGCCACATACCTACCAGTTATAATCAATGTACCGAATTAATTCTAGCATAGTTGCTAATACAGGGTGTCCATAAATGAATATCGGGGTTTTAACGCTTTATAACATTAATTTTATTAAACTTACAGTAATGAAATATATGTCACATGAAAGAGCAACTCAAACAGTTTTATATACGAGCTTACAAGTGTTCTATGTGAGCACCATTTGTCACACGGCACACATCAAGTCTATAGCTGAGTTCTTCCCAGACGTTGAGCAGTGTGTCTTCAGTAATTGTTGCAACAGCTGCTTCAATCCTGTTTTGTAATTCATGGAGGTCAGCTGGTAATGGAGGTACATACACACGATCCTTGATGAAACCCCAAAGGTAGAAATCGCATGGCGTTAGGTCGGGTGAACGTGGAGGCCACGCATAGCAAGCTCTGTCATTGGGTCCCTTGCGGCCAATCCAGCGGTCGGGTAAAGTTACGTTCAACCATTCGCGTACTGCGTTGTGCCAGTGAGGTGGCGCGCCATCTTGCTGGAAAATGAAATTCTCTGGTTCATATTGTTCCAACTGAGGGAAGAGCCATTGCTCTAGTGTATCAAGGTAGGAAGTACCAGTTACAGTAGCTTCACCAAAAAAGAAAGGTCCGTAAACTTTCCGCCGGGATACAGCACAAAAAACATTGATTTTAGGGGAGTCTCGTTGCACTTGTACGACCTCATGAGGATTTTTTGAGCCCCATATCCGCGCATTATGAGTGTTAACATGTCCACTGAGGTGAAAGGTCGATTCATCACTGAAAACAACATGATCTAGAAAATCTTCATCGTCATTAAACAGCATTACGTTAGCGAAGTTGGCACGTAAACCATGGTCTGCAGGCTTTAGAGCCTGTAACAACTGTAAACGATAAGGACGTAGTTGCAATCGTTTCCTTAAAACTTTCCAAACAGTCGACTTAGCAATTTCTAATTCACGACCAGCCTTCCGAACTGATTTCTTTGGGCTACGAGTGAACGACTCTCTCACTCGCTCAACATCCTCTTCGCTAACTCTTGGTCGTCCCGTGCTCTTCCGTTTACAAAGGCAGCCTGTATCTTCAAACTGATGAAACCATCTACGGATGTTATTGTCACTTGGAGGATCACACCCGAACTTAATGCGGAACGCACGTTGCACAGTAACTACAGATTCGGTCTTTGCAAACTGCAAAACACAAAACGCTTTCTGCTCACTAGTCGCCATCTTTGCTACTACCGCTTTCTAGCGGATCGCGGCGTAAACATTTCACGCACATGCGCACTGGTGCCAACGAATAAAACTGTTTGAGTTGCTCTTTCATGTGACATATATTTCATTACTGTAAGTTTAATAAAATTAATGTTATAAAGCGTTAAAACCCCGATATTCATTTATGGACACCCGGTATTTCATAATGTTGTTTAGTCAAATTGGCACATGCGATTGGTATAGAAGGCAGCTTATTAATTACCGCTATGTTGGGAAAACATTCAAGAACCTTATTTTCTATCTAGCTATGAAAATTCTCCATTCTTGTGGATCGTATTTGATGTACAACCTTTAATTAGACCATGAACATCATTGTAAAATATTGTAAGACTTAAAACTTGAATTTCCTCAACAAGGCTATGGAGCTTGGAATAGTTGAAAGCTTGAATTTAGTTACTTTGACCTGTGAAGCTTTAATTGTAAAATATTACTTCTTATTTATTTGCAGATATGTAACAAGTACTTCTTTCTGCGTAAACTCACTGATTTTTGTACTCATGTGAAAAATACGATGTTCTTGTAGCTGCGAACTAAGAAGTTCTGCTTTCTCTTTACTGAGGCCTAGGTCACAAAACAATCATTCAAATCTGCTTGCAGGAATAAACGTAGATTTAAAGCACTTGGTCCTTGGTACAAAGGATCGTACCTTTATGGGGTGAATGTTACTTTTAAAATCAGCTACTTTATTCACTAGCACTCTTATTTACTTCTTCTAAGGTACAGGAAATAATCGAAGTATGTGGAACCTATCTTCTTGCAAATTTAAATCGAGACACCCAAGTGGTGCTTTCTTATTGGTAAAGTCTTGAAGTTTAATCAAATAGAAATAATTTTTGGGAAGTTTTTGTGGTTCTATCAACATCATGGATACTACAAACAAAATAGTATACTTTTACCTTTGCTGCAGTTAATTATTTTGCAATAACAAGTTGTACAACATATATATGGTGCTCAGTCTCCTGTTCTCCCATAACTAGATATTTTACATCTACTTTACCATAGGGACGTTCTTCTTCTGGTTTTTGAAAACATGAACGCACCTCAAATGTGAGAGAGAGAATTGTTAGTGAACATTTTCAGCTGCATCGACGAGCTTCCAATTTTACATAGCAGAAAGACCTTTACCACAATATGAATACAGTAATGTTAGATTTGCTATTAATTACTGACAAATTGAACATAAATGCAAAAGAAGAGAGCACTGAAAGAAGTATTCCAAATAAATAAACTTTAAACTGATATAAATTGTTTGTAGAACCATTGGATTTCAATTTCCTAGACTTATAACTTCTATTTTGAGAAAGGTTTGATGAAGATAGTTCGTAATACAAAAGAATGATGAGTAATCTTCTTAGTAGTTTCTGTATTTGCAGTTCTTAAAGCCTCATAAAGTTTCTCAAGTGGATATTGTGCATATCGTTTATAATGTGCTAGATAACGATTATTGCTTTTCTTAGGATAGCAGAGAGTCTGTAGTATTAAGGGCAGGTGAATATGAAGTTTTTTACTATAGCGATATGGTGTGTTAAGCAGTGACATACTGGGAAAGGAAAGTCAATCATTAAGCCGTGAGCATCTCCTTTTTCAGAGCTACAATTAGCAAAACATCCTCAATTATTTGCTTTCACCATCTCGAACATGCTGCTTTTAATCATCGAATGTTAACGACGCTCTAAACTGCGCATTTTGTAATATACGTTAATGTATCCAACTGGCGTTATAGGAATGCAGACAAGTAATCAGGTCTTTCAAACACATCTGAATCTTTCTTTGGACATTTGAGCTATTGTCGTGTTAATACAACAAAACTGTCGTGCTTAAGAGAATGAGACTGTCATAATATTTATTTCTTACAAATTACTGTGTACATTCATACCAGTGAAAGAGAGCTATAGCTAGCAAAATGTTCACTTTGGCAGGGATAAAATGTTCTCAGAAGAATAGATAGCTCACAAATTACAATGTAGGTTACTTAGTTTAACCTCTTTACCACATACATAGATGGTAGTGATGACATTGCACTATACCAAACATTTAATTTAGAGATTTTGCCTGAAATATAAGTTTTGAGACTCTCTGAACCCCCAAAAAGCTGTATTTTGAAAAAGGTTCCATGCGTGTATATTTATGTGTGTATGTATGTGTGTGTGTGTGTGTGTGTATGTATGTATGTATGTGTGTGTGGAAGAGACTTCTACAAATGTCTATCTGCTTTAAGAGAAATTAGGAAGAAAAATGGCTCTGAAGAATAGTTCATACACGAATGAATAGATAAAATAATCTGATTAGAACACTTGAGATTTTGTAATTTATGTTTGTCAGTAAGCACGGCTTCTGAAAATACGAAAAATCTGACGATTTATGTTTCTTAGAATATTCGTTAGCCAAAACTGTCTTTACATAGATATTTTTGTCGTTCGTTTGATTTTCTTATAAATGGTTCCATAGATATTGATTAAAATACATACGTATTGCATGTTTGCGTCAAGATTTAGTATTTTAATTTTATGCGAATATTCTATTAACGTGGAATGAGTTTATAGGTATACTTCTCTATGACTACTAATTCACAAGGAAAAGATAAAACCTTGATAAAAACAGAGAGAGAGAGAGAGAGAGAGAGAGAGAGAGAGAGAGAGAGAGAGAGAGAGAGAGAGAGAGAGAGAGAGAGAGAGAGATTATATATGAATACAGATATATGAACATTTTATATATATGTATATATAATGAGTGTGGTGGTGTTTGTGTGTGTGTGTGTGTGTGTGTGTGTGTGTGTGTGTGTGTGTGTGTGTGTGTGTGTGTGTGTGTGTGTGTGTGTGTGTGTGTGTGTGTCTGGGTGTGTGTTTTAAACAATACAACTTAAGTTTTTGTGATATTAACCATATTTTCGTAGACTTGTTTACCTTTTGAAATAGTTCCAATTTTTTCAGGTCGTAGAGACTATTTCTTTATATTTTTCGTTTCTTTCCTCTTCTCGTGGTGATTCATATAATAAACCACAGAGCCTTAGATTACAGAGGGAAGATTTTAATATTTGACTGTCAAGTTTAGCCTATTATGCCTGCAATGAAATGTACAATTAGTCATCTGTGCTAAAATATCTTGATAAACAAGTAAAGAGTAAAATAATACTTTGTAGAAATATTTTGTGGAGAAGTGGATAGAGAAAATCAAGAATATGTAAACATTCAACCACCTTTTTTCTTTTGAATTTACACTTTCACAATTTACGAATAATTCCGTCTCATCCAAGTGGCAAATCGATTAACAAGTATGAATAAAATAATGCTTTCATTTGATAGCTTGTAGGAAAGTGGATGGAGAAGGTGAATTGAATGTAACCACTTAACCCGTTTCTTTCTTTTTACTTTACATTTTCAAAATTTCCGAATATTTACGTCTCATTCAAGTGGCAAATTCTTCTTTGTAATCCTTTGCTTTTACAAAAAATAGCCGTATGAATTCAATAATATTGAATTTTAACTTTCTGTCACTTGATTTCTTTATCATTCATATACCACTTTTAAATTGCCTTTCTTAAATTGTCTTCCACTCTAAATTACGATATAAGAAAGTATACATCATTTTGCGAAAGTGAGTAGCAAATGCTTTCTGACTTATGCAGTATTATTGGGGAATCCCATTTCATGGACACGTGGATTACTATTTTGGTGAAGGGGAAGACAATCAGGCACATTTTGGCTGAGAGTTGAGTAACGGTACTGTGACTTGACAATGACATTCTCTCGCGTGACGAAGGTTGGCCGTTCTTCCAGGAAGAAGCCATCCTCATCCCCAGCACCTGCATGCTCCGCACGGCTACCATGTGGTAACCATTACACCTTTGTATTTTAAACTGTTTTAAATTCAAGATAACGGATTCACGCATTCCGCTTGGACTTACATTCCAAGAGCTTTATTTGCTTAACATCGTGATGTCTTGGAGGAGAAAGTGAGTTGGAGGTTAGAGGACTGAAAACCATCCTCCTGGCCGAGGACTTCAAAGCCTGAAAGTTTGTATGCATAGGGAACAGATTGCCATGTATAAGAAATTCTCACATAACGAATTAACTATTATCAAATGTTTTCTTGCAACTCTCCTATGATGACATGACCACTAATGATCCATCCACATGTGACAAACAACTGCAACGACACACTTTTATTCCTGACTAGCTCTATCCGCGGTCTGCTCGCCTTATCATTTAACTCTTCTGCCTAGCTCCCCCTGTCATTTCTCTGTCTTCCCTTCCCCCTCCTCTCTCTTTCTCTCCTTATCGTGCAATACATCTTTTATGGGAGGATTTGAAACATCGGATGTTTTATTTAGATGAATTTTTTCAACGAACCATTCTTAAACAACTTATTATTCTATCTAATTTACACTAATCAAAACTAACATTGCAGAAATTATTTCAGTACTCCCTTCCTTAGAGATACAACTGGAATAGCAAAAAGTAGTATGCTTAAGTGATATTCAAATCTCTTAAGTGCTGATCGCTATTTGGTGGCTTTGAGTCTTCTTTGCATGACGAGGGATAAACATATGACTTCCCATTTGAGAAAGATGCAAGTATTCGTGGTTCTCGGCCTTCTGAAGCTAAAAAAGGCATGTGTATAAAAAGATCGTGAGAGAGAGAGAGAGAGAGAGAGAGAGAGAGAGAGAGAGAGAGAGAGAGAGAGAGAGAGAGAGAGAGAGAGAGAGAGAGAGAGAGAGAGAGAGAGAGAGAGAGAGAGAGAGAGAGAGAGAGAGAGAGAGACAGACAGACAGAGAGAGAGTCTGTGTGTATGTGTTTGTGTATCCGAGTGCATAATTGAAAAATGAGATTTTTTTTTTTAAATATCAAGCCTATGCAGAGCCTTCCAAGGTTGCGACAAGAACATTAGAAGAAAAAGAAAATCTTCCCATTCCATTCTTCCCTTTTCACGGAATATTTTTTCGGAAATTTTGATTCTTCTTACAGAAACAACCCCAACGATTTTGAGTTAAATATCACATTTTAAAAATATTTTAATAAGAAATAAAATGTATACTTTGAATTTCATTGTAATCTCCTCGGAAGTCCTCTTCGTCCTGGATGACTTGTGCAAAACTGGTAAACAGAAAACAGCGACTCTCTTAACTGTTACACAACTATTCTTGCAGACCCTTGTTCGTCCATCTACTTTATACTAGTCGATATAAACATTTGCAGTAATAATATCTAGCTTTCTTGTAGATGGCGATTCTCACACAAGTGGCGCTGGTTCGATCCTAAAGTGTCCGTATGTGAAAATTTTAGTGGACGAAGTGGCATGAGGGCGGCTTTTCTCTGGCTTCTTCGGTTTCCACCACCAACCGCTTCATAATCACTTTTCCTTTCATCTAACTCTGTTTCATTTAATGTACTTTTTCACCGTCATGCCAAGCACTGGGGCCTGATCCTAGATATTCTCTAGATAATTAAGTCCTTCGAGACAGGCGTTTGACACAATGCACCCACTTATAAATCCTGGGGGTGTGAGGTGGGAATACTATTAAGCGATATTCTATATCCTTAAAGAGCTACTCAATATCTGATATCTTTGAAACCCTATTCTTTGCATGTTTAGAACATAAAAACTCCTTATATTTGCACACTCCTGTATAAGATGTTCTTAAAACACTTATTCTTTGATCTCCTTCATGCTTTTCGAAATAGATATTTGCTGAAACTTACTGCGTATTTCCTTACAGCTACAAAAATGACATTGGTCAAGAGAGAAAACAGAAATAAGAACTTCCCAACTGAGAAAGTATAATAGTTGAAAACTTCAATAAATAACAAGGAATTACTCTGAAATAGATCACAAAAAAGGTATATTTGACCTATGTTGTGTTTTAAAGAACTCTGCATTTTTTGTAATGTATATGATTTTTTTATATGTTAAAAGTTAACAAGTTGTACAAAGTTCATATAGAATAAAGAGGACTTCTTGGGACATTCCCATAAAATTCATATATTTCCCGAAAGTATCTTAAATACATAGTATTTTAACCGAAATTAAGTATACCAAGCAATATTTGAGAAAATATTTGCATGTTAAAGGGCATATTCTCAAAAACTTTCGTGTCACATCCTTGGAAGACCTGAATACCGATTCTGATATTAAGCCATTTTTCCCTTTTAAGTTAAGCTGTTTACAAACACACATAAACAAAAGCGCAAATGTTTTAAGAGCTTCTTTTGTATCCAAGGGACCTTAAAATGTGTATTTCCACTGAAATATTGTTATGAATTTTTAAGTGGAATGCAATACTCACCCTACATATTGTGACCGTGGAAGAGTAAGTGAAAATCAACGGTTGGCTAAACAGCGATGGAAGTAAATATTTTTCGATGTCTTGTAATCACATTTAAAGCTAAAGGAACCATATAATTGAACTTTAAACAGCTTCTGCCTAAGAATAAAAACGAAGACACGCTCATCATCTTTATTTATGAATAAGGATTGCATAAAGAAGTCATCTAATTCATTTTTCATGTGATGAGAGCTTCATTGAAACCTTTTATTTCTTAATCAAGAAAATCTGCGAGGTTTTCCTCTGCAATTTTTGAAAATTCTCTTGAGGCAAACATATGCGTCTTCTAGGATATCAGACCCAGTCTGTCGTATTAAGCTCTTGATGCATTATATCAAGTGAATAAAATTAACGAACTTCATAAATACTCTTTCTATCGAAATTTTGCACATAACAAAACATGTGAGGTATGTTGTGAAGTATAATTAATAAAAGGAATTTTAAAAACTGATCAATAGGGAAGACAATAATAGGGTGTTTTATTTTGCACCCTAATAGAATGCACCCTTTAGAAGAGGTGGATAAGAAAATTATTTAGTCTAGCAGATTTATCTATAATTATGCTTTCATTAGACATTTAGCTGTAGATACTGCAATAATATAAGTAATATATAGGACTGAAAGGATAACTAAATCTTTAAAACGTTGGTTTTAAAATCGTATGGCATATATTTCAAAAACTTCGCGAGAAACAAAGGAATAACTTTGAGCTTTAAAAATGTATAATACAACTTTTGGAAAAAATCAAAGCAATAGCTGTAAGTATTTTCGCTATATTTAATGTAAGAAAATATTTGACATAAATTGTGGGTTTTAGCGAATTAAAATACATTTTCCTTTAATGAGTTACATCGTATCTTTCATGATTACCAATTATACACATTTAACTTAGCATGAAGAGGACTTCACAGGCTGTCTGCAGATAGTCTAATATGTATAACTGATTAGTCCACAAAATATCATAAACACAATGTATTTGAACCAAAACTTTTAGTGTGGAAATAATAATAAAAAAAAGCAGGAGTGGTGTTAGTTTGGAGTGGGGGTGTTTCATTAGTAATCGTAATGCACACACAAAGAACTTTTGATAGGTTTTGTTGGCTCAATGGAAGTCAAAACTGGTATTTTACAATACTTTATCTATTACAGGTAAAAACAGAGCTATTTGGACTTCAGAATCCAAAATTACTTCGTCAGTAATTGACGTGTTAGTGGAACCACAGAGAACTCTCTCATAAGAGTACTCCCTCTCCCCTTCACCCTATCTCTCTGTCTCTATCTTTCTGAGGGCCTTTCGTGCACTGAAAGTCATTGCGTATAGCTCCACAAAGCAAACCCAAGACCTATGTTTTTGCCCGCTTTGCTCCTGATCCTCTGAACCTAAAACGTAATAAGGAAATGAAATTGCAAGAAATGAGTAACAGAAAAATTCCTGCGTTAGCTAACCCATTCTAGCATTCACTTACCAACCAGTGAAAACCGCGAAAAAATGCAAAGCCTGAATGATAGGTCCTAAATCGAGCGTATATGATACTCAATACAGTAAGCATAGGACGTATTGCATTCCACATAAAGATTCGATACCAGGGAAAAGAATTGAAGAAGATCCACGTGCGTGCATTGTGTGTGTGTGTGTGTGTGTGTGTGTGTGTGTGTGTGTGTGTGTGTGTGTGTGTGTGTGTGTGTGTGTGTGTGTGTGTGTGTGTGTGATGTCAAAATGACTTTTGTTTGTTAACGGCACTATCAATTGCCAGGAACATTTAAGTACCCTAATGTGCCGAAATTTAGTTCTTTAACGTGACATGACCTATTGATATGGAGCTGTTCTTTAAGGTACGCATATGAACTATCGGTATCGGCCACATTCGAAACAGCAACTTTGGGTTAGAGGGACAGGGCCTAACTAGCCTAACTAATTCAGCTATCCAAACCATGCCATTTTTTAATTAATGCTATCCAACTTATCAGCCGATGAAGAAAATGGGTGGAATGATCCTGAAATGAGCTCAGGTCCACAGAGCTTAGATTTAATGTGCGCGCGAGCGTGTGTGTTCTTTCTCTGTCTATTTAAGATAAGGTTTAAATGATTGTGGTTTTGCGAAGTTAAAGGTTTGAAGTGGATGTTTAAAGTGTTAGAGTAGGATTATGATAGTGTTTAATGATTGTTTGTAGGATTGAATGTGGATGGTTTGATGTAGGAGGAGATGAATTTAAGATATGGTTTAAAGGATTGTGCTTCTGTGAAGTTTAAAGAATTGAAGTGTTAGAGAAGGATTATGATAGTGTTTAGATGATTGTAGGATTAAATGTGGATGGTTTGATGTAGGAGAAGATGGATTTAAGATATGGTTTAAAGGATTTAATTGTAGTTTTTTGATTCTTTTAAAGGATTGATACGGAAGTTTGAATTTTTAGAGAAGGGTTATTGATTGTTTGAAGGATTAAATTGGATGTTTGAAGTAGAAGGAGATGGATTTTTAAGGTTTTAAGGGTTTTTATGGTTTTGTGATGTCTAAAGGTTTGAGGTGTTAGAAAAGGATTATGATAATGTTTATGTGATAGTTGGTAGGATTGAAGCGGATGTTTGAAGTAGGAGGAGATGGTTTTTAAATTTAAATATTATTGTGGTTTATATATTATATTTTAAAAAGTTTAAATTAGGTGAAATGGATTTTGTTTTTAGAGTTAATATGTTGTTAGAATGAAATGATTTATTTAATTTTGGAATAGTTATATGTTAATTATGGTTTGGAATTTGTTTTATATTTATATTTTGATTAAATTTATTAACAAATATTAATATTTTTGGATATTTATGTTGTTTTAGTTGGGAAGTGTAATTGTTATAGATGTTAAGTGTTTATTTAAATGTGAGTAATTGAAAAATGGTGTATCAAGTAGTTTATATTTAAGATAATATGAATTTTTTAGTGCCTATTTGATAAATGATGTTAATACGATTGTTTAGATGTAAATTGTTTGTATTATACTGTTTTTATTTGTTTATATGTATCTTAAAGTTGTTTTAAGAGGTTTTAAAATCTTTTAGAATTTATTTTGTTTTTGAAGTAAAAGGAATGTTATAATTTTTGAAATGTTTGAAATTTAAAATGTTTGTATTTATATGTTTTTGGTTAAATGTTTTAAAAGAGTCTTATAGATTTGGAAGATGTTTTGATGTAATTATATTTTAATGTTATTTAGAATGTATTGATTAGCAATGCATAATATACCGGATACCGGAATATGTAGTCTAGTAGTTGTTTTTAATTTAACTGGATACCATTTAAATGAATACTGGATGCCTGTATTATGTTTTATGTTTTATTTTAATAATTGGTAGCATGTTTTGTATTCTATTTATTTTTAAATTTATTTTATTTTGTTTTATCATCTGAGAAATTGTTATTGTGGGCTTTGTAGAATTTGGAATTTTAATAAATAGGAATTTGGAAATCATATCCCGGTATAAGAAATTAGGAACCGGGATAGGGTTTTCAGATTTTATTTTATTTATTTTATTCATTTTGTTTCTCTGTCTGTGGAGAACATGACTAAAGAGTGGGTTAAATACGAAAGTTGGTATTTACGTTCGGTACATATAAAATATATGTCGGTATACATAGAGAATTTCAAGGTAAATCTACCGATCCTAAGTTACAAAAAAAAAAAAGTTTTCATTACTTTTGGCTTTCTTTTCAAATATTCCCTAAAAATTCTGACTGAAATATCGTTTACGTTAAGATAAATATAGGTATAAGACAAGTGAAGTACACATCTTGAATTTTATGGATGTAAAATGAAGACCTCTTCAATCTGAATGAGCTTTGCTGATAGGTAAACAGTAACGGGTGGGTGAAACATATGGCTCTGATTAAAGGAGACAATTTGTATTAAATAAGGTGTTATTAGTACTGAACACTGTCATTGCTTTGTACTTTCAAAACTTAACTTATTTCAAGTATAAGAATGTATCTATACTAGCAAGAAGTGGGAGGAAGAATAAGCATTTCTAAGAACAGTTTGATTAACAATTGGAAAAGAAAGTGACGAAATGCACCTTTATTTATCATGTATCCACATATTATTATTTATCTTGGTGAAAACTGGGTAAAGAATTTTGAGGTGCCCAAAAGTTGATTGTAGAGAAAGTGCAATTTAACATTTCTGCATGCACTGCAATGTTTGAAACAGCATGAGCATAACTCTTCAGTAATCTGAAAATCCCTTAATTATGCATCAAAATAAAGGGGAGGATATCAACACATCTGCAAATAAAAGGACTACTAGCTAAGCCTCTATCTGCAGTACATGAGCGAGCACATAGTGGATTACGTAGATGCCCTTCAGCAGAAAATAAAACAGCCCCCACCCCTTTTGGAGAAGGGAAGCTGTGAAACCTCTGGAGACAGGGTTGCATTATAGCTCTGGTGTATTGGGATATAGAAGAGAAAGAATCAATACACACACTTTATTTGCATAACAGTACATAACACTTTGTTCACATAACTGTATGCTCTTAAACTTGTGACGCAGCGTGGGCATTATCACGTATAAAATTATTAATTTCATGTATTTATTAAGCTCTGTAGATGATTCAGGGGGTTAGAGCGTGAATGTCCGCCTCGGTAGCGTAGATGACAGAGTGTCTGCTTCAAGTTCAGGAGGTCCCGAGTTCGAATCTCGTTTAAGGTGAGTTACCTAGATAAGGTTTTTCCGTAGTTTTCCCTTATCCTGAAAGACGAATGTCTGGCAACTCTAAGCTCTATGAATCCTGGGCATTTTTGGGCATAATTTCACCCATTTCATTCATCGTCCGATATGACTTAACGTTGGAGGACGTAAATTAAAAAGAAAGAAAAGCGTGAATGCACTTCTTACTGTTATGCCATCTATCTATAGTGGGTAAAAGTGGCAAAGGGAATATTGAATTTTACAAAAAGATTCTTCATAGGTATTTTACTAAAAATACAGTTTGGGATCACTTGAATCCTTAAATATTTGTTTGTCTTATCTGGTTGTCTTTGAGTAGCTCAAAAAACGATGCATAGTATGAATACCAAACTTGGCATTTAGGTTCAGCATCTTCAAAGAATGCCACACTCTTGTTGTTTAAAAAGTTCGCTGGTCTTTAGCTGGAAAAATTAGTGACGCTTTATTTTCTTTAAAACTGCTCTAGCAACATTGAAAGCGTTACGTAATATCAACATGAGAAAAAAAGAATCTGTATGAGTAGGTATCGTCTAAAGTTTCCTTTGTTAAAATTTTAACGGACCCTTAAACCTAACCCACTCACTCACCAGACAAAATTAAACATGTAGTTGTTATTAAAATATATAATTAGTATTATAGCATTAGCGATTTGTACCGCTTTAGACCTCTCATAAATATTATCTAACGGACATTCTTTAATGTGTACAACATTTTATCCGCGTAGCCTTTCTTTTGTTTAAATGAAAGTGATTTTTACTACAAATAAATCCAACGAGGTGGCGCAGGCAGTGGCAAGTGTGATTAGGGAGGTCGGGAGTTCAATCCCCGCTGACCAGCCCTTTGAGTTGGAGTTTACCGTGCCTCGTCCCTCCCCCAGTTATTTCAGCGGATGCTGAGGTACTCATCATCGATCTATGGCTTTCCTTTGCACCATTTCCCTTTATCGTTATTTCCTTCTCATCTATTTTTGGGTTATAGGGCAACCCAAGTGGAAACCATACACAATTTAATTTCCTGTGATCTTTAATTACAAACCTTAAAATACATGCTGTTATAAATTATTATCATTTAAATTTATTTTTGTTTCTTTACAGTTGTAATCAATATTAAATCTTGCTTGATTGCTTAGAACACAAGGACTATCTATCAGCAGCAATGAAGTGGGTACTCCCAGCACTTCTTTAGCAATTTCTTTGTTGAATAAATTACCAAATGAAGGCTCAAATTAAAAGTAGAACTGTTAATCGATAGCCCTCTATATGAAACAAGAGAGTAATTTGCATCCGCTGTAAGTTTTTGTTTTTGCTGTTCTCTTGACACCACCACTGTTTAAATTCAGACTCCGACTTGCGTGTTGACTTGTGGTACGAATGTTAGAGGACGCCACTGCGCGAGCAGCTCTGCAGGTAAACATAAGTGGCGGAGTTACGGCATTAACGGGGAAACTATGCCTCGATAGTGCGGGAGCCCCTCTGTATCCTTTGCGACGAATGCGCTTTGAAATACTAGTTTTGTATTTTGAAACATCATTCTTAATTTAAGCAATTCTTAGGCATATGTCTGAGTAAAGCGAATAAAAACTCCAGTTCCTTATGTGGAGGTTGTGTCTCTGCCTCACTTTCAAGAGGTCCCTATTTCGAATCTTGGTTGCGTTAAGTTCTCCTAGAGGGTCTTTATCCTGAGTTTTCTTTTATCTTGAGAAGAGAAATGTCAAGTGACGTGAAGCTTATGAAATCCGGCTGCCATTTCAGTCCCACATCACCTACTAGGTTAAACAATGTTTTAAAAAGGGGGTATTTTTGTGTAAATAGCATACGATATATAAGGAACATAGGAGTTTGTCATGGCTACAGACGAATGCATCATATATGACATGTTACCTTCAATCTCATTGTCTCAAAGAAAATGAATTTGCAGTTTGCACTAGAATGGAGTTTTACTTCGCTACTTTATTGTTTATTGTACAAGAATAAACGCTTTTCAAGTTTCTAGATGGAATAAAATACTCCTTTAACCAAAAACATTCACTACTATAGCAAAGTCAGAATGTATAAACGAAAGTGTGGTTTGTGGCAAGCCTCCCCCTGCCAGAAAATGTCTTGTTGCATTATCATGACTTTATTTCCTCATCCCTCTACAAATTATTTTTAACAAGGCACCTCGTTTCCATTCCTTAAATCGTGATAAACATTCATATCATATTTATGTATCGCCATGAAAGAGGAATAGAGACATAAGACTTAAAAAATACTTTTCTTTCATCACATGCCTATTGCTACGTACACTTCTACAGATTATCCATACAGAGGCTCGTTCTTTTATCTACTTCCCTTAATATATACAAAAGTACATTACTCATTTATAGATTTAGTTTTAAGTGTTAGAAGAATATAATGGAATGCCATAGAGTTTTAAAACGCAATTCTTTATGTGAGGGTTTGGAATTTTATACTTCTTCCATCACCACCAGTAAAAGGAACAGTAGTGATTTTAAAATTGAAAAAAGTACAATGTCTTAAAAATTCAAACCAATAAGAAAACTATTTTGGAAATCCTTTGTGCTCCCTTCCCCCAAAAGAGGAAATGATTGACAAGATCGACATTTTTGTGTGGATTCCATCTGTATACTCCAATTTATTAAAGATGCAAAAGGCATTCACAATGATTAGATCTTCACGAGCTATTCAACTTTTCGCATAACATTAGAGATATAAGATTTATAAACATAAACTTGATTGATGGATAGAGTCAACATGAAAATTTCAATGCCATGGCCGGGATTTGAACCACGGATCTCCTGGTTTCCGTCCAGTCGCTCTTAACCTTTGAGCTACCATGGCTTTGAATTTTTCATGTTGACTCTATCCATCAAAGACCTTAGCCTGTGAACGGCTAGTGTGGAGAAATGATTAATTTCCATCAATTAACTAAAATAATAAACTTGTTTCTCTAAAAATGCCTTTTTATATACAGGGAGCCTCATAACCTATATTTATGGTAAAACCTCGATATCAAATCGTTGTGTGGAATGCAATACTTTCTCTAATACTAGGTGAGTAGTAGAGGAAAATAAGAAGTATAAGTATTTGAGAATTTAAAACAATAACAGAAAATATCTTAGAAAAAGAAATCTTAGAATACATTCAATCAATTTTAATAAATATTTCACTATAAGTTGCTAAAGGATTAGAAATTATTTATAAAACTTTCCTTGAGAATGTCATTGAGAACAAATAGTTCTACTTCACAGAGAATAGTGTAAAAACTAAAACTTGTAACATACTTTCGATGGTCATCATGTTAAGTTAAGGAAGCAGAAGACAGATCTCAAAGTGACGTCAGTTGATCCTGATTGTATTCATACTTACATTATGTAACTGACATTTATTAAGTGCTGTAGATGTGTACTTATTACAATAGCTTCAATATCTCAATAAGTTTTACTCCATTTCTGTGGATTTCTACTAAGGAGGCAGTCTAAATCTGTATTTTATAATTAATAAAAAAGAAGATTAATTTTTTCTGTGAAAGTTAATTTGGTGGCCTAGAAGTGAAAAATCCTTATAATACCAGCGTTATCTCTATTTTATTTCATATTTTATGGATATCTGTCTTATCAGAAAATCTTGTAGTTTCTCTTTACTTAAATACATATATAACCACAGAGAAGGCACACAAGTTTAAAGTGTGACCTATTATAATCATATAAACATTACGTCTCGAACGTTATTCTTCCTTCTCTAAATGGTACTTACGTATAGCTTTGTTGCAGGGAGGTTAAGGAAGTCAAATGTTTCACGTCCTTTTGTACGAGCAATTACTAGGTGCTTTTTCCATCCTGCGGCTGCACGAAATTGAAATAATAACAGAAAAAAGTAAGATTCAAGAAGATCGTAGAAAACTTTGATAAATAACAATGGGGTTGTAAATAAAATTGGTCATTGGAGTTTCTAAAGTAGTCATTTAATATGGGGTCAGTCATTACTTTGACTGCACAAGTAATGTACCTTTTTGTAGAATAAGATTTTGTATATTTGTTAAGGTTAACATTTTCTTTCTTTACCACGTAGTAGAGAGAGCCTTTTAATTATCCTATTTATTAACGCCTGTTTACATTAATAGCATTTCATATTCAATGACAAGGAATCTGATTTATCTTTGCTATATACTTGCAGACATTTGTGGCTCTACTTGTACGCTCCCTAATATCAAACCCTCTCGTCAGTCGCAGCACACCTCAGTGTTAATTTGGCACATTATACTTCAAAGACATTCGATGTGTCCACTGATATTATACCTCGTACAAAGGTTTCAAATGAAAAAGTGTGGCACAGGAAGAATTGTAATCCAATTGAATTCAGATGCTCATTATATTGTACACCAAATACAATAATAAGTGTTCATTTTTGTTTAATTGTCAGGAATCCGGAGTAAATTAATGTAATATAGGTGCATCTTTCTTTTTATTTACATTTTTTAAGCTAGCAGGTAACTATTTGATCTTAAGATGATAGATTTTAACAATAATAAATATTACAAACTTAATAAGCTTCTGCCTTGAAATCATAACAAAAGGTATAAAATTCCTTATTGACGTAAGTTACTTAACTAAATCTTAAAGATATGTAGTCCCAAATATTAAAATAATATTCTAAACATGAAGGTCAAAATTTAGCTGTCTGAGCCTTGATTTGGAGAACTCTACTGCACGGGGAACCAAATTTGGCGTTCCACAAGGAAAAGTAATCTCAAACTATAATGATAAATACTCGTTCCTTTTAGACATGTAAATTTTATTATTCATAGATATACAATCTTAGTAATTTTCACATTCATATTCAGCAAATAATCGTGTGATAATACTTTCTCCATTCTGTTTGTACACATAGTCATTAAAATATACTCAGTAGTCAACTGTTTTTCACCACACCTGCAGTCATACATCACCCAAAAGGCTTGATTGGTAATTTTCTCGCAGTCGTCACAAAATGGCGTATGCTATACTTACAGATGTTATTTATGTCACTATTTTAGACCCAGCCTATGGTTAGCCAACAAATCACCGGATTTTATGTGCAGCCAACTGTTTTGATGGCTGGTTGAGTTTCTGGTATTTCCGATCGATGTACATGCTTGGTCGCCGTGAAAGAATGATGGAAGTAACTGTTATTGGTGAACACCATCATCTGCTCCAAAATTCTTCATAGCTTCTTGATTACTTCTGCTAGCTTGATCTTTATCAAGAACCAGGTTTGAATCTTAATTAATATGATAACTAGTGCCAAGAATCCACATGGTAGAGTCAAGGTACAATAGTAACCAAAGACATGCTTGTAGGTTTGAATCTGGTTAGCATAAGTGACATTGGTTTTCTGGTTGCTGACTTTTATTTGTTATAATATTATCTTAAATATATGTTGTTTAATAAACATCGTTAGAGCCATTCCGTAGAAAATTCAATTTTTCTATCAGTGTGAATGATAGTCTGGGGTGTAGAATTTATTGACAATCTTCATAACCAATTCTTGAAGTATCTCAAACACAATTTTGGTACTTAGCCAGTGTTCGTTTTTTTGTGATATGCTGTTCACAGGCCCACGGACACATAGATATTTTTCTATTTTTTTAATTTCAGTTCAGGAGGCTTAAAATTCTTCAGAAGGTGTATTTCCAGGGACATTTCCGTTCTATCCATTATACATGTGATAGAGAATGTAAAAAGTGAATCGCCTCTACTATCATACTCCTATGACATCGTGAGGAGTAACTGAACGCCGTGGTAAAGAACTGAAACATTCAAGAGAATAACTACAGTATAATGGTTGAACGCACTTAAACTTATTTGATATAAACGAGATCAAGTGTTTCTCTCTTCCGCTTTATAAGTTGTAAAAATTTCTCTCAGGCTGAGGGTGACTAGGGTGACTATATAGGCTTTGCAGAAAACTTAAGTCATGCATCTTGTTAGTCATGTAACTATCTTTAGCATGCCTTAATAAAAACCATTATATCCATACTTGATAATACAAAAAATAACCAATAACACGGTAAAAGGATGATTTATTATAGGAAGTTTTTTTTCAAAATCTTCATGCCCTTCGCTTGGAAGACGTTCGAGAATATTTTAATTTAACCGACGTTTTGTTTTCGAATTAAGCTCTTTATAGAAAGGCATGGCTATCTTTTTGGAGCACTTAACCTTATAAGATGTATTACCTGAAATGTATATATAATACTTTTGGGTGCAGTGCCATCCTTTCTCTGTTTTATATGATTAGACGATAGAAATATTTAAAACAATATTTTATGGCTTTTGAATTTTTTACTCACTTGTTCTTTATCTTTTGTTTTCTTAATATAGAATAATTAGGTAGGCATTTTGAGAACTGATATCACTATAATGGTGTTATGAAGGCTTGCATTTTGTGGTTCGTGCCTGTGTACGCAGGAGGATTTAACAAAGCTAAATATTTCGTGAACGTTATACATGTTATTTATTTAAATTAAACAAATAAATATGTATGTTATTTATATGCCATTAAATGGAACACAGCGAAATATTTTCTTCTTCAATTTCCCTAGTTTTTCCACTATCGTGGTGTTAGGAGGTTTCCCTTCCTCTATCCCTTATGCCTGAAGGCATTGGTGGAATGGTGGCAGGGAAAACTGTAGATCCCGGAGAAAATTCGTCCCTGTGCAGTGTTGAGCAAAATATTTTATATATTACAATTTTCTTCCATTCTGCAATGATAAATTTTAACCTACGATATGTACATATAAAAATAATTTTGTAACATATCAACTGGAATAAGTTTAATCTCCCTGTAGATATTGTATCTATTGTCGAATGTTTCAATAAACTTTCTCAATAAATACTTACAGAGAAAGTTGACAAAAATAGCAAGATCTAGAAATCTTGGAGGTCATAAGCAGTGTGGATTGTTCAAGATGACTTGTTACACAAAGAGCAGAAGCACTGCCACAATGCGCTGTGGTACCATCCTGTTGACGCCATTTTAGCTGCTTCCTTGTAGAACCATATAGCCAATTGCACCATTCACAAACAATTTTGTTTTAAGGTCTTCATTATGGAATTGTATTTATTCCTTCATTTTGAGTTATGCAGTTATGCTCATTTTTTAAAATGGATTCATTAAAACTCATAATTTTTCATCAATAGTTTATTTCTTCTACGCAAACAATGACATAATCTTCGATTTCCTCTTCCGCTTTGCACAACTTGAAAACATTGTGTTAAGCCCTGTTATATTCGTGCTTCGTAAGCTATAAGCAATCGGAGGTCCATGTGAGGCGACGGTGGCAAAATTTCCAAACACAAAGAGCTATCATACACAAAACTCATAGAACGTCACAATGGAGCATGCTGCGCAGGATATATGGCACATAGGTATAGTACATATACTATACATATATACAGTACAGTTTTCTACATTCACGCCATCTGCTGATCTGGTATTTTATTGCAAAGCCTTTTGTCCAGTGATACGAGTATTTGTAGTCTTTTGTCGTTGCTGATTTTTTGTTCTCTCAATTTAATGTTTATTAATATTTCTTATTCGTTCATATCCTGATGATGGGAGCGATGTACGTTCCGGAAATGGCGGTTTCTAATTGTATTTTCACCTAGCTTGTATCCCGAGAATATATTAAATACATTCAGAATTGCTTAAAAGTCAAAAAATTCAAACGTGTAGTAAGCAATATCTGGTAAACTTTACAGGGATAAAGTAAACAAATAAATACATAAACTGTGAGTTTAATCATATCTACATTTCTATTTACCTAAGCCTATATACGAGATGTTTGCTAGATATATAGATTTGTATAACATTAGTTAAGAAGGAAAAGTATCTACTTCAGGCAATTCACAGAAAACTCAAGATTATAATTTTATCATGAACTAAAGCTCAATCGAGGCATTTTTATGTAAATAAAGAAATAACGAAATATTTACACGTTAAAACGGGATATTTTCCCTAGATCCTTCGTTTTTCATCTTTAGGAGACCTGGACTTTGAATCGATATTAAGTTTGATGTTCCACATTTCATTTTTGTTTTAGGTTTATGTACCTACATCCATAAGCACCCCGCTTACTCACCCTTTTTTCCAAAAGGACTTCCTTGTGGATTTGTAGGCCTCAATATGCGATTAAATCACAGTAAGAATCAATTTACTTTCGGAAGGGATAAGATACACCACATTATCCACCTGCCAGAGTATGCTTTTTGAAAGTGAAAGAACATAATTTATAGGTATGGATATAAGTAAATTTAAATAATGGTAAATGTATTTCTAAAAGTGACAATATATTGCATTTCTCCCATGTGAAGTTTACAATAGTTATAATTTCCTTTTATCCAAAATCCAATATTGGTATGAAATTAGCGTTGTAATTTAGCTATGAAGTACTTATTAGAGTTTGGTGTTTTTATACAATACTACTTGGATGTCTGAGATATAGATTTTGAAACTGGAAGGACCAATTAATGCCATTTACCTTTCCATAATGTTTATGACATTATTGTACAATGTACAGGATTTAATTTCTAAATGCTTATCTTTTCCATTTGTAATTATAACTTTGTTCAGATCCTGCTATTTAAAATACATAAGGATGAAAACCTCATGATATTGACACAACATGACGTTCATCATTGGCGAAACAGCTGTCTCTCTTAACCTCTCCCAACAGTCTTAGTAGTCTAGATTACTAGTCTATAAGCAACCTTTGGCGCTTTATAAGTTTATTATTATTATTATTATTATTATTATTATTATTATTATTATTATTATTATTATTATTATTATTATTATTATTATTATTATTATTATTATTATTATTATTATTATTATTATTATTATTATTATTATTATTATTATTATTATTATTATTATTATTATTATTATTATTATTATTATTATTATTATTATTATTATTATTATTATTATTATTATTATTATTATTATTATTATTATTATTATTATTATTATTATTATTATTATTATTATTATTATTATTATTATTATTATTATTATTATTATTATTATTATTATTATTATTATTATTATTATTATTATTATTATTATTATTATTATTATTATTATTATTATTATTATTATTATTATTATTATTATTATTATTATTATTATTATTATTATTATTATTATTATTATTATTATTATTATTATTATTATTATTATTATTATTATTATTATTATTATTATTATTATTACTATTATTATTATTATTATTATTATTATTATTATTATTATTATTATTATTATTATTATTATTATTATTATTATTATTATTATTATTATTATTATTATTATTATTATTATTATTATTATTATTATTATTATTATTATTATTATTATTATTATTATTATTATTATTATTATTATTATTATTATTATTATTATTATTATTATTATTATTATTATTATTATTATTCAATATACTTTTAGGCTAGATTTTGGAGATGAAAGTAATTTAAATATCAATTCAAACTGCATTTTATTTTTATAATTTTATTTATTATGGATTTTTATTAAAGAAATTTGAGGGAGGACTTAATTACAATGGTGTAATGATCTTTAATTTTATTTATTCTGATCGTTTGATTAATATTTAAGAACTACAGTAATTGAAAATTTAAATACTTTCTAATTCTTCTTTGGTCCTGTACTAATTCAATAACATAAACAGCTACATAGCTTTCATAATAGCATAGCTTTAACATATCTAAAAGGCGAAACAGAGGTGAATCTGGAAGCCAAATTAACCTCTTTGGAAAGAAACTGTCTACAATTTCGGGAAAAATAACAGTCTGAATTTAGGTATAAGATAACGGCTGTCTGATATCTAATGTTAGCTGTGCACAATCTGTTTTCTTTATGCATAACAACCACTTAATTACTTTGTTAATAATCTTAGTATAATACAAGGCAATAGATCAAAACGTTTTATTTTGCGGGTTATTAAAATATGTTGACACAGGTATGGCTTGCGTAATTACAAACATATTCAACGCCATTTTTGCTGGTTCTTAATTGCTAACTCTTTATCCCCCCACAAAATACACACAAAATTTTTCTCTTCATAAAAGGATATAAATATACATCAGTTTAACTAAGCAGCAACGCATAAGAAATAAAGTGCGACGTTAAAATTAAATATTTTTCTTAATAATAATTTTAAGATGTGCCAGAAAAATAAGAAAATAGCCTAAGTTGCACGTAGACCTTTAGGGGGAAAGGATATCAGAAGCCTCTGAATGAGAGGCGTTGAAGTGTTTCCATCGGACAAAGAGAAAATTACACGATATTAGCGTGTGAAATCAGGCGAGGAATTCCGGACGAGGAAATTCGAAAATAACAGAGTCGCCGTTTGCCTTCGTATTAGCTTTTTCCTAATGAGATTTATTTTCAAGGACTTTTTATATCAAGAAAACGTAGCCTGGAGATCCCTGGAATGTGCGATTTCTTCATACGCTACATACAAAATGTAATTTTATTATACACTTATATACGCCGACAACAAGATTACCGTTTTACTAGAAACTTCAATTTCGGTCGAAATAACTGCTTATAGCATTAAACAAGAAAAAAGATAAGAGTACGAAAAAGACAAGAACTCAAGGATATAGTATGACTAAAGTTCTAAGCAATTATCATACTTTGATCATTTTATCTTCTCGTGCTGACTTTTCACTACGGAACTTCATTCCAGCATTTCTTTTGTTCTTACTATTCAATTATTGCACAGACGAAACCATATAGATTAAAATAAGATATAATACTGTATAAAATAATGAAACTTGTTTAATGAGAATAGCTATAACTCACTGGATACACAAGATCCTGAAAGTCTCACATGATAATTGGCTCCGAATATTCGGATCCGGGTATTTGTGTCTCTAACAACTGTATTAGCGCTCTCTTTCTTCCAACTTAACAGAAACCATTGGCAAATTGAATGTATTCCCATTCTTTAAAATAAATTAGATATTTTAAAATTATAAGCTTTGAAGAGTGGTATTGAACCTTCGTGTCATTAGATAAATTATAGCTAATATTGCCTGACTAATAAATAATCTCTAAATATAAAAATGAATTGACGTTTGCTAGTCTCACAAAAACTCGAGAAGGGCTGAACCGATTTGCCTGATTTTGTTTTGAAATACTTTTATAAGACCAAGGAAGGTTTGAAAGGGGGGGGGGGGGGAAATACTTGAAGTGGTAATGGACCGGGTTATTAATTAAATATAAAAGTAGAGACTCAAACATTCACGGAACACATTCTCCTTTTATTTTTGACAAACAAAAGCATTACAAAGTATAAGGATATTGTACTCCTTGCCAAAGTCTTCAAACCTATTCCACTTACCATATTTTATTAAATAGCGTTTATCATTTGTTATCAAAACTGATTATTTTTATGTACATTATGATATAAATTTTGAATATTAAACAGAATATACGTTTCTTAACGCGCTATAATACTATAAATATTTGACCACAGAAAATTATTGTCAAATATTGGTGAATCCTTAGAATAACTTCTTTATAATTTGTGTTTGCGAATACGTGAATCTGAAGTGAACTGACACAAAATTAATTGAATGCCTTAGCGACTTTGTGAAGTTCGCGGAAAATTAATAACATCATCGAGTCAACAATAATCAAGGCAAAGTACAAAGAGAGCATATCTTGATCGCGCGTAATCCGATGATTCCAAAGGATTTACCTTTTGATTTTAAGCGTCTACAATTTCCTGTGCGTTTGGCCATTGCTATGATCATAAATAAATCGCAAGGGCAGTCGTTGGAAGTTGTACGGAATCAACCTGGAGTTTCCCTGTTTCTCTCATGGACAATTACACTTCACGTGTTCGCGCGTCGGAAAACCATTATATTTATATATTTACCCCTACAAAAAAGACAAAAGGTGTTATTCATCAGAAACCCTTAAACAGATTAACTTTAATTGTAACTGTGTTATATTTAAACTTCAACCCAATTGCAGAATAAATAACTTAAATAAATAAGTAATTTGTTTTATTTATATAAATAAGTTCACACAACTTTTATTGGCGGTAAGAAGTTGGTCGGGTAGGCTAGTGTTTTAATAACTGTTACCATGACTATATTTTTGTATATAATATCTGAGTCAAAACAGTTTTATAACTCCCGGTTATAGTAAGTAGAGGAAGTATCTACCTACTTCATTCTGCCGAAAATTTCGGTGTTGAAAGTTTATAGAAGTATACATAATTATTAAGCTCGTCTCCAAAGAAGAAAGTCGTGCAAATACCGAGTTCGGTAATTAAATTCAACATCTTTAATGATATGATATGTACCAATCTATTTTAAAGAAAATGTCTTCCCATGCAGCTACCCTACAGCTAAAGCTAAAATGTGAATCGTGAATTTTCTGGGAAGAGATGTGGTCCTTTTCATTCGGAATGAATTTTGCTTAAGTACTTTTGTAGCTAAAAACGTACAACTAAACATAAATCTCTCTAAAACGTAGAGTTTAAAATAAAATAACGTTTTTGTGCCATGATATGCATTGCTTTGGTTTGAATGTTTCAATATTTTGTTATTTTTCAAAGGCCTTATGTAAATAAACAAAATCATGAATATCGCTTCAACCTATTGTTTGATCCATTGTATCTAAAATAATATGTGTAATCATTCAAGCATTTCTTAAACCCTTTATCTTGACTTAATGAAGCAGATGGGGAATAAGTTTATATAACAAGAGTTTGTAGAGATTGAACAAGTTTAAAAACGTTGGCCATAGATAAACATATGTTTGTAGCTGAGATTTGTATTTTTTCTCTAACATTTATTACATTCCACTTAAATATTCTTAAGAAATATCACTGAACATATGTGTATACGCTTTCTGAATCCAATAAAACATTTTTAGAAGTATATAGAAATATAACATTTTATAACAACGTTTGAGAAGCTGAAAGTAAATAATAGAGATGATCATGCGTGTACAAATTAGATAATTATTTTGATATATCACAATCTCAACAAGAAACGTAAACGCTGAAAGCTTTTTAATTGGATGAAAGTGTTCGGTTTGTGAGCAATGGATGTTCAATGTATGATCGTCATACTGCTGAAGTTAAATTTGTAATTTTCGTTTTCATTATTGCGCATTTCATACATAATCTTAAGAACACTATCTTATGAAGGTTAAAAAGAAATAATGACGTCTTAGTTTCAAAAAATCTTTGTTTTACACACAGTAAGTAATGGAATAGGAATGCATTCCACCCAATAATTCGGTACCGAGATTGTATCGCAAATACGTGCTTTTGAGACTACCTCCCTGAAAAAAAAACGCATTTTTACATAAAAGTCAATATTATGTATGTCATCGTGTGTGCATGCGAGCGCGCATGCGGTTCTGCCTGTCTGTTTATGAAGAGTATGACAAAATCATAAAAGCATGACTTTATCATACTGTCTTATACGAACTTATAGTTCTGTTGTTCATTGCTATAAATGCTTATTCCACTATCTATATCATATTAATCTTAATAAACTTCACAGAAATTGTTTTATAACATACAAGCTGAAATACCCAGTGTTGTACCTGGTTTGGCAACGCATCTCTGTAACTTTCAGACTTAGATTTCCCTTGCTTAGTAGCCTAGGGTTTCTTTGAGGACATTTAATAATCTCTACTTAAAGATACCTAACAAAGAATCAATTTAAACACTTAGAGGGCTATAAAGAACAAAAAGGAAAACAAGTCTAATGTGATATACCCGCAGACCCTCTCTACTCTGAATAATCTATCCTCATAAAGGCTCTATCTACTTCATGCCAATGAAGATAAACTTTACCTTCTTGAAAATTTTTCTGGGTACAGGGGAGTATAGCTTTAAGCGATAGTCAAATCTTTCAGTAGCAACAATGGTCGCTAGGTGATACCTATAAAATTTGGTTCTCTTTGCATGACAGATTAAAAAAGTGCAAAATATCCATATTTGAAGACAGTAAAGTATTGAAAAATTCAGAAAAACAACACAGACATCTCGAACATAATTTACTGAACAAAATAGAAGGCCTGTTTGCTATAAATTAACGAGATATAATTTTCTGTGTGATAACGTATTTCTTAAATCCTATATTTACCATTTATACAAAAACAATTCAGAATTAAGAGGACTTAATAGGATAATCACAGTGAACTCAAGATACACATTTTGTTTGGCATAAAAATATCTTAAACATATGGTAGTTTAATCAAAATTGTTAGTGCTATTTATTAGAAAAGAACATTCCATATAAAATGTAGTCATAGTTGGAGGAACTTCTTGGAAACCTTCTTGTTACATCCATGAAAGATGTTACAACTTTGACCTGTTTTTTAATTTATTGATGAAAACTTTTGTGTACATAGCTGTACAATACAGTTTTGTCAAATTACCTATAGCATATTAAAGTATGTTTTTATAGATTCATACACACGCACACAAGGACCATTTTCTAAAAATGTTTCTTTTTCGAATGCAGAGGAACTTAAGAGGTATATTTAAAACGTATATACTTTTATTAAAGTAACACAAAATAAATGGAAACAGAGATAATATACTATGAAGGGTACTCTTGAACAACACAAATAACACAGGAAGAAAGTTCACGTTACATTTCGAGTTAGAAGCAATGTGCACAACTTCAGGCAACCTCAACTTATTTTTGTATAATTATTATCTTAAAAAGTACTTACAATATAGCTGACCCAATTTTTCACCATTCATTCATCGTTTATTCTGTAATTCAGATTTATATTAGTGTTATGTGTCAATTTACTTAACACTTAAGTATCACAATATATTTCATTTGGCACCGCATAGGCATTTATAAAATATAATTAATTGTATTAATCATCTGAAATTTTTGTGATTTGACAATATATTGCAACAGCATCTATGGTAATTTTCGAATAGCGTTGCGTTTCTTTGGAGGCATTAAAAATATTTATGCTTGACCATGCCAAACTTTGGTATTTATGCGACTGGTAGCAGTACTTTAATGGGTCTTATTAAAGTACACTTGTTCTTTAAAGTATTGGTATTCGACCAATCAGAAGTGGCCACGTAACATTGTGAAAGCGCAAGTATCGATTATTCTCGTTTAGATCGACAACGGTATTAGCACCAGTTTAAGAAGAAGACAAAATGTCTGAATCTAGTAGTAGTGCCATTGAAATTTCAGCTTGTTGCCTCAAAAGTCAATAAAGATGCACGAGAAGTTCTATTCACAATTCATGGATTGGAGAATGTAACGATAGTATAAATTCGGAGTGAGAAAATGTATTCCTAGTGTGTTCCGAACAATTGTCTCAAAATGTGAAATCATAGACCTTGTGCACTCACTATTCTATTTTGAAATAAACACTCAAAATGAGGCATCAAATTTACTTATCTAAATACTCAAACCGAACAGCTTACTAAAACGCAAATCAGAAGGATGAAGGAAAAAAGCCAAATCATTTACACCTAATGAGTTGAAAATGTTTATAAATGAAGCACCTGATATTAAATACCTCATGATAAAAGTAAGTTTCTTTTTTTTTTAATGTTACCAATGTTCTGTTTTAGTCTTTTTAGGTTAAACTGTGTCACACGTTAACAGCTGTTTATAAGGAAGTAATCAATATTTATGCGCCTGCGTAATGTGTTACTTTAGACAAAGCAATAATAGTTTTAACATATCACTCAAACCAGAAATGAGTACTTTGAAATGAAATCTTTAAGTTAGATAAATGGTCGAGCATAAACAGTCATATGAAACTTGACTATAAGGGCAATTAAAACACTCGTATCATAATTATTAAACTCGCGCTTTAATTACTACCATTATAGTCTTGTTGCATAATATACTATAACACAAGGTACTTAAGGAGTTGATAAGAAATAAGTGCACACTATAAAGACAATACATAGCGATCAGCTCGTAAAAAGCTGACTATTGTTAGGTACTATATTTCCTTACTGCCATTTTATCTGCAAGGAAATGTATAATAAACCATTTCGACGTTAACCATTTAACCTATTAATACAGAATACACACTTCACTTTGGGTTCAATTCGATCTCAAAACATTATCAAAATTTTGATTGGAGTACAACCACTGTCTGTTATTGGCAAGTGGAAGACAAAATAAAAGTGTTAGCAGAAAACCGGTGAATTCCGAAACCATTGTATTTGGTAAATACTTTTATAACGGCCGAATTCCTTAAATTATGTTAAGCCATCTCTATGCTATTTAGAAGTTGTAGAAATAATAATTTGAAAACCAAATAAAGAGTATTAAATTTGGCTATTAACGAAATCAGTTCTGTATCGAAGCATAAGCTAACCGTGTCACATCAGTGAATAACGAAACAATTAGTGAATGAATAAAATAGGAATTGACCAAATGATGATTTTGGAGTCTACTTATAAGTGCAGCAACGTTTTAGTATTTCTTTGTGATCAAACTAGAACGTTATAGATGACTAGGTTTCACGTAAAGTAAGCTCACACTTTAAAGCCATTCTTATTTAGTAAATAGAGGGCATCAGTAGCGACCTTTAGGCTGCGGACCAAGTAAGCATAAGAAGGAAATAGAAAATGCATGATTAGTTGCTATGCACTGGATGTTACATCACATTGGAAGATGTACCTACCTAGAGGCCGGGGGCGTGGTGGAAAGTGTGTCACAAAGCGTTTTCCTCTCGCTCTCGATGATGCAGATCGACCGTCTTACATCACATTGCAAAGGAGAATGACCTTTCACTGGACCACGCAACAATTACGTGTCAAAGTCATCTGGACTGGACGAGAAGGCCGTCACAGTGGCCATCTGCGTCGCTCCCTTGTCGTTACGTAACACGCATCAGTGGTCACGCTATTTGGGGGAACTATCTGTAAACTCATTCCAACAAAAACAATAATTATATTGTAGTCTAGTGGTTAGCGTGCTAATCTCCGCATACAAAGTTACAGGACTCGATTTCCAGGTACAGGAGGGTATTTCTATGATTATGCCTTATCCTCCTTAGCAAAGTTAACAAAAATCCGCTGTTTATAAGCGTGTAAAATAACTTCTAGGAGGAGGGGCTTTGTCCGTCAAGGAACAAGTAGTCATCAAATGTTTTATCTATTAAATTCACACAGACATCCATTCCACAAAAACAATAGACAAACCAACCTTCAGTAGGGACGCAAACTCCAGTCCTGTGGTTTTGAATGCTAGCATGTTAAATTCAGAAAACCGAGGCAGTGTAACATCACTTCTGATGATCATTTATCAAAGGTCAAAGCCACGGTGATAATCTAAGGACTAAAAGTGGCATAAAAGTATTTTATGGTTTAAGTACTTAGCTTTAACACTCACCTATACCGTATACAGGTATCTATCGTTATTGTTGATAAAATGGTTTGTATTGCATTTATGTTAAAATAATACTAATCAATTTAAGTTCCTGTAGAACTAAATGACAAATTTAAATACAAACCTGAAGCTCTTATTAGAATAATTCTTTATACTTAATACATTTATAAAAACGAGCATATGAGTTTTACAAGAAAATTTTATGTTTTATTTTGAACTATGAGTGTATGCATAACACTCAATCTATAATTTATTCGCCGTTGAAATACATATAAAAACTAACTTTCATTCTCAGATTATTAAAAGATTAGAAAGGTTACAAAGTATTCTTGAGAATGCTATGAAGTAGACATTAGATGAGAGTGTGGATGATTAGATCCAGAATGAAAACCTTCAATGCCATAGCCGGGATTTGAAGCACGGATCTCCCAGTCTCCATCCGGTTGCTCTAAACCACTGAGCTACTATGGCCAACGTGCGCACATGACATTAAATTCTCCAACTAACTCGCATATTTTCCGGTTAAACCACTAGGGGTTCTCATATATACTTAAAGAGATACGCACCTTTTTGTGGAGACCTACTACGCTGTAAATACCTAAGTCCCAGGCTTCATAGTTAAACCACTGTTTTTAGGTAAATTTATGGAAACTAATCTCCATTAGATGATAGTGTAAGAACAAAGACCGGTTAGCTTTTACTTCGAAAAGAAAGAATAAAAGCAAAACAAACCCGGGTACAGTTTGTGGCAAGTATTGCATGATGTAACACTCAACAAGATGTAACAAGATCAAAAAAATGAACAACAAACTCACCTTTGGTATTTACAGGAAATCGACACACACAGATAATTACATCAAGAACAAGAGTTTCAACCCAAAACAACACCAACATGCCATTTTCAACAGTTTAATCTTTCGGATGATCAACTTTCCACTAAACAGAGAAGATTATCAAGAAGAGTACCTACACATAAAAAGTAGCTATATCCAACGGTTTCAACCCAAATTTAGTAGACAAAACAGTTAACAGACTCAACAAAGCTAAGAAAATAAAAGAAACCACCACCCTAGAACCTACAGGAGAATAAGAGAAAAAACTTTTTAAAAAATTCACCTTCCACCCATCAGCCTATAACAAATTCCAAAAAATCTTCTCAAAACACAACATAACTCTTGCACCTCAAAATAGGTTTAATATCAGAAATTTGTTAAAAGGCCCTCCCAAAAATTCAATCACTACCACAGAAAAACCAGGAATCTATGAGATCAAATGTGAAACTTGCCCTAAAATTTATATAGGAAAAACAAAAAGAAATATTAACATCAGAACTAAAGAACATCTAAGAAACATAAAAAATGGTGAAACAGAAAAATCAGCAGTGGCTTTTCATTTTTTGAATACTAGACATGACATCAACTTGGAAACATCTCTAATAAAATATGTTAATCACCCCATAGACCTTTCCGTATGGGAAAAAAATCTTCATCAACAAAAATCGTCATAGAGTCATGAATTTTGAAACTCCACCACCGGACATCTTTGACAAGTACATCACGCCATCTATTGAAAAAAAAAAAACGGAGAAAGAGGAAACCACTACAACTTGCACTAATCGAGTATCAGCTGATGATAGGAGCGAGAGCTCTTGAAACATGTCCTGTGAATAAACAGTGTGAGTGAAGCAATGTGTCAATATCTTCTCGATTCACTTTTGTATTAACACTTATGTAGTTTATTATTATTATTATTATTATTATTATTATTATTATTATTATTATTATTATTATTATTATTATTATTATTATTATTATTATTATTATTATTATTATTATTATTATTATTATTATTATTATTATTATTATTATTATTATTATTATTATTATTATTATTATTATTATTATTATTATTATTATTATTATTATTATTATTATTATTATTATTATTATTATTATTATTATTATTATTATTATTATTATTATTATTATTATTATTATTATTATTATTATTATTATTATTATTATTATTATTATTATTATTATTATTATTATTATTATTATTATTATTATTATTATTATTATTATTAATGTAATTGGCATTAATCGAATACTAGAAATGTGTGAGTATGAAACAGTGCCAGAATCTCTGAATAATCTTTGTTTAATTTTTAGGAAAATGGTCTAAATTTTCTAAATCATAAACCCTAATAATTCTCATGAAATAAAGTTTTGCTTCCTTTACTTTGACTTGCGCTATATTCGTATTCGTTAGCAAGGCATGCCAATTAATTATATAAAGGGTACTTATAGACTATGTGACCGAACGGAATGTTAGCGTTTGTGGCGCATATTCGGGACGCCGTGGATTTGAGTCCCGTGGTCGACTTTTCTGACTTATGGGCTACTTCACCGTTTATCCCGGCGGGCGTTTCGGAGAGTATGGCACGGAACTGGCTCTCTGTAAGCCTCGTCCTCCGGATGAGAGGAAGTTTCCGGGTCTATGGCATGTATGAGCTCGTAATGGAAGAGGGGTGCCAATTGTACGAGCCATCACCGTTTTCCCCCTTCCAATCTGTACTTGTTTGAAAGTCTACCCTTTGCTGTCGTGTCTCCATCCTTACTATTCTGTCACTTCATCCTTTTCTCCCGCGAGGCGCTCCTTCAGGACATAAAAGCAAATTTTATAGGTCGAGGTGATGGTCTCCTCTTCCGATCCTGTCATAGAGTAATGCGATATGCAGTGTTTCCACTACAGTGACGCATCGAGAACAGAAATCACTCTTTATATACAAAATATACTACACAATCAGTATACGTGAAGTATCATAATTGGATAAAATTAGTAGCATACAAGTGGTTTCGTCTGTGGTCCGCATTCGGGAGGGCCGGGTTTGATTCTCGCGGCCGGCCTACCCCATCCGTGTTTTTGACCCAAGTGAAAGCTTCTTTAGGCGCGTTTAGCACTTTTTGTGGGTACTGAATTAAACTGAGCCGTCACGCTGGAATATGTGACGCTCATTGGAGTGAAGTCAGCTCGAGTCGGCTCAATCCGGACACACTCATCTTTTTATTCTTCTAGTTTTACATTTTTATATTGCATAATCATACATCCTTATTTGTTAAATTGTACTGTTGTTTTATTCTTTATTTTAAAATTGTACTACTTTTTTTCTTTTTGAAGAATAAAATAATTATAAAATTGAAAAATTGAATTGAAAATGTATTAATATCAGAATCAATTGTGACAAAACATTTGAAATGAATATGAAATGTAATAAAATATGTATGAAAATATGTACGAACGTGTGATAAAATATGGAGTAATGAGTATATGTACGGATATACAATAATATGTGTAAAATGTATACGTAACCAAACATTTCCAAATATTCAAAAAATATGCAAATAAACAAATGAATATCATAAAATTATGTTATAAGGTATGTATGAACTTGTATTTTTATTAAAAATAAAAATTAAATGAAGTATGTGTATCAGCAAGTAACAAAATATGAAAAATTATTGTGAAATAACATATATTTTAATATAAAAATAAAATGCATGTAAAACAGTATATTATGTCATTTGATTTTACTTCCTTTATACATCCTTTATGTATAGCCCTCTTCGCACGGTCGCAAACCCGTGGTCACTCAGTTTTTCCAGAGTATTTTCATTTGCGAGCAGACTTTGCTTAAGGCATGAAATGTTTAGTTCGCAACTGGCCTCTTTGCGCAAGAATGAGTGTCAACATTAATTTGTTTTAAATAAATATTAAGACTAATTTATAAGGAAGAGTTTTTAAGTTTTCACTTTTGTCGCGTGTCTTAAACACACTTTGTTGTTGTTGAGATTTTTCCGGTTTGCCAGGTGAATGCTGGGTAAATTAATTACATTCCCCAAATTTTCTGACACTACATTTTATCTCCATTACCATTTCACATCAATACCCATATGGTGGTCTCTTTCAGGGTAGAAATGTCTGTGGGTACCTTGGCTGGGCATGCTCTGAGAGTACCATTTCCTCCTCTGGTAGGTCGGTTGCCAGTCTCCGAACTGTCTGCTGGGACCATTGGGACCACTGGGACCACTTTCTAACCACAGTAGGGAGTGTATCCGTTGTCCTGATCTACCTGGGAGGTTTCAATATAAGTAAAATGTAGGGATCCTGCCCCTATTCTGTCGTTGCTCCTTGACACAGCCGCCCTTGATTTCCTCTCACATCACCCTTCCTCCTGCGGATGCACCACTTGGGGCATAGGTATAATAGATCAAGGTCGCAGTGCCTAATCCCCTCCATAGTAATGCTAATCCGTAGCACATCAGATATTGCATTAAGTTGAGCATCTCTCTCTAAACCCAACTGACTAAATATTTCGCTTGAATGTTGATATTGGAGTACAGTAACATTTTGTAATGAGACTGACATTGTAATAATTTAGGTGTTTACAGCAGTAAAGCCAAACCAGCTCCTTTCACTGATTTCCTCCACGTGAGGAAAACATCTGAAGTCTTACACTGAATAGCAGATAGGTAACAACAAATTCTACTCCAGCCAATGACGGATGTGACTGTGTTACTCCGCAATCTAACTATAAAACGGACTATACATAACTATGCGGCTGATTCACGATGTGATGGAGTTCACTGCAACCGCAGATGGCGATATCCCCTGCACTACAGGGAGAACATTTGCGATCCAGTGGGATATGGCAGCACCCTCGGGAGACAGCTTGTGGCTCTTGGCTGCCAGATGGCTGGCTTGCACTTTTCACTACTCGACACATGGCTACACATATCTTTTTGCCACTGTACGGTTAATTCAACACCCTCGGGGGATGAGCCATATACCTTACAATGATTCTGCGGATGTTAGACCCACTCATGAATACGATCTAGGCGAGAGGAATAAAAAGTATCATGTACCTCTTCGAATATCCCTACACTCTCAACGGAATGTTACATTATATATTTGGCATGCCGTCCATGTTTACTTAAGGAATCCAGATAGCTACCTATATATTGTAGTCAGTAAGACGCAGTCTTATTTAGACAAGGTGTTGTCGAATTGCCATCCACCTTGTTTGAATAGACAAACTATCTAGTATAAGGGGTGGCAAAAATGTTTGTTTTTCATTAATATGTATAACAATTATCATTTATAATGTTCTCTACCACCTATAGTATATTGCTTTCTCTACTACGTACTTAAAACATATAGAGGAAGCAAATATTGTATCCTAAATTCTGATACTTAAATTTTAATAGACATACTTTTTTTTTTAAAAGAAAAAGGTCTGTGTGCGCGTAGCTGTGTGTGTGCGTGCTTGCGCGTACTTCCAAAAATGCAACATGACGATTTTAAAAATTTACTAATTGTCATTGTAGCTGCAAGGGAAGTATAGGAATACATTAGGCTTTAAGCGGTAATCCAGTCCTTTAAAGCGCAGCTGGTCCCAATTTTTTTAACGTCTTCCAATGTTAAGTCATAATGGGTGAATGAAATGGGTGAAATATTGCTCAAATAAGTGCAGGATCCATAGAGCCTAGTGTTTATGCGACATTCATCATTCAGGATAAGAGACGCTCTTGGAAATGTAGTTTATCTAGGTAAATCACCTTGACCAGGATTGGGTACTTGGGACCTCTTGAACTTGAGGGATACTCGCTACCGCCAATGCTACAGAGGGGACCGCTGGATACTATGCGACGCGTGTTCATTATATAAAATGTATTTAACGTGAACTGTGTATTGTAACGAGATATACATACATTTTCTCTGTATTATTTTTAATTTAGTTTACTTTGTATTTGCAAGAAGACTTTACAAAGATCTATTAAAATTACAGTGTACTACTCCAATTCTTCCTCATTAAATTACAAATATTGTCAGGTATCTTATGCTTATGGGCTGTTTAATTGTTGGGTTCCCTGTCTATTTGTATACTAAAATTTTGGCTATTTCTTACGGTTCCCCATTACACAAAGGAGTCATCAAAAATGAACAGTACTACTGAGGCATTCCCAGAAAATACCTTGTAAGTGTAGGTACCTAAATTTCATTTGACATGGGAGTATGTTATACATAACATATAGGTACATACATGGCAAGTAAGCAAAAGTACTGGAGCCATTTTTGAAATATTCAAGAATTTTTATAAATGTTATTTGTAAAGGATGATTTTGGGTGAGGGGAAGTTTAGAAATTCTTCGTGTTGTATCCTTTGAAGGAGACCGAGCGGGATGACTCATGAAGTTTCGTCTGAGGCCCGGGTTCGATTCCTGTGACTTACCTACCTGACTCACGATTTTTTTGCGGGGGTTTTCCGTCGTCGCCAGGCGAGCGCTGGGTAGGTTAATTGCATCCCCCGTATTTCCTGACTCTCAATTTCATCTCCATTATCATTACATCATCCTTCATCTGGTGAACCCTTTCTGGGTAGAAGTGTCGGCGGGAGCCCCGGCGGTGCTTGGCAGTATGATGTGCTCTGAGTGAGCCGCTTCCTCCTCCGGTAGGTTGGTTACCGATCTCTGAATTGGCTGCTGGGATCGCTTCCGAACCACAATAGGCAGAATGTCCGTTGTCCTGGCCTACCCGAGGAGGTTTCTATCTAAGTAAAATGTTAGGACCCTGCTCTCTGCAGTTACATGACACCTTGGGACAGCCGCACTCTGTCTCCTCTCGCCTCCTCCTTCCTCCCGGGGATGCTCCACACGTGGGCATAGGTACAGTAGATCAAGTCTGGTCGCAACACTGAATCCCTCCGTAGTAATCCTAATCCTTGGAAGATGGACAAGTTTGATATAAGTTTTGGGTTATATTGTTCAAACCATACAGGCCCACACCGCGCAAACGCATACAGACATGGAAACAGATTTCTTTTTGTCTCAAAATAGGTGTTTGAGCTGAAATTCTGATCTTAAATTTTTGGGTAGGATTCACTTACTTGCTATGCGTAACGGACAAAGTAAATGTTCTAAATAGATTGCCATCTCGAACGTAAATTTTCAAAATGTCACAGGTCATCCCGTTCAACACTGGGGAAAAATGTATAAGAGGCTTGCTTTGTGAGTAGTGAGGGATCGAAAATGCATCTGTGGGACCTAAGAACTAGATATATCAATAAACTGAAGGGAGGTAGAAAGTTCATAACCATGCACCTCCTGCTCCTGCAATTTCCCATGTTCTTATGACATCCACAAATTGGAATGTGCAGTCCGTGTGTGTCAGGTGGAAAACCTGTTCGGTGTTAATTGTGTCGCGGGTTGCTAAGTTCTCACGACAGCAACGTCTTCTGTTAGGCAACGAATACGTTAGCATCATGAGAAGTGTCCACAATCGAGAGTGCTGCCTGTCGGGGTCAGGACGGGGTTAATGGGCTCACGTATTTCCTTACCGTTACTTATCCTCACAGATCTATTTTTGACAATTAATAATAAACCTTTAGGAAAATACAGTAAAGGGTTATTGATAAAAAGAATGAATAAGGACAGAGGTCAACGAACGAATGCATAACAACCAAGTATGAAGAGATGATTTATCCTTCTTAGATGATATATCTGGGGCTGCCTTCCGTATACATAACATATTAATATATGCACTTACGGATCTGATGTGTTACATGCAGGTCTCTCTCTCTCTCTCTCTCTCTCTCTCTCTCTCTCTCTCTCTCTCTCTCTCTCTCTCTCTCTCTCTCTCTCTCTCTCTCTCTCTCTCTCTCTCTCTCTCTCTACAAGCTATTTTAATAAAATATTATTTTTCTATCTTTTTGATGGGCAAATGCAGATTTGATATACTTACATACATATAGCATTAGAAGAAGAAGAAGAAGAAGAAGAAGAAGAAGAAGAAGAAGAAGAAGAAGAAGAAGAAGAAGAAGAAGAAGAAGAAGAAGAAGCCACCAGAAACAAAATTCGATTCGAAAAACATCGGAAACATCGATGATGCTGCGTTCACAAAATCCACTTCGGTACCACTCTGGCTTCATCTCAAAGCTATGCGATAGATAGGGAGATGCTTTGCGGCTTGGACATACGCATGGTAGCCGAGCGGTAAAACGCATGTGTCTTGAAAGTAGACCAACAGGCTTGTACATATATTTTTATTATTGTTAATTTAGTAGTAATGCTTTATGCTTTTATTGAAGAAGATAAATAATAACACTTGAAACACATTAGTTTACAAAAAACGTCAATAATATATTCATATCATTTTCAAAATATATACAATTTTATTAGAAAAGTGCCTTAATATTGGTTGTGTAAGCACTTGGCCTTATTCATCTGTTATGAATGTTGCTGGCATATAATGCGAAGTAGCATTTTGTGAAAATTTCACTAGGTATTTGGCCTCATCCATGCCCTATAGAATGAAGGTAGCAATATTATTTATTTCATTTAGTTTAGAAACAGAATAGAGTGTTTCAGGTTTGCCTGCCTCGGTAGCATAAATGGAAGCGTGTCTGTCTCACGTTCAAGAGGTCCCGAGTTCGAATCTCGGTTAGGGTGAGTTACCTGGATAAGGTTCTTCCCGGGGTTCACCGTCCCGTATGACTTAACGTTGGAGGACGTAAAATAAAAAAAAATCCCGTCCGATATGACTCAACGTAAATTGCACAAAAAATAAGAAAGAGAGAGAGAGACCGTTTTTAGGTGTGAGCATAAATGCAACAGAATAAAGTAAACCTTAGCAATTGGAAGTTATATTACAATGTGCCTAAGACACAATTCGTATTTCTATAATATAAAAACAAAATAAGGTTCCGGATTCGACCTTTATAGGTCTAACTCCTACCTACTTGTATATAACAGCTCGGCTATCAGTGTAGGTTTAGTGACTGCGACTCAATAATAAGAGAATTCAGTAGAACGAAGCTAAAGAGACGGGACGTGTTCCTTAACACCATTATAAAGCGGAGTGAAAACGATGTGAACTTAGAAGTATATACGCTTCTAGTGCTTTTTTTTAATTTGGTGTCAAAGGGTGCATTTCGTTGTACATATAAAACTACAGCGATAATCAATACTTCAATAAAGGTTCCCTTTACCTACGCTGTAATCGATATTCCACAATATGTTTTAGGCCACAACGAGGAAGAAGAAATTATTATGTGTTGTACTGTGCTTATTCTTCGATACACTTGATGCTGAGATGCTGAGACGTTTATAGAAACGGTCATATTACATATTTTCTTGTAGGAATAATGGAAATAAGGCAATTAAATAGGCGTAAGCGATAATCGTAATGCTTTAAGAGCTGGTCAATATGACATGGTTTTCAGATTCCATTCTTTTTGCGCGACCAGGACATGAAAACAATTCCTATTCCGAAAACGTATAAGCTTAAACACTAACCCACGGCACAACAGCTCCTACTGGGCCAAGGCCTGTCAACTCGACTGCAGGCCTAACGCCCATATACGCAAGGTAGATTAACCCAGAGGTTCTACTCCCATTAGTCCTTGACCCGTAGGACAAGGACCGGGCCTCTTTGGAGTTACCGAGTTGACCCAAGAGGGTGCCCGGCGCCTCCGTGGGGCTTTCCGTAGGGCAAGACCTTATACTTTACCAAGGCCTCCCCCCCAATCTGGTCCTGTGGACTCAAGACGGGATGGAAGTGGATACGCCACTTACGCGTGCCAACGCCAAAATGGCAAGGCTAGCGCTTAGGCGCGCAAGGTAGAGGTGGGCCAACATCAACCGATACGAGAAGGAGATATGTTCAGCATCTCGGCAAGTTGGACAGTTGGCTTTCTAGACCAGGATTCGCTACCTATCGTAGCTCCTCCATTTCCTCCCGATGCTGAATGGATCGGTTTCATAATTGGGGCTTAAAATCTACACCCTCCAGGGGTGATCGAACCCGGGTGCCTTTCTTGGCAGGGAACCAAAATAGGACGCCTTAGCCCACTACGGCCCAGGAGAGTAATGTATAAGCACTTGTTTGAAACTTCAAACCAAACATAAGCAGTATTGCTGAAATGCTAAACCCTACAAAAGGTATAATATATTTGACATAAATTGTGTGCTGTAACAAAATCTACATTTTCATGCATAGCAAGATGTTGCGTATATTTCCAGTGAAATCTGTAAACAGAACTCTGAATGGATGCAATGCGAAGTGTGCCTACTACAGTAGAGAAAATAATATTTGTGTCTGAAAAGTAGTTTCATGCGAAACATCTTGCAGATAACACGACAATCTCAGTTCATTGAAATACTTCTATAATTGAGAAGGGTCGGGTAAACTATTGCCATATAGGGAGATTGGTACGTTTATTTTCGCACAATGTTTTATTGAGATTGCATTAGCAGACCTATCTATCCGTCACAGAAATAGGGTTCAAATAAAAGCACATTCATTTGTAACAACATAACTTCTCTGCCCATTAACAATTTACATACAAATTAAAGATTAACATAACTAAAAGTTAGTTCTTCTATTCATGTTACATCAGCTACAATACTTTTTATCCAGAAATTATTTCAAATTAAACAATGAAATGAACTAACCTGCAAATAAGACCTGGCGACGCATATGCTCAATTTCTTTGTCTTTGTTCATATTTGTGTTATATCCAATATTTCATTTGTGTGTGTTTTTTATTTTTTAATTTACGTCCGCTCCAACGTTAAGTTATATCGGACGGTGAATGAATTGGGTGAAATGATGGTCAAATGAGTTACCCGACATTCGTCTTGAAGGATAAGGGAAAACCCCGGAAAAAACCTTATCTAGGTAACTCACCCTGACCGAGATTCGAACTCGGGACCTCTTGAACGTGAGGCAGACATGCTACCATCTACGCTACCGAGGTGGGCTTCATTTCTGGTTATAACATTCAATAAGTATCCTGATGATGGGAGAGATGCACACTCCCCTAACGTCGATTTATAATCGTCTTTTCACCTGGCTTGCTGCCCGAGAAGAAATTGAGCATATCCTGCAAATATTTATTATAATAACGGAGAAATAAATTCAGAACCACGCTAAGGACTTCTTACTAAGGGAGCAAGATGTAAAGTAAGAAATCAAAATAAAACAATAAGAAATGGAACTTCAAGTATCTTTTGTAAGTTTGAGTATTATATTGTTGCGAATCTATTATTAGGACTGGCGGCGTACGCGCACAAAGGATTTGGCGCGGAGTGATAACAGACAGTACAGTGTGGAGATAAAGAGCCTGCAAAACAGATAAAGATAGCCCGGAGATAAAAGACTCGCCGACACAGATAAAGTTACACGTTTGGAACGTTCGTGTTTTGTCTGGTGACCTCTTACAGAACATTCGATAACTTCTGGAACCATGAAGTCGTGTATAAAAAGAAGCCGTGGCTAGTTTATCGACAGTCGTAAACAGAGTCGTAACGAGAGTTATAATTGAAACTGGTGTGTTTTGAAAGTGAGGTCTTTGTTGTCGTCAACGACCTTGGTAGATTTTAATTGTGTATATGACGTAATTCTGCTGCTGTAAGGATTGACCAGAAGTATTTCTACGGAAATAAAGGACATTTTGAATTTCTGCAAATTGCACTTTTAATTCTACGAACCCACAAAGCCATTATATTAAAAAAAATTCAGTTGTATAGTACAGCATAACCGAAAGAAGAAGAAGAAAGCCCGCCTCGGTAGCGTAAATGGTAGCATGTCTGCCTGACGTTTAAGAGGTCCCGATTTCGAATCTCGGTCAGGGTGAGTTACCTGGATAAGGTTTTTCCGGGGTTTTCCCTTATCCTGAAAGACGAATGTCAGGTAGCTCTTAAGCTCCATGGACCCTGGACTCATTTGGGCATCATTTCACCCAATTGATTCACCGTCCGATATGACTTAACGTTGGAGGACGTAAATTGAAAAAAAGAAAAAAAAAACGAAAGAAATTATTAAAACTATGAAATAATTGGCAACAATATGTATTTTAGTTGTTATATATTTATGATTTCCTAGTTATACAGAAGCATATAGAAGTATGTAGTGACAATGAAGAGGACAAACGGGCTCTGCAAATAAAAAAAAAAAAAAAAAAAAAACAGAATACCATTTGCATTTCCCATGTCAATATGTCAAACATACACTTTTTGGGTAAAATCTTTGGAGTCATATTTTGAGAAAATAAAACAAATTGATAACATTTTCTTTAAATGATTTAATCTGCGATGGAGGGAGTTTTGCAAACATTTTGGCGTTCACTCCTGTGAACATACTGGACAAAAATAAGGTATATGAGATTCATAGATCTTTTTATTTTTGTTCATCCTGTTGTAAACACACGTTGTTTATTCTGAATTCAAGAAATCACAAAGATCGCATTTTCATTAACATCCCGACACTTAATGGAGAGTAGAGTACTAAAACTCTTTCTGCCTACCACCGAAAGCGACATAGAAGGTAAAAATCTTGTTTACATTCATAGTAATTCCTAAACCCACGCTTCTAGAATTGATTGTGATTAAGGTATGATTACGATATTGTATGATTATGATGGTTCGGAGCATATACTAGGTGAAGGGATTGCCGGATATTTAAAATGTGAGCCAGAGTATAATGGCTTTCAATTTTTACTCATTAGGAGAACCTGAAAAAACCTGAATAGGATGATTAAATAACAGATTAATTATTAATGAAGTTACTAACATAATAATTGAATAAAGGCTGGAAGTTACATTTTTCCCCTCGTATTAGAGAATATCCTAAAATATTGCAATTTATATCATTATAAAGATTTAGAGATCGGTCAAAACTAAAAGTTTTAAATGTCAAAAACTAGCGAGTGAAATATCACGTCGCCCAACTTTCCTTGTGCAACTAAACATTGAATATGATGATGAAGGCTCCTTAAATTGACAAAAAAGCAAGGTCTATTTAGTAGGAAAATTTCTCAAAATAAATTATACAAACCAAACCTAGGAAAGTGCTTTTCTTTCCTTCTTTCACTGCTCAGTATTCCTTCGGCTTGTGAATATATGTTTTAGCTTTTTAAAGTGAATTAACTCCATTTAATTAATGATAAAATTGAATAAGTCATCTTGTGATATTTATGATTTCTAGTTCCAGTCTTAAAGCTTATTTTAGCTGACAATCTCACAGGAGTTGAGTGTTTTAGAATGCCCAGTAACGTAAACGGAGAGTCATAAATTAACCTATCGAACCGAAGACATTTCTTGCGAAACACCTGTGGAGAAGATTTCTTCTCGTTCGCCCGGTAACACGGGTGAAGGACCTATCAGGAAACCTCTCCTCTTTGTAACTAAACAAATCTTTCAACCGAATTTCATTAAAAGGGCCACTTGTTTGTAGGCACAGAGTCTTGCAGTTACTAAACATTAAATTCGTTGATATCGTTTCTGACATAATGTTTAAGGCCGAATAATTTCAAAAAAAGAGTGACTTAGACCTGACTTAGAGAGGGATTAGATGGCATATGATGTTAAACGGGTTACGAATGCAAACTGTTGGTTAGAAAGACGCAAATAATCTGGTTACCTGAGTTTCACGGACGCTGTAACGCTTTAAGGCAATGCAACTGTGAAATTGGGCAAATATCTTGTTTGTTTATATTGTTTATAATCATATATTAATTTGGGTTTTTAAAAAGTAATTCTGATATATTACTAAAGTTGTGATTTTCAATGCAACCTACATTATAATTACAAAGGAATATTCACATGGTCGTTTTCTAAGAGCATGTAATTAGCTAGTTTGTTTCTTTTAATTTTACTTGTCTGTAATGAAGTAGAATTATTTCATTCCATGACAAATTCTACATATATGTTTAGAGGTTCCCTGAATTTAAAAAAAGGTGCCTTTTAGAACTGCCTATGTAAATATGTGCACGCAGCATAGCATAAAGTAATTTGTCATATAAGGACTAAAGTTATTATTTAAGTTAAGCACCTTCCAACAATAATACATATACATTTTCAGTAAATCCCGCATTTCCAATCAATTTTACATGTAAATATTTTAAAAATTGTCATTTTTTAAAATGTTATTTTACTTATATATTCTTAGTTTTATGGTATCTCCGCCACCTCTGGGGACGTATGCAGTAAAAATGGACCTTATATTCCATTACCACAACAAAAGTTTAGTGAAACTATTTCTGCAAGTGTTTATCTCGATTAACATGAGGTATGTATAAAAATATAAGATAAGAGACGTTATATAAGTTACATAAAATAAAAGCTAGAGAAAGCTTTGTGAATGTAGCATTATTTAATTAAATATTTTCATGGTATGAAATTTGCAAAATTAAAAAGAAAAAGAGTGTCTAAAAGGTAACGCTTATTTTTCTTTCCTCATATAGCCTCGATAGGAAAAAAAGAACAAAAAAAAAAAAAAAACGAAGTACATTGTAGATTCCCTTATAAATCTTTGTTGAGATCAAAATAAGTTGAATAAGATAAAACATGCAGTTCCGGAGTGTTTTAATTAGCGTATAGAAGTTATTTGAGCCAGAAAGTAAAAGGTTACTAATTACCTCTGAGGTCGAATAATCATTATTCTGGCTTCCCAAAATACTTAAAGGTTCACGTCTGCTCCAGAGGAATTGTTGTTGAAGTAGGAATACGTTATGCCTTTTACAAAGCATAGAAGTTTGCCTCTGAGATCGAATATAAGTGTTTCATTGCAAAATGATTGGATGAATAATCAAAAGCAATCACCTACAGTGTAACGAATTCTTATGTTGGTTGCTGAGTCCGGGCTTGATATAGAGACTTTCGAAAGGAGCGTCCTATCTTTAACATGTGATAGATGACGTTGTTATTGAGTTACAGCAGTCTTTTTCATGTCGTTATAGTTGTTATTAATAAATAGCCATGGAACGTTACAACAATCAGCGATGCTTATAAATTGTGAAAATGTATTATCAAAATAGATCATTCGCCAAACCTTCCATGTAATGCGTGATACTGGGCTCTTATAAGGGACTATTTTGGCCTCAATTGGATGGTATGAATCTAAGAAACATGGTTCCAGCAAGATGGTGCCACATGTCATCTTGCTCTCGAAAGAATCGAGCTTTTGAATGAGAAGTTCAGAGGTTTCAACATTTCCCGTGGTGATGATGTTAACTGGCCCCCGAGATCATGTGATTTAACGCCATTGGACTACTTCTTGTGGGGTTATGTTAAATCTCGAGTTTATGCCAAGAAACAAGAAAAAATAAATGACCATATGAATTAAAATCATGCGTGTTATTCGTGAAGTTGATCCTGTCATTGAAAATTGGGTCAACCGTATACGCGCAAATCGACGAAGTCGGGCTATCACTTCTCTGATGTTCTCTTCCACAACTGATGACATTAATTATGTTCGAAAATAAAAAAGAAATAAACCTCTATCATTTATAGAACGTGTTTTATTGAAGTTCAAAGATAGAGCACTATTTGTAAGATCCTTTACGACTATAGAAGTTAATGGTAGATAGAGAAAAGAAAGGAAAGAAAAATGTTAAATATCTCTGAAGGAAATTTAGACTTTATGTTACTCTGCAATATTCTGATAACACTTTCAAGTCACCCAAATGAAAATAAACTTTTAAGAGTTTATACCAGCACCTACTTGCCTACCCATCCACCCACCCACCCACCTACATGACTGTCTGCCTGCAAGTCTGCAAGCTTCTCTAGTAAAGATTTTCCTGGTATTCAAGGGACATTGTAATATTGTCACCGTGAGGCATATTGTGCTGCTGCCACAAGCCGGGGTCGGGCACGTGGGCAGGAGAGAAAGAGACAGAGAGAGGCTCCAGAGCGTTCAGTCCGTTGCTGTTGCCGCGAAATTTGTGGGAAGGTCTGTGGCATTCTAGAAACAATGGCTGGGGAGGTAAGAAGAGGCAGTTGTTTGTTGGTTATTATGGCAATCGACAATTGAAGTGTACCGAAATAATTTCATTCATTTGTTTTCGTGCAGCAAAACACCAGTCAGCCTTGAAGGCAGCTGATTGTCAATTTCGCGTCTTTTTACTGCAGCAAAAGTAGTTTTATATTTCTGCAAACCAGATTTCCGAATCTACGTAATCCACACAGTCACAATATGTACCTTTTCCAGTCATCCCTGTAAATTACATTTTTCGGTGGAAAGCCATACTTCCTCTGCCTACTATAAGTAGCCACTAGAGAAAATGAATTCTGTTTGAATTGGCTGGTGAGGAGTTTGTGAGCAGACATAACATTTCAAAAGTGGAAATCAATTATTCTTGCACACTAACCGTGTGGAGGACAAGGTATATATCTAATATATATGGTATCTTCTAGTGGTTTGCCGGAAAAATGCATATCAGTTGAGTAATTTGTGTCATGGTGACATTTTCCTAGGGCAGCTCAGTGGTTAAGAGCAGCCGGATCAAGACTGGGAGATCCGTGGTTCAAATCCCGGCTATGTGTATGCCTTTTCAAATATTGTCCTACACACGATTAGTATGAAGAATAAAAAGTAATTAATTTGCACCAATTGAGTGGTTTGAACTATGAAGCTTTAAAACTATTTCAACACCAACCAAGTGCTGATAGACTTCAAAATTTGATTCACAACCAATGAAAATCTAGATTGTACTTACCATGATCCTATAGTTCCTATAGACACATACACAGCAGTGCAATGCTACCTCATAATACTTTTCCTACTTAAAACTAACAACCCATATAAAACACCTATCTATGGTTAAACTGCACTTAGAGTGAGCAAACAGCAAAAACACTTTGGCTATACATAGCCTGACAACACCTTGGTCGGTGGTTGGTCGGTGCGTTTAGCCTTACACACACGGCAGGAAATATCTCATAAACGTATACACCAAATTTACTTCGCCATAACTACATGTGGTTGACATATACTTTTGTAAGTTTTATCCGTCTCTAATATCACTACAGACATTACTTAAATTCAGAGGAACTCCACCCAAGGGTTTGTCCAAAATTTCAATTTATTTAAGTTTATTTCGTTTCATTTCTAATTTTAATATAGAAAATATTATAAATCAACTGATAATTTTTTTAAACAACACTAAAAATAATGAAATTTTACCTAGTTAATCGTTGTTTGTTAAGGGACATTTTTGTGTTTTGCCTGCTTGATCGAAGGTTACCGACAGGACATTGAGCACTAGTCCTATTTTTGAATGATGCTATTCACAGAGATCTAAAAATACATTTATATGGGTGGTTCAGGAATGTTCTTCTAACTACCATAAGTAATTATTTTAGGCGTAGATTATTTGATACCCTCTTAAGGATACATAAATGGATGAAAATTGGGCGCAATTCTTCCAAGGTTTTCTATTTTCGAATAGCTTTGCTATAAACAATGAATCATTTATTATGTGTTTCAAATGGGAAGAGTTCTGGAATCCAGCTAATCAGATGCTGTATCACACTCAGTGTTGCCAGCTTGTTACCCCACTCCTTTTATATTTTCCTCTCACTCGCACACTCATACAGCATGCAGGTCTGCTTGGCGCAGACGTAAGGGTAAGCAAAATTATATTTTACAAACTTTTGCAATGATGCAGTTACCAAATTCAAAATTAGAAAAAGCATTTTCACAGATTATGTATACTTGTAAATACTATAACTATAATTATAGTTTATGAATTACCTGTTTATGTAATCCAATGGAACTGCCAGTGGCTCATCCATATCGCTGTCAATGTCACTTCCGTTAACAGACAATTCGTCAGTGTCACTGTCTTTATCGTCTGAGTCTTGCAAATGTATGATTACAGGTTCCAAAATCTCGTCACGTGCTATTTCTCTCTTAAAATGGTAATCTTGAAGGTTTTTTGCATGCCTTACGCAGTTTTCCCAGTCCTATTGCTACCTTGTCAATTTCTTCGTGAACAAGTTCAACGTCTGGCAGTTTAAAAGTATTATTTCTGTTTGCAACCCCCCTTTTTATTTGAGTCCACACCAACTCAATTGGATTATATTGGCAGTGGCAGCGTGGGAGGCGTATTACATCGTGTCCCATTTCAATTGCAAGTTCATCCAGCTGATATGCTCTTTCCGTGTTTTTAGACGGAAGTACTCTTTGCAATAACTCACTTTAGCGTCTGTTTCCGAAAATTTTTTGAAGAACGTGTGCACCTTAAAAATAATACTTCGAGCCTGACTTCGCAGTACCTGCCGTTTTGACTCGCCACCAAATTCACCGCAAGAAGCCATTGCACTATTTAACTCTTACTCTATTGTTCTGTAAAGAACAACTGAATGATATTGATCTGTACTCTCCAGAGTAAATGAACACTTCTTATCCAGCATTCATAAACATAAGCATACAGCATTCCACAGGCTAACAGTAAATGGAGTGTTTGCTCTTTCTCGAATTTAACTCCTTGACTTATTCAAAGTAATTCTTTTATCCGTCATGTCAGTAGTTCAAATTTCAGGTCTGAGTAATTAAAAGTACATACATACACACCAACCAAATTGAACTCTATAGAGTAAACAGAGATTATGAACCATTCATAAACAGAAATATGTCACCACACACGTTCTGCCAAGGCAGCAGGAAATTTAATGTTTCCTCTCGCTCGTATTAGCTTATTCAAAGTAATTCTTTTATCACGTCATGTCAAACATTTACGTTTCAGTTCTGAGTAATTACAAATATACGTAAACGTATATTCATATGATATATGATAATGATACTCATACAGTGCTTAGCCCGCCTCGGTAGCGTAGATGCTAGCTCGTCTGCCTCACGTTCAAGAGGTCCCGAGTTCGAATCTCGGTTAGGGTGAGTTACCTGGATAAGGTTTTTCCGAGGTTTTCCCTTCTCCTGAAGGATGAATGTCGGGTGACTCTAAGCTCCATGGACCACGGGCTCATTTGAGCACCATTTCTCCCTTCCATTCATCGTCCGATATGACTTAACGTTGGAGGACCTAAATTAAAAAAAAAAACATTGTTTACGTCGCCATTTATTGTTATACTGCCGGTAATAGTGGTTTATTAATTTGTATTAGAAAAACCATTTGAGCTAAAATATGGAGTTTTCATGGTTATGTTAGATACATTACTCTCTACCTTCCACATGGAACAGTTTCGGCAAAATCTGAATTTACAACACCGCAGCACTCCGATTGGTTGTTCACCTAGGAGCGCTCAAGGACAAACACCTTCCCATTTGAAACACATAATAGTTTCATAGTCTAATTTTGTGTCTATTATTGATGATTAGAAACATAATTAATATGAGTTTTTAAATACTTATACACACAACGCCAGGTAAATTCTTAGAATTTCTAAGTTATCGGTTACGTTTCCTGTTTTATACATACTGAAAATTTTGTTAATTTTTGTTCTTCTTGTTTGCTAAGAGACAGCAAAATCTGTAAGTGCAAACATTATGCAAATTAATTCTCTTAATCGGTTATAAGTGAAGGAAAAAAATTAAAATATTAAACAATACTAGTGAAAATATTGTTTTTCGTAATCTTTTGTTATGTTTTATTAAAAACTAAAATATCTATAAAACAAATCCAAAATGTATGCTTAAATATCTGCTAAATTGAAAACATATATTTACATGGGAATATTTTTTTTTCATTGTGTAAGTCATTTTGGCGTATTAAAATAATTAAAGAAATGGTGAACCGAATTCTACAGTATTTAGAAATGTCACCTATATGTATTCGTAAAGAAAACACCGCCTTTAGAAGCGATGCTACTTGAGATAGCACCAACGTACGTGTGGTATGTGAACCGTATCAGCCGGTGGTATAGTGGAAACTATTCCTCAGCAGTACTTGCGATGTGGTTTGCTTTCGTAACAATTGCTAGTGCTATTATTGGTGAAGTCTAACCGGTCTATCAACACTGGCATGTATCTGTCTTCAAGGTTTCTGCCTTCACTAAAGTAAACATTAATTAAACATCTGCATCACTTCACTCCAGAAGTGAAGTAGAATATGAACAATAGTTACCGAACGAAGGGTTTCTTTGGTAGCCTCCCAGGCTTACATTTGGGAGCACATCGATTACATCAATAACTGTTTAGTTTGTTTATGATGCTCCTTTATAGGTTAAGGAGCTTTCTAATATTTTTGTCTTCCTATAGAAAATGCAATCCGGTCATTGCGTATTCTTCAATTGACCTCAGCACATCTATTTTTGATATGATACCCTATTTCTCTTCTACATAGACAATAGAAAAAATGAAAGTAATAAGCGATATATTTCAATGTTTATTTTTCTGTCTCTACCATACACCTTATAGATAAAGGAGGTGCGCCATTTCACCCAAAAAGTGAAACCTGACTACAAAAAAGAACCATGTTATAAAAATATGAATGTGTATTTGCATGTGTGTGTGTGTGTGTGTGTGTGTGTGTGTGTGTGTGTGTGTGTGTGTGTGTGTGTGTGTGTGTGTGTGTTAAAAATATAACCAAACAGGAAATGCCCAATAAATACAAAATATATAAAGCTGCCTTCCTACAGGATAATTTTGAAAAATTGTTCACATATAGCTTGTAAATTATAAGTATACAAAATGTATTATAAAAAGTAGATTTCCAGTCACTGTTTTAAATGACTCTTTTTTTTGGCATCAATAATTCCAATATATCCGTTGTTATTGGTCTATATTCTTCAATACTAGTTATTTTTAAACTTTTTGTCGTTATTCAGCTGTTTCTTCCAATGTCGTGGAAAAGGTATGGAATTTCTGGGCAAGCATATAACAACCCGGTTTTTAAGCACCAGGATACGGAGGGGATTCGCTACGTATGCTACCATGCTGAGCCCATTGTTCCTAAGCCCCAGAGAGGAGGCACCCCCAGGAGGAAGGATGAGGTGAAGGAGACAGAGGGCGGCCGACCCAAGGAGCCACGACCGTACAGAGGGCAGGATCCCTACACGTTAATGTTAATGCCAGACGTTCTAATCCCATTAGTCCTGGAGCCGTAGGACCAAGGACCGGGCCTCCTTGTACCAGGGAGCTACCCAGCTGTCCCAAAAATGGCGCTCGGCGTCCTCCGTGGGGCTTTCCATAGCGCAAGACATAGAGACTAACAAGCCCCTCCATCTGGCCCTTTGGACTCAAGACGGGATGGAAGTGGATACGCCACTTACACGTGCCAACTCCAAAATGGGAAGGCTACCGATATGACCTCGGTGGGGCCGCCTTCTGATCTAGCACATCTTCTACTAGCTATGCTGGCTAGTACGCGGGAATATTAATAGCTTCCCTCAACCCCGTCCGGAGACGTACCCGATCTCCCACGATAACTGCAGGATCCCTACAGTTTACTTCGGAGAGGAACTTCTCCCGACAGGCTAAGACAACGAACTCGCTGCCCTACAGCGGCATGGTAACGAGCCCAGCAGCAGCGGAGCCTTAATGGTCCTGGACAGGTGATCGGAGCCTCAAAGGTGGTGGTCCCGAAATGGTCTCAGCAGAGGAGCGGAGATCGGCAGCCGACCTACCGGAGGAGGAAGTAGTTTACCTCAGGGCATACCATCCTGCCATGCACCACCGACACTTCAACCCTGAAAGAGACCACCAGATAAGGGGTGATATGAAATGATAATGAAAATGAAATGGAGGGACAGGAGATTCGGGTGATGTAATTAACCTACCCAGTATTCGTCTAGCGACCCGGGAAACCCGCGAAAAAACCCATGGTTCACGTAGGTCGGCCACGGGGATTGAACCCGGATATCCCGAATGCGGGCCACAGACGAAACCGCCTGAGCCATCCCGCTTCGTTTTAAGCACAGGACTTCCAGTTGATTTCCGTTTCTTCCACTTTGTAACTACAATGACTTCCGTAATCAACCCACTGACTTGATTATGATCAATCAGATACAAAAATAGTTGGATATGTTACATTCACATGTCTTTCTCTACATATTCTTTAATGTTTTCTTTTTAAAAAGCTTACCATTCTATTCCATTATTCTTACCATTCTATTCTTACCATGCTATTCAAGATAAACATTTGTAGAAATGGTGTTAATTTTGTCTTCAGAGCCTTTAGATATTAGCACCTATTATTGAATTAAAATAAAAAATACCATACAGCTTTCTCGCTGTTTGCTATAACGTTCTAGTAATTCTTTCAGAATACATAACAGTTTCTTTTGTTAGTAAAAGATGTATCTTTACAAAGGCATATACCGTTTCCAAGGAAAATAGAAAACAATAAAGTGATGTAATTCTCAAGCACGTTTATTTCAAATATTAATAAGCAAAAATTCTGATATATTAACCAATTTTGTTAATAAAGATTATAGTGTTGATTTATGGGAAATTATCCCACGTACCTTTATCACACCCAATAACGAACATAATTGTTTACAGGTACTTGCAGCTGAAATTGCTTATCCTTTTATACAATTTCCAACCAATTTAGTTTAAAGTGTTATCACTTATTTTCAATACAATAACGGTATAAAGTGATAAAGTTTACTGTTCCGCATGGCTTTCTGAGAAGACTCAAAAAGTCTAAACTATAAACTTCTAAATTATAAAATAACTTGTTACAATCTAATAGTAAACTTTGGTTAACGCTAAAGCTTTCTTGGAAAAGATACTTTATAGCATAAAATTAAAATACAATTTTAATGTTATAAAAGTTAATTATGTATTACATTATAAAAATAAAAGATCCTAAATACCTTAATCGAAGAAGACGGTTACTGGAACTGTTGACGAATAGGGTCAATAGCTTTATAAAGAAGTAACATGAGTATAAATAAATAACTTCAGTAAATAATTATATATGCTAAACTAAATGGATAATATAGGAGTCACAGAATAAAATTAGTCCAGAATTATTAGCAAACTTTCATGTCGAAGTAAAGGCAATTAGTACAAAGTAGAATGTCTAAGACGATTAATTCAGTTGACAAGATAACCATTGTGTCAAGTTGTAGCTGGAAATCAGAAGTGAGGAAGTCGCTAAATCATAAAGACAAAATTTAAATGGGAATGAAACTTTCAGAACTTAGCCGAAGATGCAAACGATGATTTGCGAAACATGTCCTCAAAATAGGTACGAAAGTGAAGCAGATGTGTAATAAATACGACTCATCTAAAAATTAATAATTAGCAAAGTAAGTTTCTCATAGCTTTCAATTTTTACAATAAATTGCATACATGTTATTTGAAAGTTCAGGGAATTGTTTACATTTTTCACATTGGATAGCGGTCCATGTTATTGCACCGATTACGACAACATTTTGTAAAGGAAACCTTAACACTTCTTCATTTTATTCTTCTTTAATTTCATTAGTTGTACCACAATCGTGGTGTTAGGGGATTCTTGGTCCTCTCTCCCTTATGCTGTTAGGCCTAAGATAAGGTAGCCACAATTCTGGATCAGTTAGAAAAATCCAGGATGTCCAGTCCGATGTCTAGAATGAGAATGAGAGAAGTAGATCAACGACGCAGTGAGAGTGAAGTGGATGAAAGGAAAGATAATAGTAGAGCAATTGGTGAAATGATGGCGGAAGAAACCGGAAATCCCCTAGAAAATCCACCCCAGCATCGTATTTTCTACCACAAATCTCAATGTGGTCGCCTGGGATGGAGTCAAGTGGTCTATCGCGGCACGACCCAAATTTATCACAAGGTGGAAAATGTAGAATAGCTATACTAAATAAAATATGAGTGATGGCTGTTTTGAAATAGATAAAACTAATATTAATCAACAGATTATAAAATTGCGCGATAGTAAGTCACGGAATACAATATTTTTAAAGAAGCATGTTACATTCATACAGATAAAAAAACTATGTACGAGTTTTCCCGTCGTTGTTAAAACATGAAGTTGATAGCTGAAACCGAAGAGAAGTGACAAAATTACCTACATGAATTTTTTAGAGAGAGAACTACCAATAAGAACATAATCCAGTGAAAAAGCTACTGTCTTTGCTATGAATATAGGAGCTTAAAATCTGTAACTGATATCGTGTATAGATGAATAGTGGTATCGGCCTATAATTAGTTTTTAGGGTTGCAGAATTAATATTGCAGTGCACTGAAATACCTTAGGTCTCTAAAGTTGAAGCAGTTATTTTAGATATTTCATGTCTAGTAAAAAAGAGTAGGTGAAGGAAATAAAATATGTAATGTTTAAGGAAATAGATGTAAGTAAGGTAGGTGATGATGTAACCATGACAACCTCAAATGAGAGGAAGTTGTTAAATATTTAAAATTTGTTCTTCTGCGAACGTCGTAGAAGAAAGAGGTACCTTTGTGTCTCTCCGAGGTTGTGCAGAATTATTTTTGAGTATGCATGTAAGATGAACAAATAGATGTGTAAGAGAGTAATAGTTTATCAGTTCACCAGTCATTCTTTGTTAAAGAACAACATTTATATTATTTAAATTTGTATCGTAAATTGAAAATGTTTCGGAAGAATTAAATCTTCATGTTTGAACAAGAAAAGAATTATTTGTCCATTCTTCAGCAATAGTAATATTAACTTCCTCAACTCCGAGATTACGACCCTGGGAAAAAGAAGTCATCGCTCCTGAATTGCTGATGCGCCCACCCACACCAAGAGTTGCAGGGGAAACGTCTAGATACCTTCTAGATCGTCACCAAAGGTGAGAAATACATCAGCATCCACCTTAATCCCAACAAACTGCTTCAAGGTGAAGCAGTGAATGGTGAATTTAGAACACCGCCGTCGTCTACAGTTTTCACATTCTAGAGCTTCAAAGTAAATTTCTTGCGCGCTTCACTTAAACACTTTGTATTGAGAGAAGAGTGTTCAAGATTCAGATGATGTGATGGGGAGAAGTATAAATACTTGATGTGCAATTAAAGCATTCTCAAGTGCACTACTTCCCTTCAACATATCCTTGACTGTTCCCAAAGAGGTGTACCTTATTTTTATGCAGGAGCCGCTTTCCTATTCGAAACATTACAGGTAACAAAGTTAATTTCAAATCAACTGTCTCCGCTGCATTATGATGAAATACATGACGCTGAACTATCACATACTATGTTTCCTTTCTAGTGTCCAATTTGGTGGAATACCAGAAAAGAAGTATGGTACTTTATTCTTTTTTTGTTTTTTGTTCTTTTTTTTTTTTTGTTTGTAATTTACGTCCTCCAACGTTAAGCCATATCGGACGATGAATGGAATGGGTGAAATGATGCTCAAATGAGCCCAGGGTCCATGAAGTTAACCGACGTTCGTCTTTTAGTATAAGGGAGAAACCCTGAGAAAATTTTAACCAGATAACTCACCCTGACCAAGATTCGAACTCGGGACTCTCGTTCAGGGTGAGTTACCCGATGTTACCTGGAGTAAACGAATTTGATTTACAATTTCATTGATTGTATTGAGCTTTCTGATCTGCTTGAAGGGAAATCAATCAACTTACTTTGAGAAGATGAATATTGGGCAACTTTAAACCTCAATGACTCCAGAACCAATTTGAACATTATATCAACTGTTTCACCCATTCATCGTCATAATGACCTACCACTTCAAGGACGAGATTAGCGATAGCAAAACCATCAATGTCTATCTCAAAGACGTAACAGCTTAATAAAACAGACAGCTGATAAACAACATCTGTTCTTCTTTCCTTTGTTCGCAGCATATTGAAAAAAATCAAGATAATTGTACACTTTGTATACTCTAATAAGATGTCTCTCTATAATGCACAAATATTACTAAAGTAACAATAATAATTACATCGAAATCAATATTCACACATACCATGTCCAGATAATACAGATGTACATGAAGTATAGGATTATGTTCACAATCTTGAGCTTTCCATCTTTCTAGCACAGCCCTCTTCTTAATACTCCTCTTCATCATTTCTTTTTCATCTTCTTTTTCTCTTTCTGCTTCACATTTTATTGTATATGAGCTTCCCAGAAGAAGCAGTTCTTTTAGTCGGTTGTTAAAATATCAAAATTAAGATGATGTTCAACAAGTGATTTCGTCTTTGCTAAACCTTAAGCAACTTTGAGCTTGGAAGGAACTAAAGACCTTATGCTTATTGTGACATAACCCACTGCGATGATCAAACGGGTTGGCTCAAGAGGATTCGTCTGTGGCCCGGTTCCATTCCCGTGCCCGATCTAACTAACCCATGGGTTTTCTCGGGGGTCTTACCCGTCGCCAGGCGAATGCTGGGTAGCTTAATTACAACCCCGAATTTCCTGTCCCCCCATTTCATCTCCATTATCATTTCGCATCTTTTCTCATTCAGGGTATAAGTGTCGGCGGGTGTCTCGGCGGTGCATAGCAGGATGATATACTCTGAGGGAACTACTTCCTCCTCCGGCAGGTCGGTTGCCGTTCTCCGAATCGACTGCTAGGACCATTTCGGGACCGGCTGCTGGGACAGTTTCCCAACTACGGTGGGAATGTGCATTGTCCTCGCCTATCAATGGAGGTCTCTATTTAAGTAAAATGTAGGAACCCTGCCGTCTGCACTGTCATGGCTCATTGGGAGGGCCACCCTCTGTCTCCTCTCGCCTCATCCTTCCTCACAGAGATGTCCCACTTGGTGTCATAGGTACAATAGGTCAAGCCTGGTCACAGTGCCGATTCCCCTCCGTACTAAACGGAATCCTAATCCTAATCCACTGTGATTGGAATTAAATGCTAAATTGTAGTTTCTTTCTGTCCATTTGGAGCTACATCTCTCTGATTAAACAAGTAAGTTGTATAGAGAGATTTAAAGGGCAGAGTGAGTGTAGGGGAGACAATTGAACATTACAGAGAGATGGGGGCAGGGAAGGACGTGGGAAATGTAAGGAAAAAAGATACAAAGTTTAAAATAGAAATATAGGGAAGGATAGAGTAGAAAAAGAGAGAAGTAAATAATAATTGCAGTATTTAACATTTTAAGTAAACAATAACTGCTAGTTATTCGAGTAGTTTAGAAAAATGAATACTACTTTATGCTTTTCAACTTTTTAGTTTATTAACACCCAGTTTAGTCCTTCAAAACAGCTTTTAACTTCCATTTATGCATAAGATAATTGGTTAAAAGGGATATCCGTTCATATTATTTTACGTTAAACACTTGTAGATTGGAATGTTAAAATTTTCCTCTTTGATACTAAAATTCCTAAATAAACCAAATCTCGAAGGAAATATTAGAATAGGGTTATTTATTATATAATGAATTGTATTTAATGGAATATCGTACTTCATTGCTGGCAGCTGATGCTCGTTTATTGTGACCACAATAGCTGTAAATAACTTCGGTATGTTGTCAAGAAACAGTCGCGTTTGCATTAACATAATTATTGCGTCACGTTCATCCTCGGTGCTCACCTCCCTTGCGGCAAAACCTGAGCAAGCAGAAAAGAAAGCTAACCACGTGACATTTATATTTATTCGACTGCCAGTTTATGGCAAGACTGCATCTGTTGTTGCTACTTTTACTAGCCCATACATTCTTCTTAGCAGAAGAGTTTTCCTTACCTTTCACCACATGAAACAAGTCGCAAGTGAAAAACGTAAAACCTCGGTCTTTAATGAATGATAAGTTGGTTATTCTGCATTAAGGGAGCTTATATGCATCAACTGCATTATTGTACAACCCTAAGCTTAGATTTGAATTACAGTGCTGCAATGGAAGAGAAACAAAACTGAAAGCACGCGGGAATAATTCATGAACGTACACCTGCATACTGTCAGAAGTTCACAGACGCCTTATTTTATCGCCTTTACCGCAAACACAACCAAGTCAGTGCAAATTATGCTTAACATGGAGTTAAAGGTTAAATAATACACTATCTCCCCTCCTCACTGTTTCTCTTACTCTTTTGCCAGCAAACATGCTTCATTTTTCAAAACTACCAAGTGGAATCAGCTATTTATTTATTTAATTTGCAAAAATGTCACGTTCAAGTTGACAGAGGCTGTAAACCACTGTTATTTGAAATTTTAGTTGCACTTCAAGTCTCCCTCAATTTAAATTTTCCAAAACAACTATATTACGCTCTTGGGTTCATTATACGCGGGGCCGTGGATCGTGCGTTTTCATGCTCCTCGCACTGTCGTTTACAACGGGGGGTTGCCGTTATAAACCTCTATATAACTTACTCGAAATAGATGTAACGTGTACTTACCTTGTAAGTTTTGTCCATTTACATTGAGACATTCCTGATATCTCCAGGTAAAATGCACAACAGAAGTTCATCTTAATAATTATTATAATTTCTAATCTTATATTCTTCGTAAGTTCTGGTCTTGGGATAATTTACATTACCTTAAGTTTTACGCTTTTACTTTCGTACTCATGATACTCTTTTTTGTTCAAACAGGTTAACTTTTGTGGGCCTTTAAGTGGATTATAAAAAGACCAGAACACGACACTAAAAGCACTCTAAAGCAATTCACAAACAACACTGATGTCTTGCATAAACTTTTTGATGTGCACAATGAACAAACTCTCTTTGCAGCTCAAAATTAATACAGCTACTGACAGGGTGTATAAGAAGCTGACAAGTATAGCCTTGAGCGGGTCATTCACAAGGTGCGCTGCCGCAAAACACCTACATCACTACATGCACCGAGCTATGGCCCCACTATAACGCGAATGTATGGTAAATTTGAAATGCAAGTATTCACATATTTTATGTACACGTATTTTCTCAAGCTCTACTTATACTGTGAACGTAAAAGATTATATGCCACCCAAAATTTTTGCATTAAGGATTTGCTGAAAATAAGTATATGTTTTGAGATTCTCTGAAATTTCCGACCACACCCCCCCCCCGCTCTTGCCAGCGTCGGTAGAGCAGATGGTAGCATGTCTATCTAACATTCAAGAGGTCCCGAGTTCGAATCTCGGCTAGGGTGAGTTACCTGGATAAGCTTTTTCCGGCGTTTCCCCTTATCCTGAAAGACGATTGTCGGCTAACTCTAAGCTCCATGGACCCCGGACTCATTGGAGCATCATTTCACTCATTTCATTCACCGCCCGATATGACTAAACGTTGGAGGACGTAAATTAAAAAAAAACTCAAATAGTGTTTTTAGAAAAACTGTGAACAGCACATCCCACAAAATAAAATGTTGGAGAGACGTAGTACGAGTTTATATTTATACTCAATATACCCAAAGATGAGACAGGACGATGTTCTAGAAATTTCCTCCCACTTCACCTATTTTCACATTAAGACATTTTCCTTAGTTTTTATTTTATCAAAAAATCTCTAACGATTTTTATTAAAATATTATGAGTTTAAATAATGTCATAAGTAATAATTTTACAGTTTTATTAATGCAATTATAAAAGTGAAACAATACTCCACAACGACAACTTAATATACAAAAGCTTACCTATACCAAATATACATCGAGAGGATAAGTGAAAGTAATGAAAGTAGTAGACAGCTGAACTGACAAATTCGAAACATCTCTAAGCCGTATTAAACTATATACATCAGAGGAACAGTCTGCTCAAAACTCAGAATGTGAGTTAAGGGCCATTCACAATGAAAACGCAAACGTTAACGGAAGGACGCAAACGTAAGTTGTAACAATAAACGCAGAAAAGCATTCATAATGGAAAAACAGAAACGTAATTATGTCCAATCATAAATTAGATGATTTAAAATGGCTCATAATAATGAAGTAACATGCATATATGTTCAAATAACAGTGGCCAATTTACTCGGCGTACTATTCGGCGTAGATGGTGGGTTCTTCCCGTGAATCAAAGAACAATTTATGGATAAGAGTCATAATTTACTTTGCGAAATGAGAGATGATCCAGTGCAATTCCAAAGATACATGAGAATAGCTCCTGCACAATTTGATATCGTGTTAAACCTAGTTGGCCCTCTAAAGCAAGATGAAAAATTATGTAGTCAGACATCTATTCCAATATAAATATATTCTTATGGCTAATTTATATAAATAAAGAACCAACATTTAAAACACCCAAAATAAAATATTGAATTTTATTTCTGCCTACAGCAACAAGTTTTGGAAACATAACTTTAGAAAACGAGTATAAAAGAACACATAGTTTCATACTTCTATAGCTACTATTTGTTCCCATTTCAAGTGCAGCTGATGTCCAATGTTATTCTTCCAAGCTTATGTATGTCTTTATAAGATTTGTTTGTCATACAGACAAGCACGGCTCTGATACAATGCAATAAGCGTTTGGTTAAAGGCAGCTATTTTCCACGGTTTTCTGATTGATAGAGTTATTCGTTCTAAATAAACGCAAATGTAAAAGCTTGCAGTTTGCAAGAATTTGCTTTTGCGTCTGCGAAATGAGTTTCCGTTAACGTTTGCGTTTTCATTATGAATGACCCTCATTAAATTAGCTGGTCGCAAGCTTTCGCGTTTATGTTGCAGTGGCGTTTAGCTTTCATTGTGAATAACCGTTAATACTGTTAGAGATAGTAGTAACATCAGTTAATGTTAAATAGATGACATGACAATGAAATATTTTCCAGGTAAGGGAACAATTATTTTTGATATACAAAGGGCGTCTAGAAAGTAAGTTCTGTTTCAATTTATCTCCGCTGCAGCGCAGCGATCGCAGTTCCACACATGTGCGGTAGACGCTCTGTATCAAGGAGAAGAAACCAGCGCCATTGTGAGATCACTGTCAGCCACGTACGCTTTGTTGTGCTTGTTTACAATGTCGGTGTTGACTGAAAATCCCGCCGCTTATGAAAACAGATCTGTGATTCGTTTTCTGAATGCTAGGAAAATGAATTTACCGGCAAATTTGTGATGTCATAAGGTGTTTGTTTCTTCACGACAACGCACGACCACATACTGCGAATGCGACGAAAAACATCCTACAGGGTTTTGGCTGGGACGTGTTTGACCACACCCCGTACAGTCCTGACCTCGCTCCTAGCGACTTTCATCTGTTCTTGCATCTCAAATCTTTCCTTGGCGGTCAGCACTTTAATAATGACGAAGAGCTGAAAGAAAATGTTTTCAACTGGTTGAAGACACAGGCAGCAAACTTCTATGAAGAAGGTATACAAAAACTAGTGCTTCGCTATGACAAATGACTGCAAAATTTCGGTAGTTATGTGGAAAAGTAGTTTAAGAGTTGTAGAATTTTGTGCAATAAATAATTTTACTATATCTGTACACAATTTAATTTTATTACCAAACAACTTACTTTCTGGACATACCTCGTATTATGCATATTGTATGACCTTCTATAGAACTGAAACTTAAGGAAAGAGGAAAATAACATGGAAGAACTTGAACATAAAATAGATGTCGAGTAAAGAGACAAAAAATAACTTTTGAATCTATTTTAAAAAGGGACCAAGGAAGAATCACACTGAAAACGACTGGCGAGAGGACAATGAATTGTTTACGTATTGAATGAGAAGTATTTGCTAAGGAAAGATGAAGTGGGGGAAATAACTCGCAGTACAAAGTACCATAGATGATGTACAATAATGTTACAGAAAGGATTCTTATGTGGAGACGAAGCAATGGTAGAGAAACTAGAATGGAGAATATTTGTTTCCACGTAGCTTTTGCTCTTGGGCAAAAAGTTATCATATGATATGCGGGTTTTCCTTATCTTCCTCAGATCAGACATGATTTCTCTTAAACATCATCCACAAATTGAGATATTCAGAGCATCAAAGCGGAGCTAGCTTCTATCACGTAATGCACCTCACATGAAAAATAATCTGATGTCAGTTCCTACTGAACGGAAGCGGAGTAGCAACGAACTCTACTCCAGTCAATGAAGAACGCTGCGGGAATACATACGACACTTTAAAAGTCTGAGTGTCGCGTCTAGTATACATTTGAAAAGAAGCGTGTCGTTTGAAGGGAAGTCGCTTGTGTGTAAGCTATCGACTAATCGCAATCACAAGACGAGCAAGCGTAACCGTGGCAACGTGGAGGGTAGGTGTACGGAGGAATCCGCCTGGATGGCCTTCCACTCTCCACGGTTGAGAGATTCTCGCGGCCTGGCTGGTAGCTACACTGCAGATTCTTCTGTAGGAATTATCTCACACTGCACTCTTACCTTGGGTTAACTACCTCGACGCACAGCTCCGAGCCAGAATTAAAATAAGTCTTTGTGCTTAAAGCGTTGTAGTGACAAACCTACTCTTGCGTTGTCAGAGACTCCTGCTACAACGTACTCTACTCAATCTTGTACGAACTATTCTTATAAAATAATTTTTTTCTAAGTTGATTGGGTGAGAATATTGATCAAGTTGTATTTAATAGTACTTAAAGGCTATGCCCGTCTCGGTAGCCTAGATGGTAGTGCGTCTGCCTCACGTGCCAGAGGTCCCGAGTTCGAAACTCGGTCCGAGTGATTTACCCGGATAAGTGGTTTTCCGGGGTTCTCCCTTATCCTGAAAGACGAATGTTAGGTAATCTCCATGGACCCTGGGCTCATTGGGACATTATTTCACCAATTTCATTCATCGTCCGATATGACTTAACTTTGCAGGATGTAAAATAAAAAGAAGGCACTTAAAGACCTAAAGAGAGAAAGCACCAATTAAACAAATGTAAATTCTATGATTTGCATTGGTGCTAAACTAACTCGCTACAAATTAGGCATAACTGCACAAATATACATCAAATAAGTAGCATATTATTTTTTGCCTATTTAAATAGAGTATAATGATTTCTGCATTTCTATTCAACAGCAATTAAAGTGTAAAAGCAAAACAACTGAACTGCACAATTATCTTCTGGACAAGGGCATATGAAATCCATTGTGGAGAAGAGTTTTAAAATTGAAGTATATACCTACAAAAATTATAATATGCCCTGGAGGTATTTGGGTGTTTGTAAAACAGATATTTTACATTTGGTCTCTCCTGTACACATGATTTGAACATTTCTTGCCCATTGTGAATTCTAACAGTTACATAGATCTTCCTTTTATGTTGCATTGAAGCATGGACATACAGTGGACCTAAAGCGAAAGTAAACTCTCTTAAAAGACTACCACTGAAATTGAATGGTGAGGATCTGGTTCCTTAATCCAGAGGTTGCAGGTTGAACTCCCTGTTAGGGTTGGTAATCTTCCTTTAACGAGAGTAATTCTCATCTCCCGCGGAATCTGGAAATATGAGCGTGGGAGCAATGTGAAAAATGGTAAACATTAATATTAAGAAGCTAGAGTTCAGCGAGCAGTATATCGTCAGTTGTTTCTCAAATGAAAAGCCTGTATATATAAAGAATTAGTAGGAATTAAAGGGTAGAGCCAGACTGAAAAATTCAATGCCATAGCCGGGATATGAACCACGGATCTTCTGGTTTCCGTCCAGCCGCTCTAACCATTTGAGGTACTATGGCCAACGTGCCAACATGACATTAAATTCTCCAACTGACTCGTGTTTTTCCCGGTAAACCACTTAGGAGTTCTCATAAACACACGAGACAACTACCTTAATGGCGACTTACAACATGTAAGTACTTTAAGGCCCGGGCTTTGTAGTTCGGACCACTATTAGGTACAATTAATGGAAATTAATTGTTCTTTCACACCAGCGGTGTGTAGGAGGCACTATGAAAGGGTAGAGCCAGACTGAAAAATTGGGCTAGTGTGAAAGAACAATTAATTTCCATTAATTGTACCTAATAGTGGTCCGAACTACAAAGCCCGGTCCTTAAAGTATTTACAGCATATTAAGTCGCCATTAAGGCAGTTGTCTCATGTGTTTATGAGAACTCCTAGTGGTTTACCAGGAAAAGCACGAGTCAGAGAATTTAATGTCATGTTGGCGGCCGCGCCGTGGCTCAGTGGTTAGACCGCTTGGCTCTCACCAACGTGGCCCGGGTTCGATCCCAGGCGACCGCAAAGTGAGATTTGTAGTGGACAACACGGCGCTGGGGCGGGTCTTCTCCGGGACCTCCGGTTTCCCCCGCCATCTCATTCCACCGGTGCTCCATCTTCATCTCATGTATCATCAGTGTCACCGCCTGCGGTGCCGTATGTAGTAAAAGCGGGCGTTAAACACTACACATTTCATTTCATGTCATGTTGGCACGTTGGCCATAGTAGCTTAAATGGTTAGAGCGGCCGGACGGAAACCAGAAGATGCGTGATTCAAATCCCGGCTATGGCATTGAATTTTTCAGTCTGGCTCTATCCTTTTATAGTGCGTCCTACACACGGCTAGTGTGAAAGAACAATTAATTTCCAATTAGTAGGAATGTTGTGACCTTTTAGTTTGGTTCTCTTTGCATGAGCAAGAGAGAAAGGAATAACGAATTTGATTTGAGGAAATTATAAGTGTTTCAAACTTCAAACTAATAACATGGGTTATCTCGGAAATGGTAAATGCACACAGAATAAATAAATACACCACTAAGCGAGTCTCAGTTACTTAATTGGTTATGCATTAGCCTATGATTTCAAGGTCGTGGTTAGAAAGCTCCTGCGGGACAAAATTCCGGTACGTCAGCTGCACTAAAATTTATCCTGGCAATTGAAAGCATCTTTAATAAATAATGTTATTCTTTTATGGTTTAGGAGCTATGCGAACTTCATTCATAACGAGGAAGACATCAGTTACTATTTCCAAGTAATTCAAGATATGCATTTCAGATGCCATTTTATACGCTACGTAGTATTTTAACAAAAATCGTTATAACTACAATCAAAAGCAGTGAAATAAGTTCTTTAGAAGGTTGGTTTGAAATGGAGGTGTTTCTTAAAAATCTCGTAACCCGTTCTTGAAAGAATGTGTAGGTGACCTGTTGACTTTTGGGACAAGATCACTTGGGGAAGTTCTCGATTGTAGTGAAATAACGCAGTTTGGTATTGAGTAATGGTGCTCACAGACACACTCATATATTTTTATTTTTAATTTATGGAGTCTCAGAATACCATATTCTCGGTATCCAATTTATGGATGGGCTACAGTCCGTACTTATGTACTTTCTGTACTAACTGCAAGTATACAGTACGGAAAGTAAGAATCGAAGAATCTCCCATCTAAGAAAGTATAATTACTGTAAAATCCGTACCAATAAAAAACGATATCTCAGAAATGGTTTACGTAAAAAGAAAAGAGAAAATCTGTGTCTTGTTAAAAACCACTTTTTTATTTTGTAGAAAGACTTCGTCTCGAATTTTTGGAGATTTTATAATCTATTTGCAGAAAATTCAATATTTACTTTTCGTTAGTGATGTAAATATCTTGTACATGATATACTTAATATGAATTTATAGTATTTTGGAAATATTTTCTATGTAAGGTATAGTTATGTTTGTGGAATATTTTGAAAACCTTCACACACACACAGACACACACACACACACACACACACACACACACACACACACACACACACACACGATCGCGCGTATTTTCTTATATATATACCAGGTGAGTCAGCTGTCACTTATTGTCGAGTTTTATGCATTCCTCATTTTATACACCAACATGAAAACATCGATCCCATTACGAGGTTCTACCCGCGTGTTTAACATGGATGTTAAACACTCAATGAGATCCCTTCGCCTGTAATATATTCGTGATTAGACAGTGGACGTTTGCACGTCTGCAAATGTTCACTGGAAGTAGCGAATACTGTATGTTGGACGGAATGTTTATCTTACCCGTTACTAGGTAGTTCAGTTGGAACTAGCGCAAAACTGCGCGGTCTTCTATGAGCTGTGACGGTCTTCTATGACCTCTGTATAGGTATACTAATATTTCTTACCGTGTAATACTCGCAATTTGCAATTATTATTCTGAAAACTGGTATTATTTTTATATTTAATTATTTTATTTATGTTTTATGACATTTTTATATTTCTTTATTGGTGAACTAAGAGCAGATAGTTGTTTGAACATACCTATAGGTAGGTGTAATTGAAATAAGGATAATTTATACACAGAAAACATGGAAATTACAGTATTAGAGTTTAACAGGGAAGTTAAAAACTATTTTGCAGACATAGAATTATTGTGCTATTAAAAATGTCGTTTCAAATTGATATGTTTTGTGTCGCTGGAATGACCTTTTTCTATTCCTGGAACACGACTCTTCTAGCTTAGCAAGTGCTCGAACTGATGACCTTCTTGAGTAATGCACGCCCTAGGAACTTTATAATTAAATTATTGTGAATTCGGTTTCCAAGTTTTGATGAACATAAGAAAATAATTACATTGCTGAGATTCGAAGCTGCATTATTGGGTGTTAGGGCACAGGAGACGTCATAATCCCACTGAGCTATTTCGAGACTTGCCTGAAAGCACGTTCTGATTCAGTACGATTGTACGATTGTACATTCAGTTCTAGTACGACTTGTATGCCTGGCGCTATACCTTTACCACCTCACGAGTTATCGTGCTTGATTTAGCCTTTTAAGACACTGTTAATCATTTTCTGTGTGTTTTAATATTATTACATAAATGGAAAAAGCTCTTATGCATGTTAATTGGGCTGCACGAGACGTAGTTTAAACAAAAATGCAAATAAACCGCTGTGTAACAATATGTCCGTTCTGACTGTACCCGACCATGGTTCATGAGGCGTTTCTCTAATGTTTTCCTAATTTTTGGCAGCCAACTCTTGCTGTAAGTACAAGAATCCGCCATTGTATTTTTAGCTGACGTTAGTATACTCATATGATAGGTCCATTTTTTTCGAGGCTTTTACTGTATTACTTTGCCATGTATACTCTAAAATAGAGTTTATAAAAACTTGCCTGGTATCCGGAATTCGCTCTCAGTAAAGGAGTCGTATGTTTTGAGGTGTACTTTAGCGATCAGTACGTTTTGTCCCTTAAACCACTATTCCTCTGAATGTTACGCATTCCTCCTTATAAGAAAGTCAAGTAATACAGTTTAGTAAGCGCAAAACTGGACTAAGGTTCACATGACATTTGGTGGGTAGCCTACCTTGCAAAAAATAAGGCGCGGCTGACTCACCTACTGTTATATATATTAATTATCAAAACCCAATATTTGAATGAAATAAATTACTTCCTTTGTATAGGTATAGTACTGTGACTTACGAGAGATATACTGCCACTAGCACTCCTCAGGAGGAATGGATGAAGTGATTTAACCACAGGTAGGAGGTTGCTGGTCTGAAGATCGGTCCCACTACTGACGCTGGCAGAGAGGGTATAACAAGCAGTTCTCTTTGTCAACGGAAAGTACTCTTTGTAACATCTGTCCGGCTACATACAGCAAGAAAACTAGTAATAAACTTGAAACATGAGACGAATAAAGAATGCAGGGAATAATGAAAGGAAATAATGCTAAATGAAAAACCACCCAGCATTCACCTATCAACCATGGCAAACCACGAGAATCCGAAGATCAATTTGCGTAATCAATGGGAATTGGACCGAGAACATCCGAATGCGAATCTCGCACATTTCCGCATCGCCATCTCGCTCGATCAGTTTTAAGATGCTACGCGATAGAGAAAATAAATATTAATGCCCACTTCTATAGAACCTTCTAATTTAGATTTAGAAGAATTAATATTCTGTTTTACAAATTACGAAACATGTGCATAAGGTTTATAATTACGCATCATTTTCCCAACATACGTAAACTTGCTTCTCGGTTAGCTGACGCATTCTTCTTCATTACTACCTCACAAATGTCAATGACATTTCAGAAGCAGACGTAACTGTTAATCTGTAGCAAATGACAGATATTATGAACCGACAGACTTCCTGTTCCGCTGTTGCAGGTTAAGTAATAACACGGGATATGAGCGAGCGTTTTCTGATAACCATTTACGTCAATAAGATGATGTGATGAGTCTCTTACTAAACGTGCTCTGGCATATTGGTCTTACACTTCACACGGCTAAAGGTCCTACATTTAGTGTATTTTTTTTTATTATTGGTTCAATTTTTGTATATTGCTTTGTTTCCTTTGTTGTTTAACTTTCACAATTAAACTTACGAAACTTACGAAAACTTACAATTGAAACTCTTCTACCTGTTGTTCAATTATAATTTTTTTTGGTAATTTACCTCCTTTAACTTTAAGTCATATCGGATGATGAATGGAACGGGTGAAATGATGCTCAAATGAGCCCAGGGTCCATGGAGCTTAGAGTTGTCTGACATTTGTCTTTTAGGAAAAAAACCTTATCCAGGTAACTCAACCTGACCGCGATTCGAACTCGGGATCTCTTGAACGTGAGGCAGACATGTTACCATCTACCGAGGCGGGCAATTAGAAATTGTTAATGCCATATAAGTCATGTAACATTATATTCTTTGGTCTGCAACATAAGATATATTATAGAAGAAGTTGTACAAAATAGCTAAATAATTGAGTTAAAGTTAACCACTGGTCCGACAGCACTAAGAGGGCCAAGGCCTCCCAATCCGACTGTCGGCCTCACGCCCACTTACGCACGACAGAAGTAGACGATCATCCAACCGTTAAAGTCTGTTTAGTTAACTGGTGTGCATGTCGTCCGCTGCCTTTGACGAACCCTTATAATCGTTTTACAACACCCGACCCTCCTTCTCCCAGATCTTTCTGCAAGGTTGCCACCTTTCTCGATACGTCATGGGTACCGTACGAGATTTCGTCTAAATAAATTTTCTTATGTCCATTACTGCAAAACTTCCTTAGTTTTATATATATATATATCGCCAAGCTACAATGCTACTGGATTCCATAATAACCCTTATCTTATTCAAAGTGCGGCATTTGAAACCCAGCTCCTTTAAAAGACCGCGCAACGTGCAATGCCCATAAGGAAAATCACAAATTTCTTGCAAATGTGCAACCAATTCGTCTAAGGTGAGCACTCCCCCTTTTGCATAGAATCTATAAATTTCTCGACGAATTAAATCGTATGTGAAATTTTCTACTTTAGAGAAACATTTCCTTTTGTTTTCACACTTGATCGGAGTCTTTGGTATTCCTTTCGTCACAATATTTCTTTCTGTATTTCTGTGAATACCCAGAATTTATCATCAAGTTCATTGTACGACCCCTTATCAAGATTATTTTTCAGTACATATTTATATGTGTTCAAAACAAGGGTTCGAATTTGTTTAGAAACAGTTCCCGTTATAACTTTGTTTTTGAGGCTTTTCCAGTAATATAACTCGGCCCAGTTATTCACACTGTTGTCTCACTTTGATTATGTTTACTTGACTGAAAGTAATCTACTACTTGATTTACATTTATCACTGCAGTTCCCTCCCACGGTCTTTACATAATGACACACAACGAATTTCTGCACGTAATGAAACAGATCAACTGGAAGTTGGAGCTTTGGCAACTGAGACTCCACGTGGAGTCAACACTTCGAGAAAATCAGGGTTGCTATTGGTCCTCAACGACAGTGTTCCATTTCTGAAGTGTGGAGATGGATATATGACGGTCATTAGTGGGCGGGAGAGTAGTTTCCTTTGAGCGTCAACTGCACTCCCATTCACTAGACTTTTTTTACAGGGAGGAGATGTGGTCAGCATCTCGGCATCTCCCAGCTGGCATGTTGATTTTCCTGACCGCTTACCTAACGTCCGCTCCTCGCTTTCCTCACGATGCTGAGTGGGCAACGGTCCTATACCCGGGCGTAAAATCCGCATCTCATGGGTGGGATTGAACCCGGGCCGCTTTGCGTGGCCAGTGACCAAGGCATGCTGACTTAGCCCGCTACGCCAGCAGGACAGCTAAATAATTAGAAAACTTAATTTTATGTATTAAAATCAATACGCAATGTTAAAGCCTGACTTGCGGTTTAGTCAGAGAACTGAAGAGCTCAAATAGCTATTTACTTAATGTAGTATATGTAATTATCGTAAATTCAGTCGTCCAGGAAACTAAGATTTTAAAGTTTTGACCCCTGGAAATCAGTACGTAAAGAGTCTGGCAGGATGTAAGGACACGCAGGGCAAATTTTGAAAAGAAAATTGGGAAATGAAATTCCTTGAGTTTTAGGAAGTATCATAGTAAAATAACCTTTTATATGAGGATAAGTAGGGATTTAGGATAGGGCGATGAATGTAGCAATAATTAGTTCAGGTAGCCATATAGATAACATAGACTTAACAAAAGTGGGTAATAATAGACTATCGGCAGGTAGGGCTCAGTAATTTGATGTTATATTTCTTGTGAAGTAAGTGTTTGTTAAACTCTTTGCTCTGCAGCTATACAACATATTATTCAGAGTGAAGAGAACTTCAAAGGCAATTAAAGAATATACAAATAATAGATAAATAGAATGCGTAATGTTCATTCACTTGTGTCAATTTATGCAGTTTTATTTCCTTGTTGGTTGTTTGGGACAACGCTAAAAACGCACTACATATTTTTGTGATTGCTTAAAACCTTTTTAAAAATTTTGAGTATGCTACACCTTAATTTAATGTCACTTTAGATTGTTTTCCATATTTAGGGTAGTTTATTTGTTTCATCTGAGTAGGCCTATGTCAAATGCATGACTTTCATTGTGTAATCGAATTCTTGTGTCGCATTCTGTTGCGACTGAGTTTTAGCAGATGTAGACTTTGGGACAATGAAACTACTGGCTCTTGTTTGAGAGTAAACGTAGTCATCGTGATGCTTATTGCATATTAGTTGTAGTAGTAGCTATAATGGCAGTGTTTTACGTCCGCTCATATTACGTGGGCATCACAGGTGGCGAACACACAATGAAATGTAAAAATTTAGGACACTTCCCCGGCATCTCCAGTTATGAGGTCTAGAAGAACACAAGAGAATGGTCTTGGCGGGACATGAAGTGCAAACCTCCCCATGTCTTAACGATCTTCGCTACAGTCTCGGTTTGTTTGCGTAATCCCTTCATTTTCATTTTGTTCTTTTATTATGTAGGCGGACCTTCAGAACGTGATATTGATCACCAGTCCAGCATTTATCTGCCAACTGAGGAAAACTAGAAAAACCCTCAGTTATATTTGTTGGTACATGAGATTTGAACCCACGACCTCTAGAATGCAAGTCACAGAAGTTACTGGTTGAAAAACTCGCTCAAAAACTGTTTATTCGTCGAGCGCTTCTTTGTAGATGTGCACCGCCCCCCTCGAACTCTTAGCACCCTGCCAGGAATTAAGTAACTTCCATATCGCGGACATCATGATTTATTTTCATTGTGTCAAATACTCCCAATGATGTAAAAGGAACTGGAAAGAACATGTCAAACGAATATCGGATTTCCTAATTGATTTTGATGCCACTCTGCATAATAAAGCATTGAGTTTGTGACAAACGATGTCGCCAACATATGACTAAGTTCATGACAAATATACCAGGTTTCAAAACCAACTGCGTCATTACTTCAGAGATTTTTGATCCCTTTCTACGCTAGATTGCGTCAATGGTTACTCAAAGTTATGCAGTACATTATGAAATGTATGAGCCCGTCCAAAAGCTTCGTATGGCAGGCTTTTACGATGGAAAAAATAGAAAGGGGGGAAACAAAAATTGCAAGCTTTCAAACAGACGTAGGCGAAAAAGTCTAAAATTCCAACAGAGAAAGTCCAGAGTAGAACATATGTATTTGACACATATTATGTATTTTAATGAGTTCTCAGCCTCACGATGTTACGCCAATTTTGAAGCAATATGTCTGCCTCAACGATGATGCTGCTGCAGTGATTTTGCTTTGATCTCGAGCGGAGTCCTATCTCAGGATATGCGTGGGTGCGTAATAAAAGTAAGGATGACACCGGAATCTAAGTTTGAAACATTTAATAAAAACATTTAAGTATTCACTTAAATCGAGAAGTTGCCAACCAATGGAAGCTAATGTATGTTAAGGTATTTGAATCTTATACTGCACGATAATACATGATTCTCTCATTGAGGCAAGATATGACGCCTTATTCAGCTACGTCTTGCTTCATCGGCGACCAGTACAGAAGTGTCTACGATTTTGCCTGGAATATTCTGCTCAGCTACCAAAATTCCCCTAATAAACTCGCCTTCTGCTAATGACTCTAAAGCACCCACTAATAACTTCTAATACGATGGTGCCACCTCATTTCTTGAAATTTTATGCTTTTCAACCTAAATTCTCTCACATATTCCACGAATTCCAAGCTAGCCAGCCATACCTAATCTGGGGACTTTAGACAATTCCACCCTTCTGGCTAAAGTAACCAACCGAAGTCTTCTGACCGGAGATTAACCCTAGCTAATTATCTTACTTAATGATATCTTACCCCGAACCAAACTGTAGTCATAATTAACTGCCACAGCAAAACCCTTTAACATTTAACACAAATTCACAAACTATTCATGTTTAATTTTATTATAAGTACTGATTTATCCCACTGATCCATAATTTCTGTATCACTGATTTTGCCTGCAGTAAGATTTTGTCTAATAGGCTAATATATCTGTATTCTAAAAATTATGCAAAATTAAATCAAATCAAATAATCACTTTTAATTTTTTGTCAATAAACCACTTATATTAATGTTTAATTTAACCTTTAGGATCATTTAACTGTAGGCGATTCTCGTTAAAGATATCAGGTTCGATGAACGTCGATCGAGCACTCGACCTTAGTTTTCTATGGTTTCTCCTTGTCACTTACAGAGATGGTGAACACCATTTCCTTTCCATCGCTTATCTTTATATTTCTTATGAGCTTTCAAAGGTGTGGAGCATGAAGATGCCGAGCAGATAGTACGGTTGCTTGCGTTTTGTTATTATGGTTTTTGGCAACCGGTATCATATAGTGCCCGTTCTCCACGTGGCCCCATAGGGGAGGGGACCGTCCCCTTCAACTGCCGTGGTGCGGACGCTGCGTATCCTTAGCACTCGTGGTACCTCTGACGTTACTAGAGAAACCTCGGGCCTAACATTCCAGCCCCTCCCTGTTGGGAGATGTTCGGATTGGGCTGGACTCGAGGGGGCAGTATTTCCCCATACTCGTGGGAGATCGGATACGTCTGTTTCAGACGGGGTTGAGGGGAGCCTCAAGTTCCCGAGTGCTAGCCTGCAGAGCTAGCAGTCAGTGTGCTAGAACACCGGGCGCCCCGTCCGAGGTTATTCGGTAGTCTTCCCGGATGGGTTGACGCGCGTAAGCGGCGTATCCACTTCCACATTGTAATGGGGAGGAGCTTGATAGACTCTAGGATTTGCCCCACATGAGAGAGCCCCGGAGTGCGCCCGGCGCCTCTTTTATGGACAGATTGGTAACTCCCGGGTAAGAAAAGAGGGCAGTTTACCCTCCGCATAGATACTCTCAGACGAAATAATCTTCACGTGGGGGAGGAGCTGCCATAATCGAGTGTTGGCTGTACATTGCACTGCCAAAATGAATTCTCAGCACTTGTTAAGGACTTCCGCGCGTCTGTCTACTTGTGATCCTGTGGCCCCCTACGGTTCTCTTACTCCGTCGCTTTCTCACCGGGCGTAATAGTGCAATAGATCGGTTTGGAGGTCGCAATGCATGAGGTGTCCGTACACTCTTTATCTATTTAGAGTCGTTTTTGAAGGAACGTTTGTTGTTTGTACGTATTGGATAGTGTGAGTTCGGATAGTTTGATAAAAATCGCGTTACACCTGACTTTTCGTATTTGCTCCTCACAAACACCACACGCAAATACTTAAGTGCGCGAATTTTCTAATTTTCTTTTTACACAGGAAATACCAAAACAACATTTTTAAAGAAATGTACTCGTTTGTAAAAATGTTTATGTAGAATACGTTTGCTATGCCTACCATAGGTATAGTCCATTTTATAATTAGACTGGCAGCGCAATTAAGATGTTCACAGTAGTAAAGCGAAACCATGACGTGATTTAT